>OX421406.1:29597379-30034879 GCA_949126875.1 Lochmaea capreae
GCAACTTGAAGCCGCCGAAAGAACTTGTCAAATACCTTGGAAGAAATACGAAAATTTCCTATAATAACCACCAGTATCAAAACTACGATCAAATCAATTGCGGTCATTTGTGTTTGAAACTTCTACAGCAATGACCAGCGTAGATCTATTACTACAACATATCTACCATGGAAAAGCACTGAGTAGTTTCACTGCCGGAAGTAATTATACAACACCGATTCAGGACCATTTTTGCGATTTTAACATGTAAATCTCCATAAGGAAATCTAAGGTCCAAATTAGCGAAAACTGACTCTAAAAGAGGCGATGCGCATGCGTGACAAACGTAGCGCATCCACCTCAAATCACCGCACCCCCCTTCAACCCCCACACCCCTCGTGTTAACCAATCACACGACGGCTCAAAAGGCCTTAACGTGTACACGAAAAATAATAGAAAAATTCACCCCCATTCACCCTCTACACCCCTCGTGTTAACCAATCACGACGGCTCGTTTAAAAGGCTTTACGTGTACACGAAAAATTCACCCCCGTTCACCCTCTACACCCCTCGTGTTAACCAATCACGACGGCTCAAAAGGCCTTAACGTCCAGTGTATATACAGCAAACAACGTTCGAAAGGCATTAACGTCTACACATAAATCATATACAGGGTGGATCGAAAGTAACGACATATCGTTCGAAAGGCCTTAACGTCTAGTGTACACGAAAAATTCACCCCCATTCACCCTCTACACCCCTCGTGTTAACCAATCACGACGGCTCAAAAGGCCTTAACGTCCAGTGTATATACAGCAAACAACGTTCGAAAGGCATTAACGTCTACACATAAATCATATACAGGGTGGATCGAAAGTAACGACATATCGTTCGAAAGGCCTTAACGTCTAGTGTACACGAAAAATTCACCCCCATTCACCCTCTACACCCCTCGTGTTAACCAATCACGACGGCTCAAAAGGCCTTAACGTCCAGTGTATATACAGCAAACAACGTTCGAAAGGAATTAACGTCTACACATAAATCATATACAGGGTGGATCGAAAGTAACGACATATCGTTCGAAAGGCCTTTAACGTCTAGTGTATACGAAAAATTCACCCCCATTCACCCTCTACACCCCTCGTGTTAACCAATCACGACGGCTCAAAAGGCCTTAACGTCCAGTGTATATACAGCAAACAACGTTCGAAAGGCATTAACGTCTACACATAAATCATATACAGGGTGGATCGGAAGTAACGACATATCGTTCGAAAGGCCTTTAACGTCTAGTGTATACGAAAAATTCACCCCCATTCACCCTCTACACCCCTCGTGCAATAACAGCAAACGACGGCTCGTTTAAAAGGCCTTAACGTGTATACGAAAAATAATAGAAAAATTCTTTGTCAGCACCCCTCATACTAAAAGTCATAGCAAACTCGTTCGAAAGGCCTTTAACGTCCAGTATGAATCGCTCATATACAGGGCGGAGTTTCTTTGGGTGGTAGGTCGACAAACAACGTTCGAAAGGCATTAACGTCTACACATAAATCATATACAGGGTGGATCGAAAGTAACGACATATCGTTCGAAAGGCCTTTAACGTATATAAGTGAATCATATACAGGGTGGAGTTTCTTTGAATGGTAGGTCGACAAACAACGTTCGAAAGGCATTAACGTATATACTTGAATCATATACAGGGTGGAGTATCTTTGATATATAGCTATAATTTATTAGTGTATGTTATATGCTAAGTTTAAAATTAGTTTGTACGATTCTTATTTTTTTTTATGCATCATTATTATTGTTTGTTTGTACTGAGTTTAAATTATCATTTTTTGAATATATTTATATAATCTTTACACCCTTTTTACTTACCCTTCTAACACACAAAAGTACAGATAAAGCTCTTTATGAATCATTCTTAATCAATCAGTCTTAGGATTCATACCTATATGCTCTTGGTTATGTTTGTTATACTTTTCAATAATTATTTTTTTCATTCTTTTTAGAAACTTTAAGAAGCATCCGACACCTGGAAAGTTTTTAATTTAAAAGTAAGTTTGAGGTTATGTTGTACTATCAATTACTAGTTATTCTCATTTTTTAGTATGAGTCTTTTCGCGGATTTGGTTCGCTACATTGCAACGTTGTTGGGATTGGTGGAAGCCAAGCACGATGATGTGAAGATTCAAGAAGGGTTGATTGAATGTCGTAAAGGGATCAAAAGAATTCGGGGTGCAATGAGGTATGTTAAATCAATGGAGGAGAAGCAGCATTTGGAGGCCTGCTTGAGAAACATCAAAACTCTTAGAGCACAATTCAAAGCGGCTCAGAGAAAGGGAGCAGGGCTTTCTCCACGAAAATACACTGCGAGGGATCGTGTTCGTTGGGGAGATTCAGACTCCGTATTCAAATCCCGCATCACCTCGGGCGTAATATCGAACCTGAAGCATAAAGATCCTAAGTCTTTTTTGATTGATGCTAGATCGATATTTACACGGCGCATTCGAAACGTCTTGAGGAAAAATGCAGCAGTCAAGGTGAATGCGGTGTTTTGTGGTGAATTTGAAATAGTGAAGGGAGACTCGGTCCAGAATGATTATAAGTACTTCACTACCTCGAACTCTGCAATCTATAGAGAGACCGATGTAAACGACTGGTTCGATTCCAAGGTTACTGCACCAATATTGAGAGAACTTGAGGAGTTTCAGGAACGAGACTCAGGCTGGGCGCTAAAGAAAGTGGTGAACCTTGGTGTCAACATTAACAAATACACACCTCAACTTGGCTCATCCTACATTGAGCTACCCGCACAAATTAAGGAGAAGCATGCATGCGCCAACGTTAAAAATCATGATGTTGCATGCTTTGCATGGGCTGTAACGTCGGCCTTATATTCATGCAGTAAACATTCAGATAGAAGATCATCATACCCCCATTACTTTACCGTTTTGAAGTTGAAGGGAATTCAGTTTCCGATGACTGTTAATCAAATCCCAAATTTTGAAAAACAGAATGCTGTCTCCATTAATGCATACATCCTCCAGAAGAATAAGAAGAGCTTCGAAACGCTTCCCACCTACCTAACGAAAGATAAAAAGGATCGTCATGTTAACCTTCTTCTAATCCAAGATAGGTATGATGAATGTGAAGGACCCATCAGATACCACTACGTCTGGATAAAAAACCTTTCTCGTCTGCTATCCAAACAACTTAGCAAAGAGGGACACGCAAAATACTTCTGTGATAGATGCCTCCACTACTACAGGTCACAAGATAAGCTGGATAAGCATGTCGAGGATTGTGTGAAAATAAATGAGACTGCCATTAAGATGCCTGAGCCGGGGAAGAACATTTTAAAATTTAAAAATTTCATGAATCAGGAAAAAGCACCATTCATAGTGTATGCTGACTTGGAAAGCGTCTTGAAGCCTGTTGAAGATCCGAAGAAGCCGCATCATCATGTTCCAGCTGCCGTTGGGTATTATCTCAAATGCAGCTATGATGACACTATCTCTTTTTATCGATCCTACCGAGGGCAGGACTGTATGACATGGTTTGCAGATGAGATGGGTAGTCTTGCTGAGGATGTGGCTACAGTGTTTTGGTGTCCGTACAATATAGATATGACGTGTTTGCAGGAAGTTGAGCACCGAAGAGCTACACACTGTCACATTTGTAAACAAACATTTACCGATGAGGATAAGAAGGTTCGAGATCACAACCACTTGATTCCTGACAACAACTATCGTGGTGCTGCTCATGAATCATGTAATATTAACTATAAAGATACTCATACTATCCCCGTTATCTTCCACAATCTCAGTGGCTATGATGTGCACTTCATCCTGACGGATATTGCTACGCGGATGAGGGGGTCCATCGACTTGCTGCCAATCACCAAGGAGAAATATATATCATTCACTAAGCACATTGATGATTACCCCATACAGTTTCGCTTCATTGATAGCTTTCGATTTATGGCATCTAGTCTCGATAAATTATCGTCATATCTATCAGAATTTCCAAATTTGAAATCGCAGTTCGCTGAGCTATCTGAAGATCGCTTTAATATGCTAACAAAAAAGGGCGTGATGCCTTATGATTATATTTCATCCTTCGAGCGATTCAACGAAACATATTTGCCCTCACAAGATGCTTTTTATAATAAATTGAATAATAAGTCCTGCCCCCGTCATCTCTACCGGCGTGCACAACAAGTATGGACTACCTTCAATTGTCAGAGCTTGGGAGAATACGTGGATCTGTATATGAAGACTGACATTCTTCTGCTTGCTGACGTCTATGGGAAATTTAGAGAGAGTTGCCATAAGACGTACGGCTTAGATCCTGCCCACTATTTCACACTTCCGGGATTTACTTGGGATGCTATGTTGAAATATACTAGCGTTAAATTGGAGCTTCTAACAGACTTGGATATGTTTATCTTCGTTGAACGTGGCATTCGCGGTGGTCTTAGTCAAGTTTGTAGTAAGAGGAGAGCTAAAGCTAACAACCAGTATGTTAACAACTACGATCCCTCTAAGCCGAGGACATTTATGATCTATTTTGATATTAATAATCAGGTATGTTAATCCTTATCCACTAAAAATAAGTGTTTTACTAGGGTTTGTTTTTAGTATGGCTGGGCAATGTCTCAGCACCTTCCCTACGACGGTTTTGAATGGTGTGATAGCAACATTGACGTCACCACAGTACCCGATGATGCCGATGTCGGTTATATCCTTGAGGTTGATATTGAATATCCTCAGCATCTGCATGATAAACATCAAGATATCCCGTTCCTCCCGCTACATATGAATCCTAAGACTATGGAGCCTCCTAGGGATGCAAAAGAGTTGACCAAGTTAATGGCTACCCTCCACAATAAAACCAAGTATGTTATCCATTACCGAACGCTGAAGCAGGCACTTGCGCATGGGTTGGTATTGAAGAAAATTCATCGAGTTCTCAAATTCAAACAGGCACCGTGGTTGAAGTCCTACATAGATTTGAATACTGAGCTGAGAACGAAGGCCACGAATGAGTTTGAAAAGAACCTATTCAAATTAATGAACAATGCTGTGTTTGGTAAGTTCCAATATTAAAGATAACTCCGAAATATTAATGTGTCCCTTTGTTTCAGGTAAAACAATGGAAAACGTTCGAAAGAGGGTTAATGTGAAGCTTTTAACAGAGTGGAACGGAAGGTATGGTGCGGAGGCTTACATCGCCAAGCCCGAGTTCAAGAATAGCACAATTTTTAGTGAAAAGCCCGATCTAGTAGCAGTAGAATTGCGGAAGCTTAAGATCTGGTTAAACAAGCCAATATATGTGGGGCAGGCAATTCTAGATCTTGCTAAAACTACAATTTATGATTTTCACTATGGATACATGATTGATGCTTTCCCCTGCTGCTCACTCATGTATACGGACACTGACTCACTGATTTATGCGCTCCATCAAGACCCTTATGAAGTTATGAAGCGTGACTGTCATCGGCGCTTTGATACAAGCGAATATGCTCCAGGAAATATATATGGCATTCCTCTGGTGAATAAGAAAGTCTTGGGAATGATGAAGGATGAAAATAATGGTATTCCAATGACTGAGTACGTGGGCCTTCGTTCGAAACTCTACACAACTAAGGTGTTGACAACCGATGAGGATGCCGCTAAGAAACGAAAGAAGTTGATTGATGAAGGGTATGATGAGGATGAAATAGAGTCTGAACTTAAGAACGTGGGGGTGACAAAGAAAGCTAAGGGAGTAAAGTTATCTGTTGTAAAAACTACAATAACGTATGAAGATTATGAAGAATGTCTCGATAGTTGGCAAAAGAAAACTGTAGTTCAAAATCTGATTCGTTCTGAAAAACATCAGGTTTACTCCACAGTCCAATATAAGGTTGCCCTCAGCCCTGAGGATGATAAACGTTACTTGGTTCCTGGAACAGATAACACCTTACCCTGGGGACACTATTCAATAACGAACTCTTTATGAAAAATTGTCTATAATCTTCTGACATTATCAGATTTAATAAAAATTTTGGAGTGGGTAATTGGTTTTTATTTCCTATCACAAGAATTTCTCTTCACATATGACGTTTGACATATAGACTAGTTCGATCGTCTTGATCCATTCAAACTTTTCACCATCATCGTTCCATTTGACGTGACAACGTGACAACGTGACGTTTGACGCGATAGCGTGACGTTTGTCGTGACAACATGACATTTAACGTGACAATGTGACATTTGACATGACAACGTGACGTTTGACGTGATAGCGTGACGTTTGTCGTGACAACATGACATTTGACGTGACAACGCGACATTTGACGTGACAACGTGACGTTTGATGTGATAGCGTGACGTTTGACGTGACAACGCGACATTTGACGTGACAACGTGACGTGATAGCATGACGTTTTGACGTGATAGCGAAACGTTTGATGAGACAACGTGACGCCAGTAGCTAGGGCTGTTCAACCTAGTCATTACCTGGAACACCCGGGGGACGCTATTCAATAACGCTTGTGATTTATGAAAAATTGTCTAAAATCTAAGATTCCTCTAAACATCAGCTGGCTTTCGAATGTTTGAGTCTAGTATGCACTTATGTAAATTTTACAGCCAGTTCCGACCAGATTTAATAAAAATTTTAGAGTAGGTGGTTTTTTATTTCCTATCACAAGAGCCATTCTCGCTTGATATTCATAATGTCTCATAGAGGTCGCTCCCTGTTAAAAGAATGTTTTGGGCCCGCTTGGCTCGGACGCCCCTTGTATGCAAAACTTTCACGTTTAGGCCCTTTTGTGACATACGCCCATACAAAAATACGATTAATCATGATATTCGCACCTACGGCGACGTTTGAGTTGACACAATTTTTCTCTTCGCTATATGCTGATGCCGTTAAGACCTTGTCGTTTGCTAAAATCAACCTACCATTCAAAGATACTCCACCCTGTATATGATTCAAGTATATACGTTAATGCCTTTCGAACGTTGTTTGTCGACCTACCATTCAAAGAAACTCCACCCTGTATATGATTCACTTATATACGTTAAAGGCCTTTCGAACGATATGTCGTTACTTTCGATCCACCCTGTATATGATTTATGTGTAGACGTTAATGCCTTTCGAACGTTGTTTGTCGACCTACCACCCAAAGAAACTCCGCCCTGTATATGAGCGATTCATACTGGACGTTAAAGGCCTTTCGAACGAGTTTGCTATGACTTTTAGTATGAGGGGTGCTGACAAAGAATTTTTCTATTATTTTTCGTATACACGTTAAGGCCTTTTAAACGAGCCGTCGTTTGCTGTTATTGCACGAGGGGTGTAGAGGGTGAATGGGGGTGAATTTTTCGTATACACTAGACGTTAAAGGCCTTTCGAACGATATGTCGTTACTTTCGATCCACCCTGTATATGATTTATGTGTAGACGTTAATGCCTTTCGAACGTTGTTTGCTGTATATACACTGGACGTTAAGGCCTTTTGAGCCGTCGTGATTGGTTAACACGAGGGGTGTAGAGGGTGAACGGGGGTGAATTTTTCGTGTACACGTTAATGCCTTTTAAACGAGCCGTCGTGATTGGTTAACACGAGGGGTGTAGAGGGTGAATGGGGGTGAATTTTTCTATTATTTTTCGTGTACACGTTAAGGCCTTTTTAGCCGTCGTGTGATTGGTTAACACGAGGGGTGTGGGGGTTGAAGGGGGGTGCGGTGATTTGAGGTGGATGCGCTACGTTTGTCACGCATGCGCATCGCCTCTTTTAGAGTCAGTTTTCGCTAATTTGGACCTTAGATTTCCTTATGGAGATTTACATGTTAAAATCGCAAAAATGGTCCTGAATCGGTGTTGTATAATTACTGCCGGAGAACTAAAGCACTTTCCCATTGAGCATCTAATAGAGTGTGTAAGGCCTTGGGAATTGCTGGATATGTGGCATAAACTCCCCAATGAATATCAAGCAAATTTTGAACTACAAATACGACTGCCTTGTTTCATCCATTACAACCGACCTGATTGGACGACGCATTGCGACGGTCCACCAAGCTCACAAGCCACTTGTTTTCCTTGTAAACAAACAATAAAAAAATAAAAATTATATTTAAATTCAAACATGTCTCGAATTTCATTAGTCATCATGTCACAGTTGCTGAGAGTTAACAGCACCAATCATGTGTTCACCTTTCAACCTCCTACTCCTATTGTACTTGATCCGAAGATTGATTATGAAATAGCTCTACGATCTTTTCATTCGTATCACAGTATACCAAACATCGAAAATTGTACGTTTTACTACTACGATGCAAAAGACAGGCTTCAAAGTTTCAAGTTTCCCACAGGATGTTATGAAATTGCTGATCTTGAAGCGTTTATCAGTGATAAATTGGGCGCCAGCAATTCCACTAGACCGGAGGGCATATTTTCACTAAAACCCAATCACAATACGCTGAAATGTGAAATTTCCAGTAAATTCAAAATTTCCTTTATACAAACTGATAGTCTTGGGAAAATATTGGGATTTTCACCGAATATACTCGACGCTAAAAAAATGCACTCTTCAGATCTCCCTGTTAAAATCATTGAAGTATCCAGTATCCGTTTCGATTGTAACATTACCACTGGAGCCTTCGATGCAAACAGACCTGCTCATACTATCTACGAATTCGTCGTACAAGTAGACCCTGGATATTCTATAGACGAAATTCATCATAATTTGCTCTAGTGACCTGTTATACCACAACGTGAAATAACCAATATCACTGTCATAGCCTTAGACCAATACGGGAAGCCTGTAAATTTTAGAGGTGAATCGAGTACGTTGATACTGGAGCTTAGAGCGAGAAGCAGATGGGGATAATAATAAATCATAAAAGACTGTCTGCAGAGCTCTCAACTTCATTACCTAAGCAGCCATCAAAGCTGAAGCAACTAACATTCGCAAACAAATTGGTTCTGCAATCGTTGGGTTTTAAATTGAAAAATGACAACCATGTATGGGAAAAAACGTCGTCTAAACGACAACACGCCTGATAAACGTCTTCACGACATGCCTTCAATGTTCGATATCTACCGTAAGCCGATGTTCGACGATTCAATTCGAAAGGCTGAATACAGAACCTATGCCCCATTTATAAAATCATTCAATTGCAGTGACATTGTGGAGTTTAGCGTTAATCAAGTTGATTCGTTCTTTGCAATGAGCGAAACTTTGTTATGCATTAAAGGTTCGCTTGAAACACACGGAGTTGGTGACGTAAAATTAGCAAATAACTTTGGAGCCTTTCTATTCGATTCGTGTACGTACAATGAAAGTGCTCGGGAAATGGAAACAGTTCGAGATCCCGGAATCGTGCCGTACGCGCCATGACTTGTTATAGCCAAGAAGATTCCAATCATATGGCTTAAGCCGGCTGGAATTACCCGAAAGATCCTATTTTGAATGTCAGCGACAAGTCCTTCAACCTTCAAATACCTCTCAAACATATTTTCAACGATTATCCCATGATTACATGTGGGCGGCAAACAATACGATTGGTCCGAGCACGAAATGATAATGATTGCATATATATCACTGAAAAGAATGTCTCTGGTATTATCTCTACTACAACTGCTAAAATTAACATTACAAGTGTTGAACTCAAAGTTAAACATATCTTTCCCAATGACGACATAAACATAAATCTCATGGAATCCATCAACCTATAGTTATTCCATTCAGGAAGTGGGAGTTACACGAATTGCCCTCCATTACTAAAGACGCAAGGCCTGAAGTTTGGGCTGTTAAAACATCCACTTCAGTTGAAAGACCTCGCTTTGTTATCGTTTTCTTTCAAACCGCCAAACGTAACGTCAGCACAGCCGATCCTACTTTATTTGACAATGCCAACGTACAAAGTATAAGACTGTCACTTAATGACAATTCAACAGATGTCGAAAGGAATAATTATAAATATTCAACACTCTATGAATTTTTTGAAAAATAACATTTTTCAAAAACAGTGGCCGTTCAACTAAGGAGCAACAACTACTTCCCGTGCAATATGCACCGCCGGATATTGAATTACACCCCAAAGTCAAACGGGGTTGGTATATCTACAAGATATTTTAAAACCAACATTTTTGGTTTGCAATTAGAAGGGACAACACAACTTGTAGACCGGTTTCGGCGTATTTGCGCCTCATCAGTACAAGGTATGTGGTGTCCGTCCGAGAATCTCTAATCCCGGACTGAAGAGTACACTTCAATCACAATCAATACATGTCTTCCAGTAACGGAAATGTAATGATTGTGACGGCAGCGCCCTCCTCACTTCCAATCGCAAACCAAAAACCTTGAATTTTTGACAACAAACCACGTAGGCTTGAAACAATAAATCTTATTACAGTTTCCTGTAATATTCTCGTATTTAATAGAGTGAATGTATCAACAGATGTCGAAAGGAATAATTATAAATATTCAACACTCTATGAATTTTTTGAAAAATAATATTTTTCAAAAACAGTGGCCGTTCAACTAAGGAGCAACAACTACTTCCCGTGCAATATGCACCGCCGGATATTGAATTACACCCCAAAGTCAAACGGGGTTGGTATATCTACAAGATATATCCGGCGGTGCATATTGCACGGGAAGTAGTTGTTGCTCCTTAGTTGAACGGCCACTGTTTTTGAAAAATATTATTTTTCAAAAAATTCATAGAGTGTTGAATATTTATAATTATTCCTTTCGACATCTGTTGATACATTCACTCTATTAAATACGACAATATTACAGGAAACTGTAATAAGATTTATTGTTTCAAGCCTACGTGGTTTGTTGTCAAAAATTCAAGGTTTTTGGTTTGCGATTGGAAGTGAGGAGGGCGCTGCCGTCACAATCATTACATTTCCGTTACTGGAAGACATGTATTGATTGTGATTGAAGTGTACTCTTCAGTCCGGGATTAGAGATTCTCGGACGGACACCACATACCTTGTACTGATGAGGCGCAAATACGCCGAAACCGGTCTACAAGTTGTGTTGTCCCTTCTAATTCCAGACCAGAAAGGTTGGTTTTAAAATATCTTGTAGATATACCAACCCCGTTTGACTTTGGGGTGTAATTCAATATCCGGCGGTGCATATTGCACGGGAAGTAGTTGTTGCTCCTTAGTTGAACGGCCACTGTTCATGAAAAATATCATTTTTCAAAAAATTCATAGAGTCTTGAATATTTATAATTATTCCTTTCGACATCTGTTGATACATTCACTCTATTAAATACGACAATATTACAGGAAACTGTAATACGATTTATTGTTTCAAGCCTACGTGGTTTGTTGTCAAAAATTCAAGGTTTTTGGTTTGCGATTGGAAGTGAGGAGGGCGCTGTCGTCACAATCATTACATTTCCGTTACTGGAAGACATGTATTGATTGTGATTGAAGTGTACTCTTCAGTCCGGGATTAGAGATTCTCGGACGGACACCACATACCTTGTACTGATGAGGCGCAAATACGCCGAAACCGGTCTACAAGTTGTGTTGTCCCTTCTAATTACAAACCAGAAAGGTTGG
The DNA here is from genome assembly GCA_949126875.1 of Lochmaea capreae. Classification (NCBI taxonomy): domain Eukaryota; kingdom Metazoa; phylum Arthropoda; class Insecta; order Coleoptera; family Chrysomelidae; genus Lochmaea; species Lochmaea capreae. The sequence goes on from OX421406.1 coordinate 29,608,951, forward strand.
TTTTAAAATATCTTGTAGATATACCAACCCCGTTTGACTTTGGGGTGTAATTCAATATCCGGCGGTGCATATTGCTCGGGAAGTAGTTGTTGCTCCTTAGTTGAACGGCCACTGTTTTTGAAAAATATTATTTTTCAAAAAATTCATAGAGTGTTGAATATTTATAATTATTCCTTTCGACATCTGTTGATACATTCACTCTATTAAATACGACAATATTACAGGAAACTGTAATAAGATTTAATGACAATTATTGGCCCAATGAAAGAATGCAATTGGATTTTGCCAAAACTGACTACAATGAGGCGTATTTTAACTATTTCGAATTCTATCCCAACTACGCGAACACCTCTCAGAAGCGACCTCTGCTGGATTATTCTTCTTTCAAGAAACGGGCATTGTTTGTTATCGATTGTTCGAGACAGGAGGAAAGCATGAAGCCATCCAGAGTCGATGTGAAGCTTGACATTGAAGCAAACATAGGCTTTCCCGAAAACACCAAAGTTTATTGCATCATAATTCACGATTGCGTAATGGAATACTTCCCCCTCACCGAAATTATTAAAAGCTATTCTAAAGTAAATGAAATATTGGAAACCAAGCTATTGTATGCTGCAGACTACATTTACGTTCGAGGACAACAAAAAGCAGAGTTTCTGCAAAAGAAATGTCACATTTTCGGTGTTTTTCCCAGCATTATCGAAGTTAGCAAGTTTGATGGTACACCGTATGCAACAGGAAACTTTACCCACGATCCAAACCCCTGCCATGTCTCTGGACTATATTCGTGTACCGAACGAAATGTACAACACCTCCGCCACTGGTTTTCAAATACTGTATTACCATTATAATTAAATAAAAGTTTTTTTTCTAAAGATGGGTTTTTATTGAAACACTCTGTATATTCATCAACTTTTATATTACATGAAGATTCAAATTTTCGTCTTACAATTTTTAAAATAATTTTCAAAATTAAAACAAAGACAGATGCTAATATTACACATGACATGGCAAAAACATTATTAATTTCATTTTTTATATCCTCTTCTGTTCTATTGAACATGGTTGAATACGTCTTAATGGATAAGTAATGCGCGGTAAATGTCTGCAGACCATCAACGACATCCAGCGAGGACTACTCCACGTCTGACTTACTTCTTTCTTTTCCCTATCAGATAAACTAAGTTTCTCCATTTGTTTCATAACCTTGTCTTCATAAAAAGCAACGTCTTTATTTAATTTACTAATGTTCTGGATATGCACTTCAATTCGATGTATGTACACTTCTGAAGACATATTAGCACTGCCACGTTGACGCGTTGGTCGAGGGTTCGCGTCCACATTACAACAATTTTTTTTTTAAAATAGAAGTAAATTTAAAATAAGTCGGATAAAAAATGACGGACAGACGTCTCGTGGTACGTAAATGGCGCGCGAAGTCAATTTCGTATATAAATGGAGGACTGCGCGACAAAAAATGGCGGCGGCTTTCTCTCTCACACTCATTGCCTCCATGACTTTCTCTCTCTAACACACTGTTTTCCCTATAGTGGTCGTTGAACTCTCCTAGCCTACTCTTATCAATGTTTAGAAACACTGCGCGCGGTTTTATTGAATTGTGGATTTAAATATAAGAAATTAGATAATCGAATGGTAATAGTGAAATCTTGGCGTATCGTTGAACTTAGACAGGAGTATTTGCGCAAAATAAAAGGGTACCGTGATTCAAATAGAACTATAATTTATTTAGACGAAACTTGGTTTGATACGCATGATGTTGTCAAGTATGGTTAGGTTGACGATACAAAAAACTGTTCTTTAGATACTCCGTGTTCTAGAGGAAAACGCGTTATTATTTTTCATGACTTTGTACCTAATGCGTTGCTATTGTCGGCTAAAAATATAACAAAATCTTCCACTGATTATCACGAAGATATGATTTATTACGATTACGATTTATTTGAAAGATGGTTTGACGAACAGCTTTTGTCTAATATTCCGCCAAATTCGGTAATTGTTATGGACAATGCGCCGTATCATTCGCGAATATTAAATAAAATTCCGAATATCAGCACGAAAAAGGATTAAAAACATCATTATTCCTGAAAAGATTCCGGTAAAAAAAAGATTGATTGAAATAATAAAAAATAGGAACTTCCAAAAAGAATATGTCATTGACAATATTTGCAGTAGGTCCGGTCATACCCTTTTGCGATTACCCCCATACTATTGTATCTTCAATCCAATAGAAATGGTTTGGGGTACTGTAAAAAGTCGTTTGCGTGAATATAATCAGTCGCCAACTTTGAACGCAGTCGTCCTTGACAATATTCGGCAATTAAATGAAAATTATAGCGATGTATGGGAAAATTGCGTGACTCATGTTATTTAAACGAAAAAAGAATATACGGATTCACCGCCTATTGCAAACATAGCACCAGTAGTTATCCAACCCAACGATTATATTTCAAAAGATTCTGACAATTCCGGTTATTAAATTATTTTAAATAAATTTTTCCTTGTAGGTATACCTATTTAAAACGCGTTTTTTGTTTCTTAACCTATTTATAATACGATATTTTCGAAATCCGATAAAAAAAGCAAAAATTAACAAACAGAAATTTTAAAAAAATTAAAATAAAAAAAAATAACTTCATATTCCTACCCGATCCAATCCTTTTTCTGGGTAAGAATAGCTCATACCTTCCCGTGGCTCTTGCTGGGCTGACAATTTTTTCAGATTGTCTGGCTATATATACATGGCACAATATTCGAATTTGTAAAAAAATTATATGCACGCCATTGGGCGGTTTTTCCTTCAAAGGGATTAAAAATATGGGTCATTACATTAACATTGGAATAACTATATCTACCCTGATCTTGATGCCTCTCCCCTGTCCGATGTATTTACCCTGGTCTTCGAAAATGTAATAAAATATGTTTAAAGTGACTTGCCCTATGTGAAAAGGTACATTAACAGGATAAAAATCATAAAGTGAAGGTTTTATAAAAAACACCAACTTTTCTCCTTGGTCGTATTCTCTATAGGCTTGAAACCTCCTATCGTAGAGTTACCCATATACTAAATACGAGGATGTATTGATATCTAGTTAGCCTAGACCTGTTCCATGCACAAACAAAATATTGCGTTACCATAGCAACGAACAATAACTTATTAGAAGTGTCAGTGTGAAGTTTGACGTCAAAAAAGTAAACCAGAGTTACGCAATAAATTAAAAGAAAAAAGATGTCCACCGAAATTGTGAAAATCGAAAAATTGGAGTATCGAGCCATCATCAAGTACCTGTATTTAAAAGGGTTAAGAGGTAAGCAGATTTACGAAGATATGCTTAATACCCTTGGTGATCAATGTCCTTCGTATGCGACCGTGAAAAATTGGACTGCACGCTTCAAAAGAGGTAAATTTTCCATTGAAGATGATGACCGATCGGGAAGGCCAGTTTCTGTGTCAGTCCCCGAAAATATCGATGCAGTTCATGACATGATTTTATCAGACCGTCGAATTGGGCTAAAACGGATATCTGAAGCACTGAATATTTCATACGAACGCGTTCATCATATAGTTTGGAGATGAGAAAAATTGCTGCAAAATGGATCGCCAAATGTTTGAATGTTGACCATAAGCGTGCAAGGGTAGAAGCATCGCGTTCGATCTGTGCTCGATTTGGAAGCGATGTAGACTTCTTAAACCGAATTGTTACTATGGATAAGACTTCGGTACATTTCTACGATCCAGAAACAAAGCAATACTCGATGGAATGGCGACACTCTGGTTCTCCAAGACCTAAGAAGTTTTTTTGTCCAAAAATATGCTGTAAAAGTTCTTGCTTCAGTTTTTTGGGATTGCCATGGAGTGATCATGATTTATTTTTTGGATAAGGGTAGAACAATAACTGGAGATTACTATTTGACATTACTGACCACTCTACAGGAAAAAATTAAAGAGAAAAGACGCGGAAAGCTATCCAAATGTGTTTTGTTTTTGCAGGACAACGCCCCTGCACACAAATCTAATGTTGCCATGCAAAAAATTCGTGATTTAGGGTTTGAATTACTAGAACACCCACCTTATTCACCAGATTTGGCTCCGTCCGACTATCATCTCTTTCTTCAACTGAAAAAAAGTTTAAAAGGTCGTAAATTTCCTTCCAACGAGGTGGTAATAAAAGCTGTGGAGGTCTGGTTTGCAGAGCAAAAAGAAACATTTTTTTTGAAAGGTATAGAGACGTTGCAGGTTCGCTGTAATAAATGTATCCAATTAAGAGGAGAATATGTTGAGTAATAAAAAATTTTGATATGGAAATTTTGGTTGGTTCTATAGTAGGCTAAGAATTTTTCAATATATCCTCATATATTCAATTATCGGGGATTGCAGCCAGTAATAAATTATCAACGTACACTCTTTAAAGATACGATGAAAGCTTTCGGTAAAATTTTTTACCTTCCTCAGTCACTTCTGAAATGAATAAAATATTAGTTGAAATATATTAAATTAGTATTACCTTTTTTGAGATTAACTTAGAAGCTAGTTCCTCAATGATGGAAAAATATAAAAAAATCTTGAAACTTTTTTAATTGCAACAAGGTATAATAAATTTTAAATTCTATATACTTTTTGTCATTTATGAGACAAGATGTTACTTTGATATTTACGAATTATTTTTAATAATACAATATGTCTTTTGTCTATGTATTAAATAGTCAACTTTTGTATAGATTTGTGTAATTCATATATCTTATTATATTAATATTTTAGGTTAAAGTGAATTATATTTATCTTCTATAAGTTCCTTGTGGCATTACTTGTTATTTTTTCTTATTTTCTTGGGAATCAAACCACAATAATGTTTTTTTATTTTTTTATTCAAAAATAATAATTTATAGAGAAATATTTTAGGATTAATTAATAATATTTATGGATTATTTTTCCGACCCAAATATCGACCAATAGAATTGCACCATTCGACGTCACGTGGTACAACCTACATGGTATTATACTGATAATTTTTTGAAAATTTTCTCTGGTAGTTGCTATATATAAAAATAAAACATGATCCAGTCAAATTAACCACACGTCAAACTGACAGGTTGAATTCAATTGTGAAAATTGGAGATTTTGCATGAAAATGAGTCGATTTGGAGTTTGTTCTCTGTCCACCATCGATAAAAAAGTCAAAGGAAATGTTCCCATTAATACGGAGAAGGCAAAAAAACAATTCTATTGGCCGACATTTGGCCGACATTGTGGTATTATATATGATAATTTTATAGATGTATAGAACACAAAAGAAACTAGATTTTTCCCTAGAATTGCGCCTTGCATGCAATAGAAATGGTACCAAACCGATAAAATTGCAATTGCATCGAACTGCAAAAACTAATCAGCTGGGTCTCAACTGCGCATGCTTTCGATCAAGAAATCTTGCGTCTTGCATTGCACCATGTCAAGTGGCCTCTAGAACATCCCAATTATGTGTGTGCTGACGAAATTCGAATCGTGTTTCAGAAGTCCGTTCCAGTAAGGAAGAAACCACGTGAAGTTTGCTTACCGACCTGCGCATAAGTCAAAATCTGTCGGGGGATCGTTCCATGCCATTGGCGTTACAAGCGATGTTTCATGCTGACAGCAATTAAATTGTTGACATTTGAGGTTGTGTTTAGAATACTACCGAATTTTTCATTTTTGAATATTTTAAGACGTTTAGCTAGTTTATTTGTGAGTGTTGTGTTTTATTTGATCTAAAACCATGCCTTCTAAAAACCTGGTTGGTGTTAAAAGAAATGTTATCCACAGTGAAGGCCGACAGATTATTAAAAACGTTGCAACTTTTATGGAGTCTGAAGCTGAACATGGAATCCAAATTCCTTTAAAAAATTATCGGTAAGTCAAATAAGAAAGTATAATAATCCAATATATTACTCATGGCATTCAGATTGTTATAAAATATATGGAAGAGTATACATTACTTCAAAAATAATTGAATTCTGCTAATAATTAGGTACACGCATATCTCATATTTTGCTTAGATATTAATTTATAATAGTTAAGTTGATATCAAAAATAACTAATAATAGGAAATAATCCAGTTTCCATTGGAAATTACTTCCAAATTTTAGAATAAAATTTAAATTTTATTGCAGTTTCCTAACCACCCGAGGATTTCCGAACGCTACCGACGATACGTGTGATGTCATACCATGTGATTACTTTTGTCAATATGGCCGGTATTGCATTAGGCTCTGTGTAGTTTTGTGTTTATATTGTATTTTAATTAACTATTAATTGCTTCCTCGACGTAAAAATATCATTTATATGTTTGTTTGAGACCATTACGTGTTTGTGTGTGCTTTTTTTTATTTCTGAAAGTCAACGTAAAGTGGAAAGTGGACATAAATATATTCGATATTTCCGAGGATATTTTAAAACTTTTAGAAGAAAATATTTTATTTACTAGTTCAGTGTTCAGTGACGCATAGCTTGCAACCACAATGCCCTTCTCTCAAGTGCATTTTTGCTTGCGCCACCAGGTAAAGTGACAAATATTTTGTCTGGAGTTTTAATAGTCGTTGATTCACCTTCTGGAACAATGCTTAATATATTTTATATTGATCTAGCATATTAGCTTCTCTTGCTTAATTCTAGGAACCACACAAGAGAAAACGACCTTCTGGCGCAAAATTTCGGGAGCAAAAAAAAGTTAGAGCCCAAGAAAGGGAGAAGATGGCTGGCAAAATGAAAGATTTCTTTGCGAAGACTCCAGATTCCAATGCAGAAACAGAAGCTTTAGATAGTCAATGTTCTGAAGAGGTCGCTGCTTTCACTTTTCCTGCACTTTAATCATTTACGAGTACATCAACTCTCAGTGGAAACGTAGAATCGGTCGAACCCGCCGGCTCAACAATAGAGGTTACAAGTGAAGCTGAAACCGAAGCCTTGACTGAAATGGGCCCTGAGATGACAAGTACCATTCTTCTTTCAGAGGATCCTGGTCTGTGACCCAGAACCATTGACAACGAAGAAGTCAGAAGGTTGGTTCAGCGAGGACCTCCTTTGATAGGACGCAATTATCAATTTACTACGAATCAAGACAAAAGAAAATTTTCAAGTGCGTACTTTGTCAGAAAACTGGAGAATGGTAAAACAACAGAGTTAATTTGGCGTATTTATTCAGTTTCAAAAAACTATATTTTTCTTTTGTTGTAAGCTTTTTGGTAAAACCATCAATACTTTTTCTGATTCAAATGGTTTTTCTGATTGGCAACACTTATCGTTGGCTATGAAAAGACATGAAACATCAATTGTACATAATGTTCATATGAATACATGGATGAGTTTGAAAAAAATGTTAAAGTTATCTACTACTGTTAACGATCATCATTTACGGGTTTTAGAAACCGAAAAAAAATATTGGCATGATGTTCTGGAAAGAATTGTTGCAGTCGTAAAATTTTTGTCCCGACAATGTCTAGCATTTCAGGGTTCTTCTAAAATACTTTTTCAACACGATAACGGAAATTTTCTTAAGGCTGTCGAGATGATTTCCTCATTTGACCCTGTGTATCTTAGTAGAGTGCAAAACTCCCAGGAATATTCTTTAAAAAAACTCACTATTTAGGGCTGAGGCTATCAAATTCAAAACGAAATTGTAGAATGAATTTCTTCTAAAGTAAAAAATAATATTTTAAATATGGTACGCAGTTCCAAATATTATTCAATAATTATGGACTGTGCGCCAGATACAAGTCACACAGAACAAAAGCCTTGTTTTGCGTTATGTGGTGTTAAATCATGATTGTAAAAAAGTTCAAATACAAGAGAGTTTTTTTATCTTTTAGCCCAATATTCGATTCTACAGGAGAAGGACTATTTAATTTTGTAGTTGAAATTTTACGAAATTTAAATTTAGATATTAAAGACATGAGAGGTCAAGCTTAAATTTAGCAGTAAATGATGCTGCTAAAGTGTCAAATGAAACAGTAAACTTTTTTAACATAGTACAAGAACTCTACGTTTTCTTCTTCTCCTCCACAAAAAGATGGGATATTATTAAAAAAAATAGTGACACTAGAAGGTCAAGTAGGGTAGATGCTATAAAGTCATTAAAATTTCATTTAATTAAAATTTGTAAGAGTCTTCTAGAAATATCGGATAACGATACTTTTAACATAGAAAGTAGGCATAAAGCATAAAGTTCCTTACTATTAAATATCCAATCATTTAAACTTATTTGTAGTGTAATTATTTGATGCAAAGTGTAACAATTGACATTAAAGTATGTCAAAACTATTTAAAGAATTTAGTCAATCATTTCAAAAATTATAGAAATGATAATATCTTTGAGGAAATAATTGCTCAAGCGGCAAAATTAGCCTCCGATCTTGAGATAGAGCAAGATTTTCCCGCAATCAATACTACTAGACGAAAATATCAACCAAAGTTTTTTTATTATGAACATAGGGATGAATCACCTCAAAATCCCAAAACCGCGTTTAAAGTTAATTTTCATTATTATTATCTCCAATAAGTATTAGATTAAAAAAAATTACTGTTGTTTTATTATAATAAAATGAGGAAAAATATTTTTTCATATAACTGGATTTCGTACATGAATAAAGGGCGCCAAAATAATGTACCGCATGCGGGCGCCGCTCAGCCTTGCGGGGTCCCTGGCCAAAGCATAGGAATTACCATCCTAGCCACTGTTTGTGACCAAGGGTCAAACAACCAGTCGACAGTAAATACATTAATTAGGGATACTAGGGCTACGTACTTGAGACGTGGAGTTGACTACTCTAAAAACTGTTTTGAAGTGGATGGGGACACAATAATTCCTCTGTATAATGTTCCGCACCTATTCGAGGGTTTGTGGAATAATTTTTTAAAATATCCCTTGCATCATAAAGAAAATGGTGTAGATAAAGTAGGAAGATGGGACCACATTTATACTGCTCACAAAATGGACCCACATCTTAGACGTTTGAGGTTGATGCCAAAGGTAACAGATGCCCATGACAACCCGGAGAAAATTAACAAAATGAAGGTGTCAAAATGCACTCAAGTGTTCAGTCACACTGTGGCTGCAGCAATTAATGTACTCGTATTTACATTTTATAGTAGGTAACTTATTATTATTATTTACTAATTTTAAATGTGTCTAACTTTTTTAGGTACAACTGTCAAAACAGAAGAAATTTTAACAATGGAGAAATCGGCTATGGATACCGCGACATTGTTGGAGTTTCTTGACAAACTTTTTGACAGTTTGAATGGAAGCTCATTCAATCCACCTCCCGGAAAAACCCTAAGATCTGGTGTCACACGGGGGTCTCATCATGTAAATTATTGGGATGTGGCCATTGAAAAAACTAGGAGCTTTTGATACCAAAGAGATGGGAAGTTTTTTATACCAAAAATTTCAAAATTATGTCAAAAATTTAATATCAACAATACGGAATTTCAAATTACTTTGGGGTATGATAAAGGACGTTGGATTCCAATATTTAATGCCAAGGACATTTAATCAAGATCCTCTGGAAAATTTTTTCGGTAAAATTCGTCAGAGGGGTCAAAGAAATATTAATCCGACTCCAAAAGCTTTCAAATATTACTACAAGAGCTTATTGGTTAACCAGTTAACATCTTTGCACTCAATTGGTGCCAATTGCGAAGATGATGACTGAAATATTTTTAACTCTTCAGCGGTTGGTGGCTCAATTGAGTATATAAAATTTTACTTTTAATCTACCATGATGCTTTAACATAGTGATTATTAAATGTTTCAATGATTTTGACATGTTTTAATTCTTTATACAGGGTGATTCATAAGTAATGGGCCAAATTGTAAATCTACGTTCAGAAGGCCAAAATAATAATATTTTCATTAACAATAATGGGTCTTAGTCTGCTCCTTACTGAGGTACAGGATGTTAAAGCGAAAAAAATAAAATAGATTTTTGTTAATAGATCAGCTTCTTTTCTACATAATGACTTGAAAATTGGGTATGAATTAGTTTTTGTAAGGGTAAACAAGAATGTGTGAGAGGATTTGAGTTAACTCGTAGATGTCGCCACATGCGCCATATGAATTAGATGAAATCAGCTACAAATTTTTTATCGCTCATTATTTTACAACTTACTTATTTAATTTGGATAGTCCCATCATTTCTGTAGAAAAAAGCTATACTTCCTTGATCTTCAAAATATTAACGATTTTCGAGATATTTGAATTTTACTAATTCACTACACTACATTTCACGGTGGTCGACGTAGCATTAATCTGTTAAGACACAAGCATGCCATGGAATGTTGACAGTGACAGTAACAACGTGTGTAGTAAAGCTTTGACGTTTAATGAAGAGCTGAAAACATTTTATTGTTAGGTAAACTGATTCATTCTTGTCCTAACATAAATAAAATTTCCGAGACATAATCACTTTTCAAACGAAGAAATGAGAGACATGTTATGCGTTTACGCACAAGAACGTTTTTCTGGGCAAGCAGCATCCAGAAAATATCGTAAAATGTACCCTTACAGAAGGCAGCCAAACCGGAAGATATTTCAAAATATTTATAATCGATTGGGTGAAACAGGTTCATTTCGTCCAAAATATCATACAGGGCATCCTAAAATTATCACTCCGCAGCAAGAAGATGAAATTTTGGTAAGAATTGCGCAAAATTCTGAAATAAGCACTCGTCGATTGTCTACAGCTATTGGAATAAGCCAACCGTCCGTGATTAGAATTTTGCACAAGCAAAATTTATATCCCTATAAATACACGAGACGAGTTATGAAATAGAATTCAAGATGCAGCCAATTCAATACGAAATAATGCTGCTACATTTTTTAAAGTCAGACAATCCTTAACCAAACGGTTAAATGCGTGTATAAATGCTGGTGGTGGCCATGTTGAAAACCTTTTGCAGTAGGTCATTATTAAGCTTAAATTTAATTTAACTTCGCACAACTTTAATAAGTAGGTTTTGATAAGAGTTGTAAGTGGTCCTAGTTACTGTCTTCGTTTTATCAACTGGCGTACAATAAATGTGTTTTATTACGTAATTTTTGTATGGTTTCATTTTAATATTATTACCAATTATCAATTACGGTTAGGTAAATGTCAACATTCCATGGCATGCTTGTGTCTTAACAGATTAATGCTACGTCGACCACCGTGAAATGTAGTGTGATGAATTAGTAAAATTCAAATATCTCGAAAATCGTTAATATTTTGAAGATCAAAGACAGAAATGATGGGGCTATCCAAATTAAATAAGTAAGTTGTAAAATAATGAGCGATAAAAAATTTGTAGCTGATTTCATCTAATTCATATGGCGCATGTGGCGACATCTACGAGTTAACTCAAATCCTCCCACACATTCTTGTTTACCCTTACAAAAACTAGTTCATACCCAATTTTCAAGTCATTATGTAGAAAAGTAGCTGATCTATTAACAAAAATCTATTTTATTTTTTTCGCTTTAACATCCTGTACCTCAGTAAGGAGCAGACTAAGACCCATTATTGTTAATGAAAATATTATTATTTTGGCCTTTTGAACATAGATTTACAATTTGGCCCATTACTTATGAATCACCTTGTATATTTGTTACAGGGGCTACCGGAAGAGGAGGAGAAAGATGAAATCTCATCATTCTGTGAAGTGCCACTAAACCTGCCTGCTCTAGTTAAGCCTCTAGAAGCTGGAGCTTTAAGATATGTAGCTGGGTATATGGCCAAAAAAATTGGCAAGCTTCCTGACTGCCATTGTAAAAATGTCTTTTTTAAAACTGATGGAAAATGCATAGAAGATAATGAGTTATACATTAAATTTAAAGAGTACGATAGGTTTCGGCGTCTCAAGTATGTAAACACACAGTTTTATGGGTATTATATTTAATATGTTTAGCATAATTATATTTTTTATGTTGTTTTAATTTGTATAAAAATAAAACAATGATATTGTTTTATGTATATTAGGGTTTCCTAATTAATAAAGGTCTCTATATATCTGTCTGATAAACTTTTTTTTATTTAAATTTTCAATAACCCTATAGGTACCACTAACCACAAGTGTTTTGGGGGGTTGTTAACATTTTTATTTCAATTTAATGAAATATACATAATTCATATTTATGGTTATTTGGTTGCACGGTGAAAGTGTACTGCAAAATTGAGCAAGAACAAAGGAATCTCTGTTCTATCCTTTTTTCGGAATTATTCAAGACATTTTCAACACCCCAAAGTACCATAATTTTTTCATTGACATTCTCCAATCATCAAAATTCATACTTCCGTCCCAGAATACATCTGACATGCTTTTTTTTTATTTCATAAACGGACAAAGATATTTGATTCATGCAAAAGCTAATATGATTTACATAAATCATTCCATAAACATTTACCCCCTAGGTCGTAACCCCAAACCTCTAATTTTTCATTGGCACTAGTTGACAGATACAGACACAGCTGGAAGACAACACAAGAAATAGTATCCGAAAAGTATCAAAAACCCATCACCTATTTTGAAGCGCAGCTCTACCGCAAAAAGTTGTGAAATCTATTGTGAAACCAAATCAGTTAATTTATTCAGTACTTATTCAACAATTTTGTCGGAAGTTGTTATCTAAAATATTTCATAGCAACCATTAAAACTGGAAATTTTGATCACTTCAATGAATATAATAACTTTGCCATCGCAAAATCTACCTAATATTAGTATCTTGAGACTTTATTTATATTTAAATTGGCGCCAAGTTTAACCAAGGTTATTCCAAATAGAATATTGTTTTGTGATGTTGCCGTGTGATAGCCAAGCATTATAAATGTTAACTAATTAGCATACAATTTCTGACAAAGTTCTTTGATGAATTATGAATAAATTGACCGACTGATAGAAGATAGACTTGTATTTATTTTAAATATCGCGCCAAAAATTCTTTAAGCGACATCTATACGTTTTAGCCATTTCGCTGCTGATGACGTCTAAGAACGTCATAGGATAGCTAGACTGCCATGCGCATGACGTTCAAAGACGTCGCGAACTATACCTGTGTTAAATGAATCAGTATTCAGTGAGCATCGACCAGAAACGCATTGTGTCGTTCTGAGCACCTACTAGTAGTATCGTAAAAGCAGGTAGAAAACATAAATTAGAAGGTTCATACAGTGATGAAGACTTGTTAGCTATTCTGAACAACTCTGACGATGAACTAGACGATCCGACATTTTCGTTAGCAGCTGAATCGAGAAAATGTGGGTGGATTGATTCTGATGAAGAAGATGAAGAGAAAGACGACGAACACGAACATGAAGAAGACTTTTCAGTAACCGAAGCAGCCCAATCTTCATCAGACGATAGTTTACATATGCCTCAACCCCAACAAAAGCGGAGCAATAATAGTGAAATCATAGCTTGGGAAATTACGCCACGTGCTGCTGTTCAGCCACTTAATTTTGAAAAAGCGCGGCAACTTTTTTGACCTTTTCGTAAATGAAACTTTCTTTAAATTCATTGCACTGGAAACTAATCAGCATGCGATTGAAGTCTTCATGAAAGCAGGAGCTCAAGGAAATTCACGTATTAGTCGCTGGAAGGATGTAACAGGGAAGTAAATTCGAACGTTCTTTGGTTTATTGACACATATGGGGACTATCCAGTTGAGTCGTATACAAGATTACTGGAGAAAAGATCCTCTGTTTGATATACCGATATTTAGTGCAAATATAAGCCGAGACAGATTTCTCCTAATTTTTCGATGTTTACATTTCAAAACAAAATCCTGCGGATGGTGAACCTGTGCCGGAGGACAGGCTCTACAAGATACGTCCCCTTATTGATTATTTCAATAACATAATGGTAGAGATCTACTATCCGGACAAGTGTTTGTCTCTTGATTAAAAATAAAAAACACAAATACGGGATTAAGTTATATCCGTTAACAGAACCCGATGGAACCATCATCAAATTTTCTGTGTACACAGGTACACTTGATGATTGTGGTGACAGGGGACACTCCAGCAAGGTTGTCATGCATCTAATGGATGAAGAACTGGACGCCGGTCATGCAGTTTATATGGACAACTATTACAATGGTTATGATTTAGCTATTCAACTGTTACAGAGAAAAACCCATTGCACCGGAACCCTACGGAGCAACAGACAGAACATTCCACTTGATATAAAAAATACTAAACTTGGTAAAGGAGAAACGTTAGCTCGTTACGCAAATGGTGTAATGATCGGCAAGTGGCGCGATAAACGAGACGTCACATATATAAGCACAGAATTTGATAATTCAATGGTGGAATTTGAAAACAGACGACATGAAATTCGGCAGAAGCCCCGTCCTATTTTTGAATACAACAAGAACATGGGTGGGGTAGATAAAAAAGACCAGATGATGGCATACTACCCATTCGAACGAAAAACAATTCGATGGTACCTACATGAAATTAGGACTTCATATTTATCACATGCTACTAACAAATGCGCATCACATTTTCAAGAAATACAGTCCCAATTCAAGAATGCCTTTCTATGATTTCCGTCTGCATATCATACGACAGCTGCTGCCAATAACAAGAACTGTTCGAAACCTTGCCCATGCAAGGCCTAATATCGAACATGTTTTGAAGAAAAATGCTTCACCTGGAGCAAGGAAAGTTTCTCATCGACGATGTGTGGTTTGCTACAAAAATAAAATACGAAGAGAGACAGCTTATTTTTGTGTCACATGCCCCACAAAACCAGCTTTGTGTGTTACTGGCGCTTGCTTTTCTGTGTACCATAAAAATCAGTGAATTGAATTTTTTGTTTTTTGCAAGGTTTCTTTGTTACTTATTTATTTTTATGACTCTATATTTTTGAAGTGTGCACATTTTGAATTTGACATTTGTTTATTTCAATGTTATATTATTGATATTGTAATTTTTTATTGCGTTTTATTTTAGTTAATATTTTATCATGTGTTTGTTTCAATGTTTTTGTGATTTTATTTGCAACATAATATGTTCCAGGATTTACTTTATTTTCTTTTACCTCCACAAAGTTCAAATTCAAATCAACTTTTTCAGTTTATAGGGAATAGTTTACAAGTTTATAAGGAAGTTATTGTAATGGTTTCCATGACGTCTGTAGAAGTCATGAGCATTGTGGAGTCAAATTTCACGGTTGGTGCGCGTGACGTCTAGTTTTTTTTTTGAAAAAAATTAGTGGGAGAATTTTTTTTGTAATTTTATATTCATATAAAACAAATTTTTTGAAAAAAAAAACTATCACTTGGAAAAATGCAATCAGCACCCATGGGTAGTATGTCAATTTATGGTTAGCAGTGAAAGGGTTAATTAATAATTTACTTATTATTATCTCCAATTACTATTAGATTAACAAAAATTACTGTTGTTTTATTATAATAAAATAAGGAAAAATATTTTTTCATATAACTGGATTTCGTACATGAATAAAGGGCGCCAAAATATTGTACCGCACGTGATACTAGGGCTACGTACTTGAGACGTGGAGTTGACTACTCTAAAAACGGTTTTGAAGTGGATGGGGACACAATAATTCCTCTGTATAATGTTCCGCACCTATTCAAGGGTTTGTGGAATAATTTATTAAAATATCCCTTGCATTATAAAGAAAATGGTGAAGATAAAGTAGGAAGATGGGACCACATTTATAATGCTTACAAAATGGACCCACAACTTGGATGTTTGAGACTGATGCCAAAGGTAACAGATGCCCATGCCAACCCGGGGAAAATAAACAAAATGAAGGTGTCAAAATGCACTCAAGTGTTCAGTCACACTGTGGCTGCAGCAATTAATGTATTTGCGTTTTCTGGTAGGTAACTTATTATTATTATTATTATTTACTAATTTTAAATGTGTGTAACTTTTTTTAGGTACAACTGTCAAAACAGAAGAAGAAATTTTAACAATGGACAAATCGGCTATGGATACCGTGACATTGTTGGAGTTTCTTAACAAACTTTTTGACAGTTTGAATGGAAGCTCATTCAATCCACCTCCCGGAAAAACTTCAAATACTGGTGTCACAAAGGGGTCTCATCATGTAAATGATTGGGATGTGGCAAAAAGTGTCAAAAATTTAATATCAACAATACAGTTTATTTCACGAATTTACGTCTGTTCCGGATTATCGGCAAAAACTCGACGAGCAGTTGTAACGTTAACTTTGTTCACTCTCCTCTTATTTAAAATTTATTAAACTATCGTATGGGTGGCGAGTAGCCAGTCCTTTCTCATGCCCAGCGCTGAGAAATGTATCGAGGTTGAATTTATCTATAGTCGATGAAAGACAAAATTTTAGTTTATTTGCGGGTCAAATCGATACCGTCTGTAGGAAAATAGTCACTTCGGTTTACTATTAATTATTCTGATTTCAACTTTAACAAAAATGAATAAAGAATCCACTTACGGAATTTAAATTATTTTCCTAGTCCAAGCAAATGAGCTTGATAGAGATATGCGACGTATGTGCATTATCATTCACATGATTTCATGTTTAATACTTAAACAGAAGCAAGCAGAGATTTGGTCTCTTTTCTGTGACAAAAATGTTTAACAACGAATAGTAATTAACTTTAAATTTTATTTGGTGAGGTTTCTCCCAAAATTGTATCTAAGTGCATTCATGTGAATGGTAAGTAGTTTCGCTTAAATGCATATATTACATTATTAACTTTGCTTTTCTTAATACCTAGTAGCTTTTCTAATTATTTTCTCTAGCGTGCCAGTACCAGATATATCGATAACGTTTTTTATATTTTTTTTTGTTTTTTTTATATCTTGTTGAAGACACTTGATATATTATTACTATCTTTACCGGCATTAACAATACCGTTTTATTGCTTTCCTTTATTATTTTTGTTCATAGTAAAATACAGGATGTTGTTTTTTGTATGAACCACGTTTTTAAATATTCATTTTTCAATCTGTACATCATATAACAACCATTTTCATTTCAATCTTCAGATATCCTGCATTTTACTACGTTTATTTACTATATATCTGATTCAAGTGTTCTTTCTAGCACTTTCGTCCTGCCTAATTTATATATATATATATATATATATATATTATGTATAAATAAATATACAACAACACTACTACCATGTTCTTTGAGCAATGAACGGCCGTATTTGAAAAAGACACCGGACCTGAATAAGACACCGGACCTCAAGGATACACTGGACCTCCATCACACGCCAGAAGAAGACAGGAAAGTACCGTCCTTAAATAAACGTTGTTAACAAGAGCACTAGTCAAACTCATCAATTGTTTAATTTTCCAACTGTGATAATTTTTTTTTTATCATTATACAACTTGTAAATTTAACAACGTAGTTCATATTCCTTCCCTTCCAACATTTCCAGGTTTGTTGACAGAGAGTGTTGATTTGAAACAAGTCAACTAATATTATTCAGGGTGGCGCCCACTTACCTTAACTTTACTTTAATTCCTTAACTTTTGATTTGTGAACTTATTATATTCATTTATTTCAATATAACTTCAATAATTTAAATAAGTAGTATTACCCTCGAACCGGTAAGACTACTCCCTGAATTTTATTAGTTTGGTTGGAACTCACGCCTGAGCAGCTCTTTATCTGAGTAGCCGTTGCAAATTGGCACCCGAACGTGTGTGGCCTGTTTTACACATCGTCTCTCTCATCAATAAATCTTGAAACTTGGAAGTTTGGACAGTAGTAGTTATCTTTTTATTATCGTAAATATCTTTCACTCATTACAGTATTTATCTTTTTATAGTTTACTTATCGTATCATATCGTTCACAGTTGAGTTGCAATATTTCATTTTATTATTGACAATATCTATATCTATATCTATATAATATTTTTTCTTATCTTATATCTTCACGTATCGTATATATACATATCTTCTCAATCGTCAATATCAACAGTACTCGATTTTTTTTTAAATTTTCGTATCTTATAATTCAATTTCGTCAGATACCGTATAGTAAAATGGCAAAAATGTTTAAGCTAAATGTTGATTATCTTTTAACTCATGAACTAGATCATGAAATTTCTTATCGCGGCTTAGAAATACCTTCACTGGTTACAGAGAAGAGGAAATTATTGCGGGGTGTTTTAACTCAAGAGGTATCCATGCGGAGTTCGATAGTATATGTCGATCTTCCATTTCCTACGGAAATTACAGGAATTAAGCTTTCTTTTACCGACTTGAAGAAAAAGGTTCAAGATTTCGTTGGAACTTCTTCTGACGTAGAGTATAAAAGATTGACTTGCCGGCTAACTCACCTTACGCAACGCATTTCTCGTTTGAATTGCGAGGAAGACGAGCATGAAAAAATAAAAAAACATCTAACATTAGAAATATTGTTTTTGGAAGGTGAATTAGATAGCAAGCTCAATGTTATTGATGCAGATAGACAATCTACTCCGGTAAATGCAAATCAAAGTTTTTCTTTTTCTAAACCTGTACCTGTACACAAATGGGGAATAAGATTCTCAGGAATTGATTCCAAAGAATCAGTACTTGGTTTTCTAGAACGCGTAAATTGTCTTAAAATTTCGAGAGGTATCACAGATGCTGAATTGTTTTCTAGCTCAGCTGATTTGTTCAGTGATCAAGCTTTTAATTGGTATCTAATTAACAGATGCAAAGTTCAAAATTGGGAACAATTAGTGACCAAATTGAAATCAGATTTCTTACCTTATAACTATCAAGATGATTTACTAGAGGAAATCAAGGCTAGAAAACAAGGTCAACATGAAAGAGTTACCCTCTATATTAACGCCATGTGTGGTTTGTCTAATCGTCTTGACGACAAGCCAAGCGAAAGTACCATGATTCGTATTATTCGTAAAAATCTTTTACCTAATTATGCACAACCTTTAGCTTTAATCGATATTGATACTGTTGATATTTTGACGGAAAAATGTAAACGACTTGAGGAAACATTAACTTGGGATCAACAATTTAAATCAAGTCATAAGAATAATCAATATTTACTTGAACCAGATTTGAGCATACCTAGTACATCTTTTAAGGATAATTCTTGTTTTAAACAAACACGAAAAAATATATCGGTAGTATCTTCTACTTGGACTTGCTGGAATTGCAAACAAGCAGGTCATATGTACTATAACTGTCAGATTCCTAGGAAATTGTTTTGTTTTGGTTGTGGACATCCTGATACTGTGAAAACTAAATGTCCAAAGTGTTCAAAAAACGAACCAAGCAGTGGTCGAGCTTCCCACTCTCCCACACTTGCTCAAAAACCGGGAACATCAGGAAAATCCAACATCAAAACAAAGGCAAAATCTCAGGAAAAACCAGCAAAAGACGAAAATTGAGGTTACCTCAAATAAATCCTATAAATTCCAGTTCTGCAAAAAAATGTTCTCGTTCTATATTAAAAAAGGTTCCTACTGTAAGTCGCTCCGACTGGAATTCATGGCTTTTATTTGTTAAAGATTTCTATAAAATGAATTCGAGATCCAATTCAATAGTTTCAAACTCAAAGTCTTTAGCAGATGTAGGATCACTGCTTTATAATGTTGAAGATGATAATCGACCTTATGTCGATATCATAATTTTCGATAAAACAATTTCTTGTCTTGTTGATACTGGTTCAAATATCTCATTGATTGGTTCTCGTGCATTAGATTTTATTCATAACTTATCAGTACCTATTTTAAACGATGATAACTTAAAAATATCTACGGCAGATGGTAAGTTGCAGGACGTTCTTGGTTATATCGAAACATATGTCATCACAGACAAGATATCTAGGCTTATGAAATTTTATTTAATACCTTCAGTCAAACATGATATTATTCTCGGTATGGATTTTCTCAAAATGTTTAATGTAAAAATCAATTTCTCTAAATTATCTCTAACTGTAAATTCACTCTCGTTAGCTGTAGTAAATACAATTCAGGATATATCTCATTTAACTCCTAATCAAACGAGTAGACTAAATCAAACTATTGATCTCTTTAAGACTATTAGTCCGTCAGATAAAATCGGCAAAACTCATTTGATAGAGCATTTTATTGATACCGGAAATTCTCCTCCTTTCAAACAAACCCAATATCCCTTACCTCAGGCTATGCAAGCTTACCTGGAAAAGGAAGTGGATACTTTGCTAGAATTAGGTGTAATTCAAGAAAGTAAATCTTCATATTGTAGCCCTATCTGGTTGGTTCAAAAGGGAGATGGTAAATATAGAATGTGTTTTGATGGACGTAAACTAAATAGTGTGACTTTAAATAAAGATGCTTATCCCTTACCTTCAATCGAAGTTATACTGAGTCAACTTCGAGATACTCGTTATATATCTAGTATCGACTTAAAGCAAGCATTTTATCAAATTCCGTTGGAGAAATCATCTCGGGAGAAAACAGCTTTTGCAGTAAAAGGTAAAGGTTTATTCGAGTATGTCACTACTCCTTTTGGGTTAGTCTCTGCTCCTGCTAGCATGTGTCGTTTAATCGATTTGGTCATTGGTCCTTCCTTGGAACCGTATTGTTTTTATTACCTGGATGACATCATCATTTGTACTCCTGATTTTGACAAACATATGGAAATTCTTCAGAGGGTTTTCGAGAAACTACGAGATGCCGGCTTGACGGTTAATTTAGATAAATGTCAGTTTTGTCGTTCTTCCCTTAGATATTTAGGTTATGTGGTGGATGAAAATGGTCTTCGTACCGATCCTGAAAAGGTTTCTGCTATTTGTGAGTACCCTGTTCCAAAAACTGCCACTCAGGTGCGTCGATTCTTGGGAATGGTTTCGTATTATCGACGGTTTCTTAAAGATTTTTCTTCCTTATCTGCTCCAATTTCTGATCTTCTAAGTGAGCGAAAGAAAAGTCAATCTATTACTTGGACATCCCAGGCAAATCAGGCTTTCGAAAAGGTGAAAACTGTCTTAACTACCGCTCCTATCTTAAGTAGTCCCGATTTCACCAAACCTTTCTTCCTTATGACAGATGCTAGTGATGTGGGGGTTGGAAGTGTTCTTTTTCAATTGGAAGATGGACTCGAACATCCCATAGCTTATATGAGTAAGAAACTAACAAAGGGTCAAAAGAAGTTTAGTACTACTGAAAAAGAACTGTTAGCAGTTTTATTAGGGATTGATCATTTCAGATATTATCTTATAGGTCGTCATTTTACCGTAATTACTGATCATTCTTCTCTGGTGTGGTTAAATAATATGAAAAAACCTTCTCCTCGTTTAGCTAGATGGATATTGCAATTGTCGCAATACAATTTCTCTATCGTTCACCGTAGATCTACCGGAACTGTGGTAGCAGATGCATTATCTCGTATACCTGAAGTTAGTATCTTAGACTTATCTACATTACATCCCGATAAATGGTATAATGACATGATTTCTCATGTTCAAGATTTTCCGGAAAAATACCCAAGTTTTAGAGTTGAAAATAACATATTATATAAACATGTTTTCAATAAATTTGGACCAATTAGCAATGTTTCCGATTGGAAAATTGTTGTCCCTACAAAAAATCGAAGTGAAATTTTACATCATTTTCATGATAATCCAACTTCTTCTCACTTCGGAGTTTTTAAAACATTAGAGAGAATTTCTGAAATTTATTATTGGCCTAATCTTAGGAAATCAGTTTATAAATATGTTGCTCGTTGTAAAATATGTGCATCTTGTAAACCATCCAACTTGCCACAAGCAGGATTAATGGGAAAATATCGTAACATTAACTTCCCTTTCCAATTGATATCGTGTGATCTTTTAGGGCCATATCCCCGATCTCGTAAAGGTAATCAATTTGCACTTGTTGTAGTTGACTGGTTCACGAAATTTGTATTAGTTCATCCCTTACGTCAGGCTACCGCTCGTTCTATAGTTGATTTCTTAGAAAATCATGTCTTTCTTATTTTTGGAATCCCTCAAATTGTATCTTGCGATAATGGTAAACAGTTCACGAGTCATTTGTTCAAAAACCTCATGGACAAATATTCAGTACAAAAGATTTGGTATAATGCTAACTTTCATCCGCAAATTAATCACACTGAACGCGTAAACAAATCCATTGTCACAGCTATACGATCTTATAGTTATGAAGATCATAGAACGTGGGATGAAGAGATCTATAAAATTGCTCAAGCAATTCGGCTGTCGAAACATGAAGTTACCGATTTCACCCCTTCCTTCCTTACCTTTGCTCGAAATGTACCTGTCTCGGGAAATTTTTATGGTATAATTGCAGAAAATGCAAATAATCAGGTTACCATTTCCGATAAAGTCCACCGAATTCAGGATACACAAGAAATGCCTAAAATTTTCGAAGTGGTGAGAAAAAATTTGCAAACAGCATATCGGCAGAGTAGTCAACGTTATAATTTGCGCAAACGAGATCAAAGGTTTTACGTAGGTGATCGGGTTTGGAAGAAGAACTACCCGAAATCGGACAAAGTCAAATATATTTCCGCTAAATTTTCACCAAAATACATACAATGTACCGTATATCGCGTTATTTCTCCCTTAGTGTATGAATTAAAGGATGAAACGGGAAAAAACATTGGTCGATGGCACATAAAAGACCTTAAAGCTGGTATCTTGTCTGATGATGAGTGTTCTGATATCGATGAATCCGATTCAACCACAACGTAACCATATATATATATCTTTCCTATTTGTA
Organism: Lochmaea capreae; assembly: GCA_949126875.1. NCBI lineage: Eukaryota > Metazoa > Arthropoda > Insecta > Coleoptera > Chrysomelidae > Lochmaea > Lochmaea capreae. The sequence continues at coordinate 29,631,676 of OX421406.1, forward strand.
ATTTTTTTTGTGATGTGTGTTGGTGTCTCGAATATTTTTTTTATCTCTTTTATCGTAAAGATTTTCCTTTCCTCTGACTATAAATGTGATAATGACTTGATTTTTTTTTATTGATTGGCAAATAGCATTCAGGTTCTAGGTTCAATGAGTAAGGTAATAAATATTTCCTAGGAGGATAAAATTCTAATCTGAGAATTATAATAGAAAATCCGTTGAGAATTTTTAGAAAATTCTCAAATATCCAATTAATATTATAATTTTGGAAAGTTAAAATGCATAGTCAAATTAATTTGAGTTTAATAAACAGGATGGTGCACAAGCATTAAGGTTATTAAATATTGGGTCTTCTTGATTTGAAGAAACTGTCATCATATATCTTAAGTATTAAGGGTGATATTAAATCTTCATTATCTTATCTTCATTATCTTATCTAAATTATCTTATCTTATCGTATCTAAGTGGACAAGGGAAGAAACTTGTCTACTGTACTATATTTTATAGTACTTATCTTTATCTTATCTTTGCAGGCAGATGATGTCTTGTCTGTATTTATATACCGAAAGGGTATATAAAATTTTTTTTTGGAAGACCATTGGCAATTTGACTTTGCAATTAGTTTTGAATATTTGCTGATATATCATGGGATATCGAAAGTTATTATCTTTTATATTATCTTAACTATCTTTAAATTTTATTATCTTAAAAGTTTGAAATTTCAATTATCTTAATTATCTTAAAATTTTCATTACCTCTATGTTGAAAATTTTTCAGTATTTTAATTGTTTTAAACATTTTTATCTACATGCTCGAGATATCAACTTACATTACAAAAAGATTTTTTTTTGCTGATCTACAATCAATACCTTACCTAATATCTTGTCTACCTAATTTTTTTGTATCTACTTTTTCATTACCTATCTCTATCTATGATCATTCCGAAAGATTGATCTAGATATTTCACTTATAGACATACATTCATTTTGTCTATATTTTATTGTATACCCTTCCCTTTGAATTTTTTTTGTTGGATTTCTCAATAGTGGGTGTTGGAGGAACTCAGAGCGGTCTGGAATGTGTTCCAGGGTTCAGCGTCGGGGGGTTAATCAGCCTGGGAGGCAGAGGTGGCTGAGGTCTGCTGTCATTAGTTGAATCTACTTGGGGGATTGACTACTGCGTCTGTGCCAACATGGCTCGCATATCGCTCTGAGGATTTTCCAACAGTACTGTTGTGAAATACCGTTGTAAATTTCTTACCTCTCTCAAATTTCAGCCTGACAGGGGCTATACTCTGTTAGGGGGTATATCGAGCCTCCTTGGACTGGTTACAGTAACTAGCTCCAAAATTCAAAATTTTTTTTTTTCGTTTCGGCTTATCGATGAACTTCTTCATTCTGGGTGATTCATGCGTGTTGTCATGGTGTTTTGGGTTGAGATTTCTGCTGAAGCTGAGATTGTAGACCACGACGTGACTTAACATCTCTCACGAGGTCCTTCTCATTAGGTGGGGGTTGATCTCTTGATCTGGGATGCTGTGATGGGGCACATGTTGAGCCGAGAATGTTGCTAGTATTTTTTTTTGTTCATGATATTATATTATGTAGTATAATATAATAAAAAAATTTTTTTTGTCTCAACAGTTGTATTCTGTTAGGGAGTTATATAAAGCTTCCTTGGATTTGTTCCTAAATTATATCGGTAAAAATTTCTTTTGTTTCGCTTTCTTTCCTTCTCATCTGAGAACTTGTTTACATCAGTGATGGATTTTTTTTTTATCGTTAAGAGGTTTAACATTTTGGGCTATGGTTATTAATTATTAGTCAAATTGTCTGCTGCTTTATGTGATGTTTTTTTTTCAAATGCTATACCTGCGCTAACTGACAACCTCCCTGGTATGAGCTCGAAAAAAAAGAATTATTATATAGCATTACGTTAATTTCTTATTTTCTTCTTGGACCAAAGATACCTGGAAGTTTTTTTAATTTTGTTTCCTTTCATTTTCTCATATTTTTTTTTTTGGGCCAAGATATTAATTATATTATTTTAATATTAATTCGTTATATTAATATTAATTCGTTCTTAGTAAGTTAGTTATATAATATTTTATTATTAGTACTTATTACTTATAACTATAACTTATAACTACAACTTATATTGCTTATATTATTATTACCTATTGATTGATATCAGGTGAAAATTTATTTGTTTTTTTTTTTATTCACTGATTCAATGATATCGGTAGTTTATTTTTTTTTTATTATTGAATATATATATTCTCTTAAATTTTTATTTACCTACTGACTGATAATCGATACAATCGATCTATCAGGTAAGAATTCTTGTTTAGTTTATCAAATCTCGGGTTCCTTAGCTTTAGTAATTCACTGATTTACTGATTATCAGTATATCAGTTTTTGTTATAACAAATCCTCTTAACGATTCGTATATACCTGGTACTGGTTCCTTTCCTCATGAAATATACCGTTCAAAATTTTTTTTTGCCCCTTCACTTTTATGACTTACTGTTTCCTTTTCATGAATTCTTTGTGTGGAAATTCTTTTTCATTTATAAAAAATTTTTTTTTAATAAAAAAAAAAAATTTTTTTTTCCTGGTTGTAAGGGTGTGTAACGTTAACTTTGTTCACTCTCCTCTTATTTAAAATTTATTAAACTATCGTATGGGTGGCGAGTAGCCAGTCCTTTCTCATGCCCAGCGCTGAGAAATGTATCGAGGTTGAATTTATCTATAGTCGATGAAAGACAAAATTTTAGTTTATTTGCGGGTCAAATCGATACCGTCTGTAGGAAAATAGTCACTTCGGTTTACTATTAATTATTCTGATTTCAACTTTAACAAAAATGAATAAAGAATCCACTTACGGAATTTAAATTATTTTCCTAGTCCAAGCAAATGAGCTTGATAGAGATATGCGACGTATGTGCATTATCATTCACATGATTTCATGTTTAATACTTAAACAGAAGCAAGCAGAGATTTGGTCTCTTTTCTGTGACAAAAATGTTTAACAACGAATAGTAATTAACTTTAAATTTTATTTGGTGAGGTTTCTCCCAAAATTGTATCTAAGTGCATTCATGTGAATGGTAAGTAGTTTCGCTTAAATGCATATATTACATTATTAACTTTGCTTTTCTTAATACCTAGTAGCTTTTCTAATTATTTTCTCTAGCGTGCCAGTACCAGATATATCGATAACGTTTTTTATATTTTTTTTTGTTTTTTTTATATCTTGTTGAAGACACTTGATATATTATTACTATCTTTACCGGCATTAACAATACCGTTTTATTGCTTTCCTTTATTATTTTTGTTCATAGTAAAATACAGGATGTTGTTTTTTGTATGAACCACGTTTTTAAATATTCATTTTTCAATCTGTACATCATATTACAACCATTTTCATTTCAATCTTCAGATATCCTGCATTTTACTACGTTTATTTACTATATATCTGATTCAAGTGTTCTTTCTAGCACTTTCGTCCTGCCTAATTTATATATATATATATATATATATTATGTATAAATAAATATACAACAACACTACTACCATGTTCTTTGAGCAATGAACGGCCGTATTTGAAAAAGACACCGGACCTGAATAAGACACCGGACCTCAAGGATACACTGGACCTCCATCACACGCCAGAAGAAGACAGGAAAGTACCGTCCTTAAATAAACGTTGTTAACAAGAGCACTAGTCAAACTCATCAATTGTTTAATTTTCCAACTGTGATAATTTTTTTTTTATCATTATACAACTTGTAAATTTAACAACGTAGTTCATATTCCTTCCCTTCCAACATTTCCAGGTTTGTTGACAGAGAGTGTTGATTTGAAACAAGTCAACTAATATTATTCAGGGTGGCGCCCACTTACCTTAACTTTACTTTAATTCCTTAACTTTTGATTTGTGAACTTATTATATTCATTTATTTCAATATAACTTCAATAATTTAAATAAGTAGTATTACCCGCGAACCGGTAAGACTACTCCCTGAATTTTATTAGTTTGGTTGGAACTCACGCCTGAGCAGCTCTTTATCTGAGTAGCCGTTGCACAGTGTCTAGCTTGTTCAATTCAGTAAGGACGAAAGTAAACTGCCCTAGTACCACTTCTAGACACAAATGTAAAACAATTTTATTTTTCCCATTATTGTATTCGTATAAATAAGAGATATGCATTTCAAAATTATCAGTAAATATATTTTCTTTTAAGATAAGTTAATGAGTAAACTATCAAGTCAAAAAATAAAGTGCCTAAGACAAAAACAAAATGACATTTTGTACAAGATTAGATATTAGCATTATTTGTTTTTTTACAGGAGAATGTCGTTTTTTCTTTCATTTCATTTTTTTTTTGACTAATTTTTATCCAAGTTTGTAGTAATAAACATTTAGTAGGTACCTACATACCGCTTGTAATTTAAAAAACTTTGTTTCTATTTCGATAGGAAACATGCCAAGATGTGCTTTAGATGTTGATACATTAATATTTAATGTACACGCTTATTTTACAGCTGAGAAAGCTAATAGAGGTTCGTTGCTACCAGTTTTGTCAGTGTTTAAACATATGTGTGTTGCGCTCTCCATTAGTGAAACTAAACCAAAGACAGTTTTAAAAAATGCAAAAACTCCAAACATTGACCAAAAGGTCGTAAAATATAAAGCTCGCCGACATCCAAAGACTGTAGTCTTCGCGAAGGTCACAAATTTGAAATCCGTAACACTTTATATAAAATGCGTGAAAAGAAAGAACATGTCTCTTTGGATTCACTATTAGAGAAATTAAAAGAAAAAAATCTATTGAGACAAATACCTAATAAAAAATATAAAACCAGTTAAAACTAATTATCAGACTAAAATTGAATCTAAAGTTTTATACAATATTAAACAAAAGTTACAGACAAATAATTTAATAGTAGCTAAAGCAGATAAAATTTATGATTTTATTCATTCTGAAAACCTACTACAGTTAACAAATGATCCAACAAAAATGTTCTCTAAAGAGGTGAAAACTGAAATAGAGGCGGCAAACTCAATATTAACTCCATTCGACAAATTAAAATTAGTAGAAAAGAACCCTCAACCACCTAAATTATACGGTACTATTAAGTCACATAAACTGAAACCTTAGACCTGTAGTCTCTTATATAAATGTACCAAATTATAAACTATCAAGAGAATTGAATTCAATATTCAAAACAGATTTTTCACCAAAAACTACCATTCAGAATTCATTAGATCTAATTAAAAAATTATAATAGTCCTCAAAATTCAAAACTAGTATCATTTGATGTAACGAATATGTTCTCAAATATTCCTCCTAGAGAATGTTTACAACTTGTGAATGAATTCCTAATAAATAAAAATGTACACCACTGTAAAATAACAGATATTTTAAATTTGTTTCAGTTGTGTATAGAACATAATTATTTCTATTTTGATAACAAATTCTTTTTACAAAATAATGGACTACCAATGGGCAGCCCTATATCTCCTTTGCTAGCAGATATTTTCATGGACAATATTGAACAAAAAATTTTAAATTCCCAATTTTCAAGAAATATTATCTTTTGGTATAGCTATGCTGCTTACATTAATTTGTTAATAGTATTCATCCTAGAATTAAATTTACACTTGAAATCGAACAAAACTCTCACATAAACTTTTTAGATCTAACAATAAAACGTGTAAATAACAAACTAAATTATAACATATACAGAAAACAACCACATACTGATATGACTATACTATCAAGCCCTTTTTCACATAAAATTTCAGCTTATAACTCTATGGTACACAGAGCTCTTTCGGTTCCAATGCATCAAGTAGACTTCATGCAAGAAATGAATATTATTAAACAAACAGCAATATCTAATGGATATACCTACATACCAAATGATAGATTCAATAATAAAAAGAAAACGTTACAAAATTGCAATAGATTTAGGAGAAATTGTTACAAATGCTATTCCAACATCTAATGCAGAGTTTAAAACATATAAGAACGTTGGTTCAATTTTAAGTAATGTTAAAGAGAAATCTGGTGTCTATAAAATCAACTGCTCTGATTGTGATGCAATATATATTGGTCAGACAAGAAGAAATCTTAATATAAGGTATAGTGAGCATCTTGGAGCCTACAGAAACAAGCACCCTGACAGATCAAATTACGCAAAACATGTGTTACAACAAAACCACAAACCAAATTTGAACAATAAAATACAGTTACTACATGACTGTCAGGATTATACTAAACTTATCTGTGTAGAGTCTTTAGAGATAAGAAGGTAGATATTAGTCATATGAAAAATATTGCAAAAAGAATCTTACGTATTGTTTTTCTATTACATAAGTTACATCATCCAAAGTTCTGTTTGATAAAGGTTCTAATGAAAATGCTTGGACTCGGATGGTGATGAAAGCTCGAATGAACTTTTTGGGGTCCGATGCGGATTCTGATTATGTAGCAGACAAACCCTCGTCACCCTCTGACCATTATAAGCACGATGAAGTTCAAAATGAAGCTGAGCAAAAACGCAGTTCGGTGAAATATTCTTTTTGGGTAGAAAAAGCAACTAAAAAACGAAGATGTTTCAGAGAGGATTGGCAAAAAATAGAGCGAAACGCCTTGTGATGGAACGGAATAGAGTAATGCGTGCTGAAAAAAATATGTTGCCACCCTTTGATCTGCTCTACAAAATCAAAGACAAAAAATTTTAGAAGAGCACTGGGAAAGCACGTTTACAAAGAAGATTCAAGAGTAAACTGAAAGTGCGGATAACCATAAATAAACTTTCAAATTTTAAGTTAATGCCAGAAGCAATGATTATACCGCACTTAATTAATTAATTAATTATAGAAAACGCTCAAAATTCTGCGTTGACAGTATTAGAGATAATTTCGGCACTGAACACTTTCTACATAATATAGTTCCACATTAGTGACTACCACATATCACACAAAAGAAATGTTTTTTTTGCCACCTACCAATGAGTTGAATTTGATTTCCATCTCAACTACCAATTCATCATTAGGTATCAATGTTGCATTTCACAATAGCTAGATAAACTTTCATAGCAGAGCACTCATTTGTTATTTTCCACACTGTGCTGATTCCGTGGTGCAGGGGAAAATAAGTTAAGTCCATTTTTAATTAAAGTTCAAATTTTGGAAGTAAATAATATCAAAACCTGGCTTATGGACCAAAAAGATAAGTCAGATCGAACAAAGACGCGTCAGTTACCGATGTTCATATGGAGGTATCTTCAAATATCTTCTAAAGATTGTTCCGTTAGAGATAAATCAACTCATCTCATCTGGAACAAAATTAGGAATTTAATAATTTATGTCGTCATGAGATAAGTCTACATAATTCAAAATTAACAAGTTCGTTTGTTTATATTTTTACATGCATCCAGTGATTGAAAGATTACAAAATAAATATACAATATTTCACTTGAAGGCAGCCGGATTGGTTTTGCTGTTACAAATGGAAGCCGCTCAAAAGAAGGCAACTAGACATCAAAATCATGGTGCTATACAAATTAATTCTTAAGTCCATCTGAACATATTATGGTGTTTGTTATATCGCAGATATTGTAAACCTGGCAACGGCGTCTAGTTTTAAGAGCACATGCTCATTGGAACGTGAGGAAGGAAGTCTGCTTGCAACCACCGTCAACGATGCCACGAATTTCAATAGATATATGATACCAACAACATGGTAATTAAATAATTACTGAAGTGAATGTAATTCAGCATAATTATTAGTATCAAAGTTTATTGTGAATACGTAAGTTTTATTAAGTGCACGTTATTTAACTTAAGTGGATACACCACAGTGTTTAACTATGGAGATGTGCAAGACTCACTAGAATAAAAACCATACAAAGATTCCAGTCCAAAATACTGCGATTAATTGTCAATGCTCCCTGATATATAAGAAATCAAACTTTCCATGAAGACCTTCAAATTTCGTATGGCACAGAAGTGATTAATACAGTTTCTACCAATTATCAAACACGATTAATTGGCCACCCAAACGACCAAATAAAAAACATGTGCAAGGACGGACCAATCAACCGAAGATTGAACAAACACTGGCAAGAAGACTTTCTTCAACCACATTAGTACTTAGAGCTCTAACTTAGAGCCTCTAAGTGATAGTGTCGAAGGGTATTTCATTTTGGAGCTTGAGAACTCTTTTACTGAATACTCTTGAAGTATATTATAAAATGGAAATAAATGTTGAAAAAAATAAATTTTCAATCGTTTTTCTCTGTAGATGACTTGTTGTTAGCTGGGTCGAATAATTTAAACAAATTTTCAACCAAAATTGCAAAATGAAAGAATTGGGGCAGTTTTGATAATAAATTACCCAGGACATAACAAAAAATAACATTACTATAAATCAAACAAGTTATCTGGACAATATTTTAAGATGATTCAGCATGCAAAATTGTAGACCATCAAATACACATAATATGGATATCAATTTCAGACATGGAGAGTCCGGTCCTGAACCTGGTTGATTAAACCACGTTTATATTGGTCCTGATTATATGTATTTAAAAACCTATTTCTACCAAATGGAATATTTTGTATTTTGTTCATCTCAAAAGTTAAAGTAGTGTACCATCATAACACAACTCGGAAAATTACTGTGAGTACCAGATCCAGTTATTACAAAAATTATACACCATTTTCAAATATCATATTGCTGTGAAATCTGACCAGTTTTTTTGGATTAAGGCCTTGTTGTCGATAATTAGGCGACGACAGGGTCGGCTCTGCGAAAGATCGCAAGACATGAAAAATGACTGACATATTACCAACACCGGGAGCTAATCCCTCACAACCAACTTACTCCAATATATTAAACTCTCACAAATACCCTACCAGGGAGCAAGCGATTGTTCTTTCAGCAACAGAGGGTACTAAAATACACGACTATGTAATAGGTGTAGGAACTATCGTCCAAGCAAAAAACGTTCTATATGCATCTCGTATTTCAAATAACCATATTTGCATCTTCCTCTCATCATCAACTTTGGTTGACAACTTAATCGCTCATCACAATACAATTAAAATAAATGGTGTTGACACAGAATTTAGAAGATTAATTACTCCTGCTCAACGTCTAGTGATATCCAACATATGCCCTACCATTCCAAATTCAATAATTGAAGAAGAAATTTAAAAAATGGGAATAACAACTGTCTCAAACTTTTCTTAAAGTGGGAATGTCTGAAACAGAGTACAGTCACGTCTTAAGTTTTCGAAGGCAGGTATTTATTTCACCTTTAATTGATAAGTATATTCCAGATTCCTTCACAATATCACAAGAAAACACATCCTACCGAATTTACCTTTCCATTGACGGAATGAACTGTTCTAAATGCAAAACTGTAGGTCACCTAGAATCGAGCTGTAAATCGCATACCAATAATAACAACAGCACCACTGAACAAATGGATGTTGAAAACATAACCACAAATAAAAATACATCAAATACAATTGTTGAAGCCTCAACAAACACACCTCTGACAGAACAAGCTAATCGAAACGACTCTACAAGCTCCAAAATATCATCCTCAACTTCCGCAAATACCTTGAAATTAGAATCACTATCTACAATTGAACAGAGCACCAACGCATCCACACACACTAAACGGCAAATATCAACATCACCAGAAATGTTGGATACTCCACAGACACCCATTTTCTCTCAACCAAATAAACCACATGAACAAAGGAAAAAACCAAAAACCAACAAAGATGATATACCTACACACATTAATAGCATCAAAGAAATAATTGAAAACCGTTCCCCTCCTTTTATTCTTAACTTAACCGAAATTTGTGATTTCTTGGAAAATACAATGAGCTCTTCTAATCCCGAACTGATTGCCAAAAATTACTCTAATGAACCTTCCGAACTACTTGACATTTTAAATTTTATTTATGAAAACATTCAAAGTAAATCTTTAAAAAGCAACATAACTAGACTCAAGAAAAAACTATTAGTCGCTAATATATCAGCATCAGAATATACTGATAGTGATTCACTCTCACAGCAATAAATAAATAAACGAAACAAATAAAGTAGTAATTTTCTTTTTATTTAGAAAAAATGAAACATACATTAGTCCTTTAATGGAATCTAAATGGATATTTTTGCCATTTTGAACAACTAAAACTACTCATAAACGAACTGTCACCACTAATAATTTGTCTACAGGAAACACATTTTAAAAACCATACTAATATTAGCTTAAAAAACTATAAACTGTATTCCAAAAATAGATTAACAAATTTTGCAAGCGGCGGTGTAGCGATATTTGTCAGAAACGATATTGAATCAAAAAAAGTTGAACTGAATACTAACTTGGAGGCTGTTGCAGTATCTGTAGTCTTTAAACAACCAATAAATATCTGCAACGTATACCTACCTCATCCCAACGATATTGAACTCGTAGAATTAAATAGCATAATAAATCGGATTCCCTCCTCCAAAAGTATTCTTGGAGACATGAACTGTCATAATGTGGCGTGGGGTAGTCATAAAACAAATAAAAATGGTAATATACTGCTAAATATAATAAACAACTCAAATCTAACACTACTCAATACAGGTAAAGCGACGAGATTTAACTCTTTTAACGGCACATTTTCTTCTATCGACATCTCACTTTGCTCACCTTCCCTTACATCAATAGTAGAATGGAATACAACAGAATATCTGCATGATAGTGACCACTACCCCATTATAATGAGCTTACTGGACAACGAAGAAGCACCATCTACTCCTATTTATCAAACTTGGAAAATTAAAACAGCAAAATGGGATCAATTTAGGTCCGATATTGAAAACAATGTCAATAATTTTAAACTGACAGGCAATGTAAACGAAGATATTGATAATTTCAACAACATCATTTTAAATGCAGCTAAAATTTGGATTGGAAAAACCAAACTTTGTAAAAGAAACCCGGTACCTTGGTGGAACCAAAATATAGAAAATGCCCTGAAATCAAGCAAACACGCTTTCAACAAGTGGAAAAAGCAAAAAACAAAAGAAAACTTACTAAATTTTAAAAATCTAAGAGCCAAATCGCGATATCTAATGAAAAAAAGTAAACGAGAATCTTGGGAAAATTACGTGACATCTATAAACTCCTCGACCCCAACAGAAACTATTTGGAGAAAAATCCGAAGAATACAAGGTAAAAATGGATACAGATCCATATCCACCCTTTTTCATAATAACAACTATATATCCTCCAAACTTGAAATTCCTGAAATTTTAGCCAACACATTTGAATATAATTCTAGTAATTCAAATTTACATCCAGTATTTCTAGGACATAAAAACTCCACTGACACCAATATAGTTATTGCAAACGATACCTCTTGTTTAAGTATTCCAATCACTTTATCAGAGTTTGAAAGTACTCTTAAAGACATGAAAAATACCGCACCAGGTCCAGATGACATCCCATCCATATTCTTAAAAAATCTACCCCTTGATGCTAAACTTATTCTTTTGGACCTCTTCAATAACATTTTTCTACAAAATACATTTCCAGAACTTTGGTCCCAGTCTATTGTAATACCTATTCTTAAGCCCAACAAACCGAAAGATAACCCATCTTCGTATCGCCCAATTTCTCTCACATGCAACATTTGTAAAACACTAGAAAAAATAATAAATAACCGATTAATATGGCATCTAGAAAATAAAAATTTATTAACACCATTTCAAAGCGGGTTTAGAAGAGGTAGAAGTACAACGGATAATTTAGTAACACTTGAATCTGAAATTCACGAAGCATTTCTACACAATCAAAAACTGATAGCTATCTTTTTTGATCTTAATAAGGCATTTGATACAGCTTGGAAATATTTAATTTTAAAAACACTACAGGAATGGAACATTCAAGGGCATATGTTATCCTTTATAAACAATTTTTTAAATAACAGAACCATCCAAGTCCGAGTAAATGGTCAACTCTCTTCCACACGACTGCTCGAAAACGGAACACCTCAAGGATCCACTTTAAGCCCCACTCTGTTTTTAATCGCAATAAACAGCGTTGTAAATAAATTAAGGAGCCCTGTTAAAGTAAGTCTTTATGCAGATGATCTTGTTGTTTATACTAAAAGCAAAAATATTGCTGTAGCCCAACAACTTCTTCAAAATGCTTTGAATGCATTAGAAAATTGGACTCTTCAAACTGGATTTTCTTTCTCCACTGAAAAAACACACTACATGATTTTCAGTAAAAGTAAGTGTGAAATAGATTTAAATTCGTATTTACATAATGTTCCTATATCCAATGCAGACAAAACAAATTTCTTAGGACTCATTTTTGATCAAAAATTAAACTGGGAACCCCACATAACATATTTACAGCAATCATGTCAACCAAGAATAAATATAATCAAAGTTTTATCTCATACCACGTGGGGTGCAGATACTGCAACCCTACTTAATTTATACAAATCATTGATAAGGAGTAAGCTAGACTATGGTGCTATCTGTTACGAAACTGCAAATAAAACCTCTTTGAAAAAACTAAATGTAATTCAATCTACAGCATTACGTTTATCACTAGGTGCCTTTAGAAGTAGTCCCATATCCAGCCTTTAAGCCCTGGCATCTGAAGCACCCTTATACCTACGTCGCCAACTCCTCTCCTTAAATTATGCCGCTCGAATATCTGCAAATCCTCAAAACCTATCTTACTCATCCGTCTTTAAAGACCATGAGACTCCTTTCTATGAGCATGAATCGATCAAGAAATCACCTTTTCATGAAAGAATTAAACGATCGGGGTTTAATATCAAAGAACTCAACCTTTCACTAACCACCAAACTAGAAACCCATCCATGGTTAATTGAATTACCACATATAAACATGTCCCTAACAAAATATCAAAAAACATCCACCCTTCCATCCATAATTCAGCAAGCCTTCAAACAAATAATATCCGAATTTCCAAACACTCCCTTCATTTTTACTGATGCCTCGAAAACAGAAACAAGAAACACAGCAGCATATATTTGTGAAAACAACAGATTTGTTATTCGATTACCACAAAATTGCAGTATTTACACAGGAGAGACAGTCGCTATTTTAGAAGCTCTTAAAATATGTATAGAAAACGATAGTAATTCATTTTTAATAATCTCTGATTCGTTAAGTGCACTGTCAAATTTAAAGAAATTATATCCAACACACCCCATTCAACAACAAATTAGGACAAAACTGTATGATCTACAACAAAATGGCAAAAACACATTCTTTCTATGGGTACCGTCACATATGGGAATACTAGGAAATGAAGAAGTTGACCACCTAGCTTATCAATATCCGATTATCAATGCACCTATGCTAGGAAAATATCCACATATAGACCACAAATCCAAGATCAAAACGTTGATACATCAACAATGGCAGTCTATTTGGCATAAAACAGATAACAAATTAAAAGAAATTAAACCACAAGTTACAACAGTCCTCTCAACCCCCTACAAAAGAAGAGACCAAGTCATACTGAATAGATTGCGTATCGGGCATACACACTTAACACACCAACACCTCATGAAAAAAGAACCCGCACCCAACTGTCAAATTTGTCACACAGTGATCACAGTGAAACACATCCTACTAGAATGTCCAATGTATGACACAGCAAGAAAAAGCCACAAACTAGGATCAAACCTAAAAAGTATACTGTCAACAAATGAAAATGGAGTCCTTGGCTATCTAAAAGACATTAAAGTTAAATCTAAAATTTGAAATACATCACTGTTATAATTATTTATACCTCCTATATTATGTTACTGTGAAATTGTATTGTCCCCCCCGCTAATAACTCCTAGAAGTTGATGCGGGGTTAAATAAACGTTGAAATAAAAAAAAAAATTTCAGACATGAATAATAATGAAAAATTTGAAAAGAAAGATATCGGTTGGTATACAGGGTAACGAAGAAATCGATATCTCAGCGCAAGAATCAGTCAGTAATAGTAATATTCCAAAATTAAAGCTGATACTTCAACAAGACCATATCTGCTATCTGTTAAGAATTTTGTTATGAAATTCATAACAAAATGCATGAAATAGTGACAAATTCTTAACTACCTACCTACAAGAGCTGAACAAATAAAATCTACCTGATTGAGGTGTTTCGATACGACTCGGCACACCGGAAACATCGACGGAGAAAATCTCTGTTTTCTCCACAAAAAGTTCCATAGGACGGCGAAGGAGAAGAAAAGGCTTGTTGACTTAACTTGCGTATATTCTTATTAATCAACAGCCTATGTACACTATTTTAACTTTAAAAACACCTATGATTAACTTAAATTATAAATAGGACATAAAAAATAAAAGAGACTAAGTTCAATAAAGAGAATGAATGCGCGTTGTTTGGCGAGAGTTGAAATGTAATAAAAAGTAAGCTCGAGAAGATCTAAACTGAGAGAGAGTAGTAGAGTGAATGCATGAATTTTTGTTATTTTACATTGTTCCCAAAACCGATCTGTTGAAAACCACATGTTTGGTTTTACCACCCAAGGGTTGTGTCCCTTTTATACTTCCTAGAACTTTGATAAATTAAAAGCTCCAGAAGAGAAAGTGGAAGAGAAAGTTTAACATGGGCGTCACACTTGTAATAGAAAAATGAAACGAAACAAATAAATAAAAACGTTCAACTAAAGTTTGAACATGAGGATTGGACACACAGTTCCAACTGACCAATTCCAAATTAGCAAAGAAGACGCACCTCAATGTACAAAAAATATGTCCGTCAAACACGTTATTATAAGAAAGTCACCAGTTTGCGGACCAGCAAAGACACCGTAGCAATCCCAACATAATAATAATGTTTATTAGCAAAAATAATCACCTACAATAACTTTCAATATAGATTTACAGTACAATTACCAATAAACCAGGGTACCACAAAGCCAGTAGCTGTCCATGGTATCATTTATATTTTATGTAATCGTAATATATAATATACTTTTATTGGCAAGTAATCTAGCTCCTCTAATTTACTCAATTTTACAAATTAATAAAGCAGTATAATAAATGTATTAAAAAGCTATATGTATATAAAAATCAAGAATTTGGTAATATTATCTACTAACGCATCAACAATTAGATGAAGCATTGAGAAATTAGTTGTCTACTATTGGATAACAAAAATTTTAAAATGGTTTAACGTGTATGAATTTCTAAAATTTTCTGGTACAAAATTATAAAAACGAGGTGCTAAATACTTGAAGTTTCTTTGTCCAATGGATTTCTGTACACCCGGAACTTGTAGATTATTATTTTCCTTAGCGTGTAGTATATGAATGAGAAATGAAATTAAAATATTTTTTATGTTCAAATAAATAAGCAAGAATTCCGTTAACAGTATAACTGTCATGGGAGTCTAATTAAAACAAAGCATTGCGATGGCCCCAACGGGTGTTGACTCAATGTGATTTCTGCCCAGTGCTCTGAATGTCAAAGTGAAGAAATTCAAGCAAGCGCGGGTAAACGGCGGGAGTAACTATGACTCTCTTTGCGACCGTTGCAGAGAGAACACGTTCTCCTGTGAAAAGGGGTATATCAGTGGAAATATTTAGAAATTCCACACGTGAGTGAGTAGGTACGAAGTGTATCCCTTAATTTATTCCTTTGTAGTGAAAACTCCGTGTGAAAAACCAACAGGAAGAAGGATACGGTGAAAATAGGTTTGTTTATGTTTTTTTTAACAAAAATAGTTGTTTTTCGGTCGGTTGTTTACATCGACTTCGTCAACGGAGGCCTAGCTGTTTGGGCCCCAAAATCTTTCATCAAAAATGTTTCCAAGTCCCTGAATCGAAAATTTTACGAGTCGATTGAACACTTGTAAAATTTTCTTAGTCTGGAATCTGACTATACGGAATTATTCTAAGTCCCGAAGGAAAATTTTTTCCTCAGGAATCACCCTTACCATAGTTGTTCGTCCAGTGACGAGCACCCCAAAAAACCACCCGCACCCCTAAATTCCACCCCCCACCAAAAAGTCCAAAAAGTGTTTTTTTTGGTTTCTAGTGACCCAAGGAACATTTTTGGGATTTTGCACCCCAACCCCCTAGAACCACCCCTACCCCAAAGACCCGTTTTTTGGATGTAACTTTCATCGACTGTTCGCCTGAAACGGTTTTTGGGATAGGTCGTATTTTTCCCTTTTTGACCCTCAGGACTTAGAATATTTTCGACTGAAGGAGGCTGGACTTAGAAAATTTTTCGAAGTTTTTGCGAAATTTTTCTAAGTCGATGATTATCGACTTTAACGAAATTCTAGTCTGAATCGACCAAGAGACAGAGTCGCTTGTGGACTCTGAAAAATTTTTGGTCTTTTCGGACTTAAAATAGTTTTGGATTTGTTTTCAGCGACTTAGAAAAATTTTCGCATTATATGAAACTCGGTGAATTTTCGGCATAGTGACTTGGAATTCCGACCGAAGATACACGTCACCGTGTCCGCGAGCTGGTATACCCTAGTACGCAACACCATCCAATTACATCATGGAGCACAGGAGAACCTCCTTGCAACCTAGCGGGAAGGCGACATCTAGGACAAAGGGTGGAACTACCAACCACCCGTTAAAGGGCTCAACAACACCGAGCCCAAGCTCGTCGAGTGGGAGAATGTCGCTCCCACCCGGCCTAAAGAGCACGATTACGGCACCGCCCGGCAAAACATCAGCCGTGGCTTCGACAAGACAGGGGAAACATCACAAACAAGTTATGTTAGCTGCCTCCAGCAATTCGGAGAGCGCTACCCCTGTCCCAATATCCTCATTGGTAACACCGGCAAAGGCAAGTTATTTTTGCCCTACATGCACGAAAATTTATGAGACAAAATCTGGGCTGGCAAAGCATACGAAAACGTGCGGAGTGAGCGACAGGAAGGCCTGTCTTTACTGCTCTGAGTCATTTGACTCTTACAGAGCAGTCCGCACTCACGAGGAGCGTTCGCACCCATCAAAGACGGCAGGCGCGAGTCAGGCTGGTAAGTCGGAGGCAGAGATGTTGTGTGACATGGCTGTTATTGAGGCGTCATTGCCTCCTAACAGCCAGGTACTTAACATTCTGTCGAAGGCCACTGGTCTGACAAAACACCAGGTGCGACACCGTCGTGAGAAGCTGGATTACAAGAAACTGCTTAAACTTTAAATCACAAAAAACAAGAAGTCTACGCCCTCCGCACCACAACCTCAGCCACTCTCTCCATCTGCCCGCCCAGAAGTGGGAACATCAACCACACAAAATGGCACAACATCCACCGTAGAATCACCAATCTCGTCGACTGGAAGATCAGCATCATTGCAAGTACCAACATCTGCAAATCCAGTGCGCGCTACGCCTACAACGCCGCGAGCAAGCAAGCGTGCAAGAGAGGACGATTCTCCGTCAGAGGACCCCTCGATCAACATAGCCGCAAAGAGATTACCACCACTACCACTACAAAAACGTCGGCTAGAGCCCTCTATTGAGGCACCCAACATCAAAGCCTCTACGAGCAACTGCTCGGGTATGGCTCCTGTCAACGATCGGCTCCACGATTACTTAACGCAGCATATGCTGGAGCTGACGGATACAGACAGGAGAAATGGCCTAGCTGACTTAATCCGTTCTGGACTTACCAGTTCTAGAGAGGATCTACAAGACAACCTCGAAAAGTGGATCCTCGAAACCATCCAGGTCAGAGGGAAAAACAAGGGGAAAAGTGGGGTAGTGGGTACTAATGTGGTGAATGCGAGTGGACCAGGTCAAAAGGTGCGACAATAAGGCTCTAAGCATCCTTTTCTCTATTATTTTCATGCGGAACGTACGAATGCAGAGGTTCATTAAGTCAAGAACTAACCTCGTATTCAAACATGGGGACCGAGCGAACCCCAACAATTACCGACCTATTACCATCGGGTCGGCACTTGAGCGATTATTACATCGTTGTATTTCCAATCGGCTCAAGTCGGCAATCTCGCTTAACTTAAATCAACGCGGCTTCACCGACATCGACGGTACGTTAGGCAATGCCGCCATTGTTGACACGTATATTCGCACAAGACGGCTCGGGCAAAAATCGTTTGCCGTCGCTGCGCTTGACATACGCAAGGCGTTCGATTCAGTCTCGCACCACTCCATCAGTAGGGCCCTCAGCCGTGCTGGTGTTGAGACGGAGGTGATCGGCTATGTTGAGAAAAATCTGAGGGAATCTACAACATCAATACGCGTGGGTAATGAGTTTACCCGTGAAATCAAAATTGGACGCGGGGTAAAGCAGGGCGATCCCCTGAGCCCGCTTTTGTTCAATCTTGTCGTCGACGAATACCTGAGCAGAGCCAACGCTGGACCTAATCAAGCGGCATCTATAACAAATGGTGTAAAGGTCACTGCTTTGGGATTTGCGGACGACATCATTGTTATGTCCGACAAGCCAGAGAGGATGCCTCTACTGCTCGCTGAGGCGGAGGAGTTTTTCGCCGGGAGGGGAATGGTTCTCAACCCGGAGAAATGCTCGTCCGCTTGCATCGAGTGGAAGGCGGGCATCAAGAAGACGCACACCCGACCGCTGTTCGAGGTGGCTGGCAAGCCGATACCAATGGTCGATGAGCTGAACTCGTTCAGATATCTCGGCCATTGTGTGAATTCAACTGGCATTCTAAAACCATCGCTAGCCAACCTTCCGCAGTGGCTGGGTCGCGCTAACGCCGCTGCTCTGAAACCGGACCAAAAGTTGGCTCTGGTGCGCGACTTTGTAATACCTAAAATGATGTATGGACTCCAGAATCCTAGGATCAACGGTCAGATTTTGAGATCTGCTGACCGCCTCATAAAGAAGGCCGTTAAAGGTATGCTACACCTAAATGTGCATACCCCAGACCCGGCGCTTTATGCCAGGCTGAGAGACGGTGGTCTAGGGATTCTGGAGCTCAGACATCACATTCCCCAGATTTTTCTCAACAGGCTAACGAACCTACTAAACATCCAAAATGATGGAGTCCTGAGTGCTTGATTGCAGGCGGACTGCTGTAGGCAGTTATTTAACCGTTTGCAGCTTCTAGCTGGCGATGTTCCCGGCAATCAATTGTGGCGAGAAAAGCTTATAGCGGCCCCAATGTTATCGGGGCTGCAACAGACCTGTGAGAGCACAGCCTCCAGGTCTTGGATTACAAACGTTCCCAAAGGATGGACGGGACGTGACTATGTTAAAGCCATCCAGCTCCGTAACAACAACTTACCGGTGGCGGGTATTATGTCAAACCCTGTTGATGCCCGCCGGTGCCGAGCTGGATGCAACAAAAACGAAACGATATGTCACGTCCTCCAGCAATGTCCCGTCACACACTGGGAACGTATCAAACGGCACAATGAAGTTGCCGGGAAGATCGCCAAGCACTGCCGCAAGCAATGGAGCACTGAGGAAGAGCCTCATGTCAGGCACAGTGACGGCACACTGTTTAAACCTGATGTGGTTGTACATCAGGCTGCGCGGGTAGTCGTATGCGATGTGGGTGTCAACTGGGAGGGGTCCCAGTCTCTGGAGACGTCCCACGCCGCTAAACGTACCGTCTATAATAACACTGAATTTTTAGAGGCTGCCAAACATCGGTGGCCTGGTAAGGAGATTGTTGTTGAGCCGATTGTGATTGGAGCCCGAGGCATATGGCCTCGTTGCAACGATTTGATCACAGAGCTCCTCAAAATTAAACCTTCGCTCAAGGCTAGTTGCGTTCACTCGGCCCTCAAGTGGGGTAGTACGATTCACGCCGCATTTGGACGTTCTGTATGGTGACGACGCTGAGCTGTCCACCAGGCCTGGTCCACCCGCAGGCCTGTCGTTAAGTGCGTGAGCGCGAGTGAGCATAATGTTGCTAGTGCCGGTGTCCCTAATGGGGATTGTGTTTTATACTTGTATAATTTATGTATATATATACTCCGGCCTGTGTGCCAGGAGTCTAAAGATAGCCGCCCAAGATCTGGCGGCACATGTATTTATATCAAAATAAATATTTTTAATAGCCAAATGCCTCGTCATCTAATTAGTGACGCGCATGAATGGATTAACGAGATTCCCACTGTCCCTACCCACTATCTAGCGAAACCACTGCCAAGGGAACGGGCTTGGAAAAATTAGCGGGGAAAGAAGACCCTGTTGAGCTTGACTCTAGTCTGGCATTGTAAGGAGACATGAGAGGTGTAGCATAAGTGGGAGATGGCAACATCGCCGGTGAAATACCACTACTTTCATCGTTTCTTTACTTACTCGGTAAGGCGAAACGTGTGCGTCGTTCGCTCACGAGGCGTCACGGTATTCTCGAGCCAAGGGCACGGAGTGATGTATCGTTGCGTCGCGTACCGTTCGTCGGTTTAGCTCGTGAGGCTTCGTGCTTCGCAGGCGGCTGATGTTCGTGTCCGACGTATCGTACGCGCCAATTTACCTCCAGCCTGATTCGATTCGAGGACACTGCCAGGCGGGGAGTTTGACTGGGGCGGTATATCTGTCAAAGAATAACGCAGGTGTCCTAAGGCCAGCTCAGCGAGGACAGAAACCTCGCGTAGAGCAAAAGGGCAAAAACTGGCTTGATCCCGATGTTCAGTACGCATAGGGACTGCGAAAGCACGGCCTATCGATCCTTTGGCTTGAAGAGTTTTCAGCAAGAGGTGTCAGAAAAGTTACCACAGGGATAACTGGCCTGTGGCGGCCAAGCGTTCATAGCGACGTCGCTTTTTGATCCTTCGATGTCGGCTCTTCCTATCATTGCGAAGCAGAATTCGCCAAGCGTCGGATTGTCTCTACCGTTAAAGGGGAACTTGAGCTTCGATTTTCGAAAATTTTGAACAAACAATATTTATATGGCTGTGTAGGGAAAATTTTTTTGAACACAAAATTAAGACGTGGATTTTTACGCCCCCCAACGTACAACCTCGGACCACCGAGCTTCCTCCGAAACTATGCGACATAAAAAAATTAAACCTTGCTGGTGAATTCATACGACCTTTTCGGCTGACGAAAAAAAATACGCCCCCCCTACCGTGCCGCCACGTTCACCAGTAGAAGGATCCGTGGAAATGAACTTTTTTATTATTCGAGCTATCGAAACGAAACAAAAACCATTCGATTCGTAAAAATCGTCCCAGTCTATAGAATCCAAAAAAAGGGGGGGTCAACCTGAAATATTATACGAGTTTAATCAAAAATATGTGAGATTCGAAAAATTTTTTTTTCGGAAAATTTTTTGAACCACACCAGGTGGAGAGGAGTATCGAACTCTCTTTGTCCCTACATTTTTCCCCCCCTCCCCAATTTTTTTTTCGAGATCAAGACCCGCCAGGATTTCAATTCGAAACGAAAATATTTTGGGAATCCTCCTCATTTGAGGTGCCCATAATGCAAAAAAAATTTTTTGACAATTGACCCCCCCCAAATCGCCCCACGTACGACCTCGAATTGATGTTGGAAACCGCGTATGGTGTTTTTAGGTATCGGCCGATATGGCATATAGCTACATTAGTGAAATTTTCAATCTAACCTCAAAATTTGGCGCCACTTGTGGCGCCATCTATATTGAATTTTAATTTTTTTCAAATATGGCTTTTGATAGAGTCGAACATGGAAATTTTCATGGGCGTAGTGAAAATTTGGAAAAAAAATTTTTTTTTAGCGAGGTTTTTTGACTTTTTTTCGAAATTTTAATCATATACCCCCCATCTTTTATATACTACATAAGAAGGTCTCGATTAGCTCTTCAAAAAAGGATTCGGCTATTTTTCTCTATTTTCATAAATAAAAGAGTTGCGTTCGTATTTTCGAGTATAATTCCAGTGGCGGCACCGATGGGTACGACCCCGTATTTTTCCCAAAATCCGGACGACCCATTCTACATGTATCCACCATCGGGTACTCTAACAAAAAATTGCTAAAATATATTACCATACCTACACCACTGATTAGATTTTTTTGGGGGGGGGTCTCTTATACGCCATTCCTAATCATTTTCGCCCCCCTACACAACCAATTTTTTTAAATTTCGATACGACGTCTCCTTCACCTTCAAAAACCCAGCTCAAGTTGCCCGTTATCTATAAGCACCGGCCGAGGAGGGTAAAATTTGACCCAATCAAAATTTCCTGCCGAATTTCACGAAATTTGGTATGGGGGGGGGGGGGGGGGGTTTGGGCCCCCGAATACGATGGCAACAATTTCCGTTCTTCAAAATCGATTCTTCCCTGTCAAAATCGATTTTCAAAATTTTTAGCAGGTCCTTTAAGGGGGGGTGAAAAAAAAATTCTCTCCGATTTCGATGAAATTTTATGGAGGGGTGGTTTCGAGGTCAAGGATTCCGAAAAAAATATCGGTTGCGATCTAAAAAATTTTTGACAGATGTTATACCCGAAAAACTGTCAAAATTCGACTTTTCGATGGTCTAAAAAATAGTAAATATCACTCGATTTTTTTTAAATTTTCAGAAATATTAGCTTACTCACATACCTTTCGGACTAGCCATAGAAAGAATTTTTTTTCGAAAAATTATTTTCCATGTCAAGTATGACAAACATTTTTCAAACATTTTTTTTCTATCGATACGTGCGATTTATCGACAAAATTATGCCAAGTACGGACCTGCCACATCATATTCCATATTACTTTCTCATTTTCCACAATTTTTTTGCCATACATTTCAAATAAACCAGCATATATCTAATATTTAAGAATATGTTTCCCCTTAAAAAATTCATATCTTCTACGTACATGGAATCGAAACGACGAAACTAACATTTATCGATGGTAGATGATCCAAACTACTTGAAAAAAAATAAGAGAAAAGGAAGGGAAGAGGGAAAGGGAGAAAAAACGATTAAATAATATATCGATTTTTTTTTTTTTTTTTTTTCGCTTAGTCGCTTAGTCGCTTAGCCTCATTAATTTTTTTTTCTGTTTTCGAAAATGGTGGTCCGCCGCCATTTTGAAATTCTCATTTTTCCTTGGAAAAAAAAAATTTATCGCATTTTTGGCGTTCCCTCGTCAATAGCTTTAATTTTAAGCAACTTTTTTTTTTTTTTTTGAAAATTTCCGGAAAAATTTTTCGGAAAATTTTCGGTTTTTTTTTCGACGTTTTTTCGTCAAAAACAAAGTTTCCGACGTTTTCCGGCCATCTTATTTTGAAAATTATTTTGTATTTTTTTTGCCGTTTTCCTGCCAATAAACATTTTATGACGTATTTTCGCCAAAAACCCAGATTTTGACGTTTCATCATCAAAAATCCTGTTTTCGACGTAGTTTTGACGTCTTTCGTCAAAAACATCATTTTGATATTTTTTGTCAAAAACGTCATTTTTGCCGTTTTATCGTCGATATCCTTTACTGATAATTCTCTCGTCTATAACCTAATCTGACCTGTTGCCATAAACGGTAACGGGTATCTATAAAAAGACGCCTATGGTTAGTTATATAGAACCTCCATTGTATTGTACCGGAATTTTATAGCGCCATCTATGATAAAATAACTGTTTGTAGATACTCACATCTATAGATTCCAACTCATCAATAGCAATCCGATAAATGTTTCTGTTTCGCGGTTACTAACAAACCGGCGTAAATTCGTAATAGTATATTACGTAACAAGAGTTGTAAGTAACCCATTACGCACGAAGTGAAAAAGTTTACGCACGAAGCCGCACAGCGGCGAGTGCGTAAATTTCACGAGTGCGTTATGGGATTACAACTCGTGTAACGTACTATACTTTTTCTACGCCCATCTATTTTCTTCTGAGTGCTCATAATTTCATCTTTTTCACTACTAACAGACATATTCGTAGTTAAAGTTGAGAAAATGTTCGGATACTATAAATTGACAGCATAAATGAGATAACGTTTATTCCCTTATCCCAAAAATATGAATTACTTTTTTTAAAATTGTTAAATGTGTTGCCGACATTTAGGGGCATCACTCTTTTAATCTAAAATGTATTTCACTAATGCTAAGAGCTTTTAAGTTTTTCAATTGATTAAAAGTATGTAAATAAACCAAATAAAGTATTACGTAAATAAAAATTTGATTGCAATTTGATTTAACAAAGAAATCTAAGTTTTTCTATCTAAACGCACGTGTATGTTATGAGATTCTCATTACGTGCATGTTATTGTTAAATGTCACTTACAAGGAAAGTTGTCAGTGCGATTTTTGACGTTTACGGACATGGGCGTAGAAAAAATAATGTGTATATGGCTATCTTATTCAACAAGATTTCTATTTTGGATATAAACGTTTTGTAGATGATATTTCCTCAATTATTACATTTAGTTTTATACAAATTTCAAAATATCCATTCGTATGAATATTACTTTGCATGTTTTTGACTTCATTGGAAACAAGTTTAATTTTTGAGACGTGGCTAATTATAATTTTCATCAATAACACTATGTTAAACTTCGATAATAATCACTACGTGCCGAGCAGCGCGAGGTACGTAGCAAAATCAATATAATTGTAAACCTTATATTTTGAACATTTTTTTTTATTTTGAATTATAGTTGATTTCGACAATACAATTCTTACACATCCTACCTGTACTATCATCTTAATAAACACAATAATATTATACAACATTAAATATACGTTTTTTCGGCCTTTTTATTTTGAAAATTATTTGGCATTTTTTTGGCGTTTTATCTTCAAAAATCCTGTTTTGGACATGTTTTTTCGTCAAAAACGACATTTTTAATTTTATAGTCGATAATTTTTTCTGACCTGAACTAACCTAACCTAAAACATAACCTGAATTACCTGACCCAACCTGACCTAAAACCCAATCTGATTTGAACTAACCTAAAACCTGACCTAAAGTAATACCCCTAGAAGCATTTTATTCGCAATTTTTACTTTTTCATGTCCATTAGATTTTTTCCCTTCTTTTTAGCATTATTTACTTTTTCATAGAGATTCCATACATTTTTTTATTTATCTCTTAAAAAAGTATGTAGAAAACAAGTCAATTACATTTTTTTGGTTGGGTCGCCATAAACGGTAACGGGTATCAGCACTTTATTACTTTAAAAAAATAATAACTGTCCAGTTTCGTAAAAACTTTTTTAAAAATCTCTTATTTTCTTTCATTTCTTTCAAACTACCATCCCATAAATCCCATTTCAAAACAACAATACATTCTCTTTTATATATCATATATCCATCCCTGGTACGTACCACTATCTTTTAAAAAACTCCCACATCAATCACAAATTTATAAATTCTCTAAAAAATGCCATTTCAATTGATTTTCTTAAATATAAACAATTTCTATCAAACTATGTATACTCAACAGTACCATATTTTAATCGCAATGCGTGAATTCTTTTTCTATAAACAAATTGCAACCAATTCCCATATCAATCACTACGTGCCGAGCGTAGCGAGGTACGTAGCAAAAATATAGTTTTAATCATATTTTCATTATTTCAAACCTTCACCTCAATCATTACCTAAAAAAAAAACAATTTTAAATCTCTTCTATATCCTTCATTACTACGTACCCCAAATTAACTGTCACGATGTCGTGACGCTCGAGCTAGTTCACCCGTCTAAAGGGAACGTGAGCTGGGCTTAGACCGTCGTGAGACAGGTTAGTTTTACCCTACTGATGACTCGTCGTTGCGATAGTAATCCTGCTCAGTACGAGAGGAACCGCAGGTTCGGACATTTGGTTGACGCACTTACTCGAGCGGGTAATGGTGGGAAGCTACCATCCGTGGGATTATGCCTGAACGCCTCTAAGGCCGTATCCTTTCTAGTCAAAGGTGGCAACGATATCTCTTGGAGTTCCGAGAGTCGAAAGGCTCAAAACAATGTGACTTTACTAGGCGATCGTAGTTTCCGCTACGGTCGTCGCACGAGCCCTATTTCTATTTGAGATCTATTGTCGGCGGTGGGATCGATCAGTAACCAAAGTATCAAGAACATAGCCTGTTTAGTATTACTTTGATGTTTCTCGTTTTATTTGAGATCTTGGAATATTTTGTGTTAGTGGCAACCTCGCATTTTTAACCGGCCTGCGCGCCTCTACTGTTCCCCGTTCCCGCTGAGGGAGGAGTAGTCTACTAGCCCTTGTGGCAAAGAGTTGGTTGCCACCTCTGTTGTGATTTTGTTTATAACACGTAATAATAAAGAAACCAAATGGTATGAAACTGTAAGCAATGGTGTTGTTTTTATTCAAGCAAGTTACTCTCGTTTCTCGAAGTTCATGTTCGAACAAATTCGATTAAGAAGCTGACGGACAAATGAACATAAATTGGTCCTTCGCATCCGGATTATTGAACAAAGAAAACATCGCCGCATCAGTTTTGTTCCGCAATTTTCTGATTGTCACTACATCTCGAAGCAAGCAGCGAACACACGAAATATCCCGAAATATTTAGCAGAAACACACGTACACAAGACCGGCCAAGCACTCGATATTGGTTCGAGGTCAGGTAAAAATTCATCCTCATTCATTTCATTCATTTACATGACACCTTTATGGTTTCCCTTTCTCGTACCACTTGTTTTAATATTGTAATATACTCTATTGTTTCATAATATTTTAAACTAACATCGATTTTAATTATAATAAGGTGATTATTTCGTACATTTCACGGCATGTGTAAACAAACTCGGTCTTTATAGACACATAAGAACGACAGTTCACGATTGGTTTTTTGTTTCTCGAATATTCTGAACCTTTTATGGGAATGTTTATATATAGGTATTAAATATAACACGTATCATTAAAGTTTATCAAAACAGTCAAATTCTCGTTTCCTCGTATTTTAATTTATTCACTGATCTCGTTACCTCGAATATATTTTAACGTAAAAATGGAGGAAAAGGCAAACGAGGAAAAACGTTTGATAGCTCGTCGTGGCCAAATTAAGGCTGAACTCACGCGGTTTCAAACCTATTTAGACAAGTATACTACCGGAAAATACACCTTTACAGAAATCGAAACTCGTTATGAAGCCACTAAAGATATTTTAACCGAATTTAAAATTAAGCAGGGTGAGCTCGAGGATGTCATGCTCGAAACAGGTACCTTAAATCAAGAGCAAGCTAGCACGGAACGAGAAGATTTCCAAAAAAAATATTTCAAAGCCATTTCCACGGCTAAAGATTTAATGTCCCGACTTTCAACACCGGTTAATTCTCCCACTCCCGTTCTCAACCCCGTCGCGGTAACTCAGTTGCAGCCGAATACAAAATTGCAAGCCATAAAAATACCCGACTTTTCAGGACAATATTCGGAATGGCAAAGGTTCAGGGACACGTTTACCGCTTTGGTACATAACAATAGTGCATTGCAAAATATCGAAAAATTTTATCATCTTCAATCGTGTTTGAAAGGTGAGGCCGCGCAAGTAATCGCGTCACTACCCCTCTCGGACGCGAATTACATTACCGCCATTAATTTATTAACCGAAAGATTTGATAACGAAAAGGCTATAATCAACGCACACCTTAAAGAAATTTTTGACTTACCAGCTGTACATAAAGAATCTCATGTCACATTACGTAATTTTCTCGATACATGCTTAAAAAATTTACGCGCTTTGGAGAGTTTAGGTGAGCCGATCAATGGTTCTAGCACTATTTTAATTTATCTTTTAAACACAAAACTCGATTTTTCTACAAAACGCGAGTGGGAAAACTTTAGCAAGGATATTAGTAAGCCTAAACTCGATGATTTTTCTAAATTTTTAACGCAAAGGTGTCAAGTATTGGAGGCATTAGACACGAAATCAACCGGAAACTCCGGGTATCGTCAAAAACAAAGTTTTCAATCTTTCGAACAATCGGGTACTGTTTGTCCTTCGTGCAATGATAAACATTTTATTTATGTATGTCCAAAATTCAAGGCACTTCCAGTGTCGTCTCGCTTTGAGGAGGTAAAACGATTATCTCTTTGTACTAATTGTTTGCGAAAGGGGCATAGAAATTCGGATTGTAGGTCATCAGGTTGTAGAATTTGCAATGGACGACACTCTACTCTTTTACATCAACCAGGAACATCCACTTCAAAGGGCGTCGGAACACCCAACAATTATAATTCAAAAGGCGGTCCTCAAACAAACGTTAACATTTCGCAGATACTTCCTTCTACAAGTCACGACAATACTTTCAATGATACCCAAGATGTGTCACACCTAAACGAAACTCAAAACTGTACAGTGTTGTCACGTTATACTTCAAAGTATTCCGAACCGTTTGTTTTGTTATCGACGGCGCTCGTTCACGTTTTTGACGAAAATCACGTACCAGTGTCGTGCCGCGTTTTACTCGACAGCGGCTCACAATCTAATTTCATTACGCGAGAGATGGTAACGCGATTAAGGTTAACTACTCGAAAGGTAAATATACCGGTTTCTGGAATAAACCAAATCAAGACGACAATTAACGAACAAGTGAAAGTAACGATTTCATCTATTCACGCTTCATATGAGTCAGATGTTACCTGTTTAATTATTGATAAAATAAGTGACTTTACACCGCAGGCGTCATTTGATATATCGAGTTTAAAACTACCCGACCTACCTCTCGCTGATCCCGATTTTAACGTCGCGTCAAGCATCGATATGCTTATTGGTTCTTCGTTGTTCTACAATTTACTTGGGGAGGGTCAAATCAAGTTAGGCAAAGGGTTGCCTGTACTACAGAATAGCGTTCTGGGCTGGGTAGTAGCCGGCAACATACCCATAAATCAGCGACCGTCAAAATGTTTTTTCTTAAATACTCACGGTAACGACAATGATTTTAATTTAAATTCTCAAATAGAGCGGTTTTGGAAAATCGAGGAAATTCCTCAGAACCCGGAGAAGTCTTGGACTTCTGAAGAACGTGAATGCGAACAACATTTTGTTGATACTTTTTCTAGAAACGAACAGGGTAGATTTGTCCTCAAACTACCATTAAAGAGTAATTTTCTGAACCTCGGTGATTCAGAAAACCGAGCGGTAAATCGATTGTATTCAATGGAACAAAGACTGTCCAAAAACGAAAACTTAAGAAGTCAATATAACAATTTTATGCACGAATATGAAATTCTCGATCACATGAGACAAATTTCGCGGGATCAAAAATCATTAACCCCGATTTATTACTTACCCCATCACAGCGTCATTAAAATGGATAGCGTTACAACCAAGTTACGAGTGGTGTTTGACGCTAGCGCTAAAACTTCCTCAAATTTGTCACTTAATGATGTTTTAATGGACGGTCCGACCTTACAAAACGATCTTTTTTCCATCTTGTTAAGGTTTCGTAAGCACAAGGTGGTCTTTGTTGGTGATTTAACCAAAATGTACCGTCAGATATTAATACACCCCGAACATCAAAACTTGCAAAGGATACTTTGGCGTGATAACCAGCAAGATGAAGTAAAATATTATAATTTACAAACGTTGACTTATGGCGAAAAACCAGCATCATTTTTAGCAACACGGTGCCTTAAGCAAATCGCAATCGAAAATTTTGATAAATACCCCACTGAATGCAATATAATTAACAAAGACATGTATATGGACGATGTTCTAACAGGTGCTCCGGATAGCACCACCTTAACCAAAATTCGCGAAACCCTATCTTATCTTTTGTCAAATTATGGATTTGAAATACGAAAATTTCAATCGAACGATACACACTTTTTAAATGAAATATCATCGACTTCGGAAAAGCAGTACATGATCACGGATGACTCAGCTACTAAAACGTTAGGCGTTTGTTGGATTCCTTCCTCAGATGTTTTTCGATATAAAGGTCAACATTTTCACTTTAACCCCGATAAGGCTACTAAAAGGACAATTCTTTCCTTTATCGCAAAAATATTCGATCCCCTTTCCCTTTTGGGTCCTATTCTAATACGCGCAAAACTCCTTATGCAAAAATTGTGGCAGCTCCAACTCGAATGGGACGAGCCAATTTCTCCTGATCTTTATACTCAATGGTTTAATTTTCAAGCTGACTTGTCAAGCATTCAATCTTTACAGATACCTAGAGGTACTTTGGTTACCAAGCCCCGTAATATACAAATTCACGCCTTTTCGGATTCGAGCGAAAGGTCGTATGGGTGCACGATATATATACGTTCTATCGACGACCAAGGTCACATCCAATGTCATTTACTTTGTGCAAAATCTCGTGTAGCGCCGCTGAAATCAATCTCTCTTCCTCGTTTAGAGCTCTGTGGAGCGTTATTAATGTCGCGACTTTTATCGAAATGTTTATCCATTCTAGATTTACCTATTAATGATATATTTCTCTGGACAGACTCTACTATAGTTCTGTCATGGATAGCAGGTGAACCCCGAACGTGGAAAACCTTTGTTAGTAATAGGGTTTCAGAAATCCAATCACTTACAACAGTAAAAAATTGGAATTACATAGCTTCGTCCTTTAATCCCGCAGATATTATTTCTCGAGGCTGTACTCTACACGATTTAAAACATTCGAGTCTATGGTGGCACGGACCTGATTTTCTTCAAAAATCTAAGGAATTCTGGCCCACTGACTGTAATATTGTTAACTTTGCGAGAAGCTCGGATAAGACTCCTGAATTTAAACCCGAAATAGTAACATTTTTAAATATCAATGATAAAGTACTTGATATATTTCAAAAATATTCTAATTATAACAAGTTAATTCGCGTGTTTGGCTATTGCCTAAGATTTATTAATAACGTAAGGTTAAATAAAGGGAATCGAGTATACTCTAGGCTTTTATCCCCTTCCGAGATTAATAATAGTATAGAGTCGCTTTCTAAAATGGTACAGTCAACCGCGTTTCCCTCGGATTTGAGATCACTTCAAGATTCTGGCTCTGTAAGTCCTAAAAGCAATTTGAGATCGTTATCTCCTATTCTTGAAAATGGTTTGATTCGAGTAGGCGGTAGGCTTGAAAATGCTCATATTTCTCATAACTCAAAACACCCAATTATTCTCCCACAGTCGCACTCCTTTTCACGTCTGATTATTGAACACGAGCATGCACGCAGTTTGCATGCTGGTGCGCAAACTACACTTTCCTTTATAAGACAAACGTTTTGGCCTTTAAATGGCAAAAATACGGTCAAGAAATGCATACGAAAATGCATCACATGCTTTAAATCAAAACCAGAAGTTTTAACTGCCAAAATGGGCCAATTACCAACTCCGCGAGTAATTCCCACTTCCCCGTTTCTAACGTCATCGGTTGACCTTGCTGGACCGTATGAATTGAAAGACGGGAAATTAAAAAATCGTAAAATCATTAAATCATACATTTGCGTCTTTGTTTGTATGTCTACAAAGGCTGTACACCTGGAGCTCATTTCTGACTTAACTAGTGACGGTTTTTTGAATGTTCTAAAAAGGTTTGTCTCTCGGCGTGGTCTCTGCACGCACTTATATTGTGATAACGCTACAAACTTTGTAGGTGCAAATAACGAGCTGTTAGCTATTCGGAAACTAACTAATGATAACGTCTTACGAAGTTATTTAACTAATAATCAAATTCAATTTCATTTTATTCCTCCTCGATCGCCTAACTTTGGTGGGCTTTGGGAGGCCGCGGTGAAATCTACGAAACATCACATAAAACGAGTTTTAAATCAAAGGCATTTAACGTATGAAGAGTTTTATTCTATATTAACTCAAGTGGAAGCAGTCCTAAATTCACGTCCTATCACCCCGTTATCCAACGATCCTCTCGATTTGGAAGCCCTGACGCCAGGACATTTTCTCATCGGTCGAGTTTTGACTGCTATTCCGCAAAGGAATTTGGTGGATGTGAAAACTAATTATGTCAGAAGATATCACCTTACTCAACAAATAGTCCAACATTTTTGGTCAAGGTGGACTAAGGAATACTTGCACTTGTTGCAACAACGTATAAAATGGCAATCTGGTAACCCACCACTTGTTGTTGGAACGATGGTTTTAGTTAAGGAAGAAAACCTGCCACCCCTCTGCTGGCCGCTCGGCAGAATCGTCGAAGTACATCCTGGGTCGGACTCGATAGTGCGTGTGGTGAGTGTGTTGACCAAAAATGGTATTTTTAAACGCGCAATTAGCAAAATCTGTGCTCTACCTATAAATGCAGAAGTTTAACTTTAATGTGACTGTCTTACCGATTTTGACTAATGATTTACCTATCTAGTTTGTAAGCTATTTTAATATTTGTTTCGTTCTTGTTGAAAGCCGAACCTTTCAAGGGCGGCGGAATGTTTAGTATTACTTTGATGTTTCTCGTTTTATTTGAGATCTTGGAATATTTTGTGTTAGTGGCAACCTCGCATTTTTAACCGGCCTGCGCGCCTCTACTGTTCCCCGTTCCCGCTGAGGGAGGAGTAGTCTACTAGCCCTTGTGGCAAAGAGTTGGTTGCCACCTCTGTTGTGATTTTGTTTATAACACGTAATAATAAAGAAACCAAATGGTATGAAACTGTAAGCAATGGTGTTGTTTTTATTCAAGCAAGTTACTCTCGTTTCTCGAAGTTCATGTTCGAACAAATTCGATTAAGAAGCTGACGGACAAATGAACATAGCCAAAGCAATTTTCCAAGATGTTACCTGTATTAAGTCAAATAAATATGTGAAGATTTTGAATTTCCTTGAATACGAGTGTATGTATTGATTACAGAAGTAACCAGTTTTGCTTACAAAAGAAGGTTTATGTTAATGTCTCCAACAATAATGTTTAAATCCCTGTTACTTTGCTTCAATAAGAAGTTATATTCAACTACGTAATCATTATCGTTTGTAGACGGACAGCTTACATTCAACTTTCAGAGACCAAATGAATGATTCCGCGAGTTTCTTAAATGGCATAAGCATGTACAAACTGTAATGTTACTGTTACCTTTTATTAAGTAAATATATTTTTCCTCGACCATTAAAAAAATGAGATTTCGAATGAAAAATCGATTATTTTTGAAGGCAAGTATTTTTGTCCGCAGTCACTTTTCGTCCGCTATAACGTAGTCGATTTTTAATTCGAAAATTAGCAATTTTTTTTAAAGGTCGACAAAAAAATGTATTACGAGGTAAATCCACAAAATAAGTTCCGTTTCTATTTCTATCCGTGGCAGCGCTGCGATCGCAGTTCCGGGCATGAGCGGCAGTTACTCTGACTTGAGGAGAAAAAATGTGTTCTTTGTATTGCTTCTTTATAATGGCAGCATCAATTGCTGCTTGTGGAATCAGATCTGTGATTAGTTTTCTAAATGCTAAGAACGATAAACCAAGTGAAATTTATCGGCTAATCATTATTCCAAATTGTTTCATTTTGTGGATATGACTGATATAAAGAATTGGATTCAAGAAATAATCTTCATAAATATAACACGTCCCTGATAAATTGTCGACTATTTTTATTGCTGCTTAATTTCTCTTGTATTTATTATTTTGGCATCAATAATCAGATTATGAATGCCAAAATGTCTCGTTAAATTATTATAAAACACAGTTGAACATTCTTAATAATCGATTTATAATCTACTGTTTCCCCGACACCTCGAAATTGGAGGCTTAACGCTGTTAACATGATCATCCCATGGAACTATTTTTTTCAAAGAATTGGAAATAATATTGTTGGTTCTCTATCCTTGCCTTGACTGCTTGGTGTCTGGAACTATCTTTTTTTACTGGTACTCGAAATAGAAAATGTTTGTTTGACCACCTAAAGTAGACAAGACTACAATCATCAAAGAGGATTTAAATAAAAAAAAACACTAGATAAGTTTTTCTGTACATTGTTCCAATACAATTTAGAGCAAAGTCTTGAATTTTAGAACAATTTATAGAAAAACTAGTTTTAATTAAATATTCGATACAAAAAAAAATCATGGGTCAAATTTGACACCATTATTCTTTGGTAAACTTACAGTTTATCTTCGAATTGTTGATATCCAAGTATGATTCAAAGTTGAAATGCTTCCATATCTATAAAATAAAATATTTTAGATAAACACTTATTTCGATTATACAGAGAGAGTTTCAAGTATGGAACGCCTCAATTATCTCGGAAACAGATGATTTTTATAGATTTTGGTGTTTGATATTTCTTTTTTTTTTCGGAACATCTACTGTCAGTAAGTTAGTAGAAAAGTTGAACGAAACTGGCTCAAAAAAGATTCGTCCGAATCAGGGCGCAGAAAAACTGCATCAATTGAAAACAAATCTTTAGATTATTTACTTGATTACAGTTTCCTGTATCAATTGTCATAGTAAAGCGTGTTATGAATAGACGTCAAAATAATAGTGTGAAACTATTGAAACGCTCTACAAATTAGAAAATTATTTTCCAAAGGATAGACCGTTCACCAGGAAACAACATCTACTTCTCGGGCGATATGCCCCGCCAGACAATGAATTACACTTCCAAGATAAACGAGGTTGGTATATATGAAAATATCGAACCAATCATTTTGGTTTATAATTAGAAGGAATAATATCACTTGCAGACCGGTTTCGGCGTATTTGCGCCTCATCAGTACAAGGTAGATATTAATCGTACAGAAGCTCAGAAGAGCAAATACGCCGAAACCGGTCTGCAAGTGATATTATTCCTTCTAATTATAAACCAGAATGGTTGGTTCTATATTCTATATATACGGTATCCGCCAAAATAAACAGTACCGAAACAGAGAGTGCTGTGGAGTTGTTTATGTAATATGGATTTGTCATATTTGACTTAATTGTCATTAGTTGATATATTAATAGTACGCTGCAGTTAAATTTGATTTAAAAATGGTTCTAACAACGGAAGAAAAAGTGTTTTTGGTAGAGCATTATTTTCGTTCATACGGAAAAGGTCGTAATGATGGTCCAAGCTTAGAACAGGTGTCAATAAAATATCAACAAAAATTTAATAAAGCAGCTCCTAGTAAAAGTGTGATGTTAGCTGTTGTTGAAAAATTTCGTCGCACTGGTAGTGAATTGTGTCAACGTGAAGGTTAATTCTTCAGGTCGTCGAAAAACAGTATGCACTAACGAAAATGAAGGACGTGTTTTTAACCAAGTTGTGCAATCACCTCAAAGAAGTCTTGTAAGAACTGCATGTAAACTCAACATTAGTGAAACGTCTTTACGTCGCATGCTCAAATCAATTGGTAGTTATCCATACCGTATTCAAGTTGGACAACGACTAAATGCTGCGGACAAACGTGCAAGAGAAATTTACTGTGGTCGCATGTTGAGTTCAATTTACGAAGATCCCAAATTTTTGAAAAACATATGGTTTTCAGACGAGAGTCACGTTCATCTTAGCGGCTATATTAATCGACAAACAACCAGATTCCTTGGATTTGAACGTCCTGATGTCATTGTAGATAAACCACTCCACAGTCTTACCGTTTGGTGCGCGGTATCTGGCCATGGAATGATTGGTCCTTATTTCGTTGAAGATGATAATCAGAATCCACTTACTGTCAACCAAGAGCGTTATAGAGAGAAAATTATTATACCTTTTGTGAGAGATCTAAATAACTTTTGCCGTGCACGAAATCTACAGTTTCGCACACAATGGTTCCAACAAGATGGTGCAACGAGCCATACAGCTGTGCGCACCTTAGACTTACTCCGTCAGCATTTCGATAATAGAATAGTTTCTCGGGGAACAGACTTCGAATATCCTTCTCATTCACCTGATCTGACGCCACCTGACGCATACATTTGGGGCATAATGAAGGACAAAATATTTCACTCGGAAAATCCGCCGGCGAGTATTGCCGAACTACGGGAAAGAATACAAAATATTTTTCGGCAGTTACATCAACCACTTTTTATAAATATGTTTATTGACTCACAAAATCGATATGAAGCTTGTTTGCGTCGAAATGGTGAACATTTTGAACACTTACATTACAGAAATTAAAAATTAATTTTTATTTTTATTTTCGGTACTGTTTATTTTGGCGGATACTGTACCAACCCCGTTCATCTTGGAAGTGTAATTCATTGTCTGACGGGGCATGTTGCCCGAGAAGTAGATGTTGCTTCCTGGTGTTCTATCCTTTGGAAATTAATTTTCTAATTTGTAAAGCGTTTTAATAGTTTTACACTATTATTTTGACGTCTAATCAAATGTTTGTGCCTTGTTAGAAGACGATTCACACTTGAGTACTAGACAAATATCCAAGGAACTTGATATTTCGTAAACATCCACAATGAAATTTTTTCGTGAAAATAAATATCATACTTACTAAATAAGATTAGTTCAAGAGTTGTCAGATGATGATTTCGATAGACTTGAAGAGTTTGCAGACATATTAATGGAAAAATGTTGTATCAAAACGATCCAAACTTATTGTTTGCGATAAGGCCACTTCTTTTATTATTGGAAATGTAAATCGGCATAATTGTAGATACTTGTCACGTAACAATCCTCGTTGGATGCGTGAGTGTCACACCCAATATCCACAAAAAATGAATGTGTGGGATGTAATAATAGGTCCTTTTTTGAAAAATAGTATTATACCTGAGTTAGCTCGGTTACTTCTAAATTCAAGTATTTTCAATTACATTTTAAAGTATAAATTTTATTATTCGAAACTTTCAGACAATAGCAATATACCAAACGACAATATTTGGCTGCAGCAAGATCTCCATCTCACTATGCGCGTGTGGTGAGGCAATGTCTAAATAAGGTGTTTCCCAAAATATGGATTGGAAGGCGTTGTTTTATTGAGTGGCCCCCGCGATCAACCGACTATTTCCTGTGGTATCACTTAAAAAATTGAGCAGTCAGTGATGTTGCAAAATGTATTACAAGTGTTAAAAATCGCATGGCTTGTTGTTTTGAGGTAAAAGGACAACATTTTGATCATCTGCTGTAATCACTTTTACTGTATGTTTTCTAAAATTTTTAATGTTTCTACTACCCAAACATTTAAAGATTTGTCTTCAATTTTATTGCTGTAGTTTTTTAGTAATGTATTGACAGTAGACCTGGTTATGATATTTCTATTAGGATATAAATTATTAAAGATACGAGTTTATTCAATCAGCCATCTAAACGTATTATTTCAAATTCGGCGAAGATAATGTAAATGTAGCTATAAATCTGAGTATGTTTGATATTTGATAATAATTACACATTAATAAATATAAATATTATAACAAAAACATATTCTATTAATTTCATTTCATTACTAGGACACTCGGTATAGATAATATCAATACGTGAAATTGAACTAGTCGTTTTAACAATAGGTTATCTCTGAAAACATGCATAGAGCCACTACGAGGGAAGAATTGTTAATTGTGTTAAGCTAAACGGTTGCTAGTCTTCCTATAACCAGAGGAGGAATATTTTTAATAATTTACTTTGATTGCTGTAGGCAGATCTTTTAAATATTTCTCTAAAATTGTGTAATTTGGGATTTTCTGGTTTATACAATTTTGTATAAGTGTACGTGTATAATAAACAGTTAAAAAAACGATACGTTTTGAATAGATGATCAGGCTTTTACTTGATGAAGATGCATACTGAACGATGAAATA
Source organism: Lochmaea capreae (assembly GCA_949126875.1). NCBI lineage: Eukaryota > Metazoa > Arthropoda > Insecta > Coleoptera > Chrysomelidae > Lochmaea > Lochmaea capreae. The sequence goes on from OX421406.1 coordinate 29,669,257, forward strand.
AAACAATTTGATTTTTTTAAATCTTCATTATTTATTTGAACTAAGTTCAATATAGATTCGTGACGCTTTTCGCTAACACTGTAGCTTTCTCAAACGAGTGGAGGTATAAAGAAAAATTTTTAATTTATAAATAATTCTTAAACACCCCCTTAGTTCTGAGTATATTGACAAATTTCACAATTTGTGATAATTTTCTCAACATCTTCATTAATACTGGCCCACCATCAATAACTTCTTAACAACATTTTTGTTCTAACGATGCCCAAGTGTTGTTCATGAAATAATACCAAAATTTTTTGGTGAAGTGAACTAGGTATTACAACTTTACTGCCCACCAAAATACAGTTGTTTTCTACAGACAACTCGTGTCTCTTATTCCAAAATGGTTTTAATTTTTCGTCAGATATTTTATTCGGCCAACCTGCCCAACACTCTATTCAAAATAGGATCATGTTTTGTAGAAAATGCAATTTCTGACGAAGCTAAAGGTACTTGTTCTGTGGTATTAAATGAATAAATTGAATTACAAATTTCAGTATCAACATGTACAGGTAATCGCATTAGCTATTAATGCTCCTTTTTAGATATTCAATATCGTAATTATATGCTGAGACAGTGATAGCCCATCTCGTTATACGAGCAGCTGCTGTCACTGGGATTCCAGTAAGCTTCCCAAATATGAACTTCAATGGTTGGTGGTCACTTACTAGTGTAAATTTTCGACTGAAAACATATTTGTGGAACCTGTTTATGCAAAAAATAATGGCCAAGGCCTCTCGCTCCAAATTAGAATATTGTTTTTCTGACTTGGATAAAGTGGCTGATGCGAACAATACAGGTTTTTCTACTCCGTTAATTCGGTGACGTAATACTGAACCTACGCCATAACTGCTAGAATCACAGGTAATATAGATGGGTAGGGTTGGATCATAGAAAGTGAGTACATCATCTGAAGTAATAAATTTTTGCTCAGTTGAAAACACTTCTCGTGATCATCAGACCACACAAACGAATTTTCAACTTTGCAAAGGTCATAGAGTGGTTTTAGTTGTGATGACAAATATGATTTAAGTTGGGTGAGATTGGTTGGAGAAGGTGCATTCCTAATACACTCCACTTTCTCTTTGGTTGGATGAATACCTTGTGCATCTACGATATGACCCAAAAATTGCACAGAGCCTTTAAAAAATAAACATTTTTTTGGATTAATTTTTACATTATATTCTTTTAAACGGATTAAAACTTTTACAACATTTTCATAGCATTCCGATACATTTTGGCCATGAATAAAGATGTCATCGAGATAGCAACTTACTTTTGGTAAACCTGCTAAGATTGACTCCATAACCGATTGAAATATGGCAGGTGCCGAACTGACCCCATATGTCAGTCGATTGAATTGAAATAATCCTAAGTGCGTGTTTATTGTGAAAAGTTCCTTAGAGGAATCATTAATTAAAAGTTGTTGATAAGCATTTTTTAAATCAAGCACTGTAAAGCACTTACTTCGGCTGAGACCTGCAAAAATGTCGTTGTGTAATGGGAGCACACAATGATCAGTGTCTATCACTGGATTTATAGACTTTTTAAAATCTACACATATTCTAATTTCTGTACAATTTTACTTAGGGACCACCACTATAGCACTGGCCCAATTACTACTCTTAACCTTAACCAAAATACCAGACTCTACCATTTTCTTTAATTCAACTTCAACTTTTTCCTTTAAGTCAAATGGTATATCATAGGCTCTACAAAATATTGGTTTTGAGTTTGCCTTCAATCTTATATCTGCTTTGAACCCATGAATAAAAGAAGTCTGATCTTCTTTGAAAACATTACTGAAATGACTTTTTAAACTGAATATCAGATTCTCATTATCACTTAAACTTGACTGGTTTTGACTTTGATTCAGACTGACACACTGATTTTGACGTACAGACTGCTTTTGATTTGATGCAGGACTAGATTTGACTGAATCTAAACTCCCTATACCTTCACTTTCTAATACGATATTTGCATCTACTGAATTTATTCAAAGAGGGTTTAATACAAATAGCCAGTTACGGCCCAGAAATGGGACAAATTTAGTACTGCTGTTAAGAATAGTTAATGGTAGTTTAAAAGTTTTACCTCTGTATGTTACATTTACTAATATTTGACCTATTATAATAACATTTTCTCCAGTTACAACTTTTAATTTATATTGAACTGGTTGTAAAGGTAAATTAGAATACATTTTCATGTAATCATCAATATGCATTACAGACTTACATGCGCCTGAATCAACTTCCATTACTAATAATTTATTTGACACAGGTAATTTTACCTTTAGACTACAAGTACGCTTACCTTCTAATGAGTTTAACAGAAACTCTTCTCCTGACTGATCTAAATATCCTAACTCTAAACAATCATCTGAAAGTTCAAATTCTTCCTGTAGAACTTCATTGTCTTCTTGTAGATCATGGACTCTATTTCTACAAAGTATAGACTTCGCAGTATGCCCTACTCGGCCACATGAATAACACTTCCAATTTACTGCAGGACACCTAGTATTGTCCTGGTGTGTATGAAGACACCTTTTACAACTTGATTTACTTGACTTTACATAACTTGGACCTGGCAAAGATTGATACTTTGACTGACTTTTGCTAGTATGTTCCAGAGATTTACTCTTATTTGGACGATTCTGACTCCTGGACTGATGTATTTTGCCTTCTGTAATCATACTTCTTGCTTTGTTCTCGGCTAATTCCATAGCTACTGCAATCTGATATGCTTTTTCATATGTTAGTCCGTCTTCAGTTAGAAGTCTGCGCTTAATAGTCTCTGAGCGTAGTCCACATACAAATTTATCGCGAAGGGCCTCATTGAGGTCCTCCAAATTCACAGTGCTCTGCTAAGCTTTTAAATTTTTCAAAATATGATCTTAGATCGTTTGGACCCTGCTGAGCATTATAGAACTGATATCGTTTGGCTATCACAAACGTTTTGGACAATAGTGTTCAACTAATGCCTTTTTTAACTCACTATATGGTTTACTGCTGAGAGTTACTGGGGCTAGTATGTCTGTTAAAAGTCGATAAGCTTCTCCCCCTATCAACGTCAGAAACATGGGGACTTTTTTGGTTTCATCAATCCCATTACAAATAAATAGTTGTTCTAAACGTTCGATATACGACAGTACATCTGATTCTTTTGGGTTGAAAGCTTCTATTGAACCTATTAATGCCATACCGTCTGATTACTTTGAAACTCCTTAGTCTTACATGTGGTAGGTATATAGGTTAAGACTGACTTCTTAAAAATTGTCTCACAAGCACGAGGAAACACCTGACTCGTCGCCAATTTATGTTATGTCCTACACATGGACGTACTGGATATGAAAAGACTTGAACACCATTTATGATCTTTATTTTAAGTATATACTTTCTTGACATACATACATAACCACACAAACGTGTGTCATTCCACAACCTTATTCTAACAGTGGCGTTAACTTAACACAAGGCCAGGGCTCATAGAACTTAACTTAAATTATACATTTACATTACAGTTAATATTCATCCTAAATAATATAAGTACTTATGTATTTGTTGGTATTCAATAAAAAATAATCCTTGTTTTTGTAGTATTTTAGAAATGTCAAATATGCAAGTGATATTCAAATTTGGAAGTGACCTTTGGTTTCACTGCCGTTGCACGGCCGCGAAATTAAATTTCGCGGACTGTTTTGGGGACGCGAAATACTAACTTCGCGTGCGATTGCACGAAATAGTTATTTGTATGCTTAGGCCGCGAAATACCTTTTTAACGTACCGAAAGAACAGTTATCGCCGAGGCCGTTTGCGGCCGAGGCAAGATAATCTTGAGGTCGTTAAAAAGTTTCGCGGCCATGGCATACACACTATTTTTCGTGAAATCGTTAAAATCATTAAAAACTAGATAATTGTAAATAAATATATCATTGCTCTAAAATCAACAGCAGTTTAATTTATTTAACAGTGTGTGCTATGGAAATGATATGTTTCAATATATACAAAATATTTTGACAGTTCTTCCTTCAACTTCTGGAGTAAATATAAATAATACTACAAACTGTAAAATTAATGTTAATATTCATCCTAAATAATATAAGTACTTATATGTATTTGTTGGTATTCAATAAAAAATAATCCTTGTCTTTGTAGTATTTTAGAAATGTCAAATTTGGAAGTGTTACTCAAATTTGGAAGTGACGTTTGGTTTCGCAGCCGTTGCTATGGGTAACGGCCGCGAAATTGAATTTCGCGGACTGTGTTGAGAACGCGAAATACTGACTTCGCGTCCGATTGCACGAAAAGCTAATTTTAAAGAGAGGTTCTCGAATTTGCCATTGGCAAAATCGGTAGATGCATGATTCAAGTTAAATATCAAGGAAAGTAATAATTTTATAGAAAATTATTCTACAATAGAAGGTGTGGATGTTCCTATGCTTGAGGCCGAGGTATTGGTGGTTTAAAATATGCTGCTAACTTTAAAATATTTGGAAATAGATCTAGAATCTCTTAAAAAGCCTATTAGAAAATACTTTTGCCCAAACCTCTACAAATTAATTCAAATTGCTATCTCCCTTCCTATAAGCTTTTCTGCAATGCGTACAATAAAAAATTGGACCAGAACTAGAATGAGTCAGAATCGATTCTCCAGTGTATCTATTATTTACATCGAGAATGATTTGATAAAAGAAGATGTTACAGCAGATTACGTTTGGAAGTATTTTCACAGCAGGATAGAAAATTAAAATTAAAGGCGATCTAGCCCTACGTCTAGCAGTTTTTTTATATGTAATTTGATTTTTCAAAATTGTTATTTGTTTGTTTAACCTAGAGGATTATTTTTCAGGTCCATTTTTGGCTAAGACATTAAACAATTTTTCAAATAAGTCACGGGATTTTATTTCCAATAAAATAATTCATAAATAGGCTAGAATGCTAGATCACATCATTAAAGACCAGCCTCCCCAGGTCAGATGGCTAGTGACGCCAGTGGAGGGGTCAAAGACTGAGGAATGGACAGACAGGGGTGTATAGTAAAATGACGAACACAAGATGCTCCTCCTCACTACGAAAACAAGCCTCTGTATTTCAGATGGAGATTTTTGCTTTCCTACAATGTGTTAGAATTAACAAAAAATAAAGGACTGGTACTCATAGGATAAACATATCAACTGACATTCAGGCAGCCCTTGCAGCTTTAGATAGCTGCAAGACTAGTAGACGAGTGCTCGAATTAAATAAATGAACTGGCAGACCACATTAAAGTGAGAATGGTGTGGGTTACGGGACATAACGATATTTCTGGAAATAAACAAGCTGTTGAAATAGCGAAAAGAGGTTGCGCAACGACATAATAATATGATGGACCAGAACCAGTTCTTGGGACTACAAAGAAAGTGGTCCGAGGACTAAAATTTTTTACAAAACAAACATATTGTTATATTTTATTTTAGTGTTAATAAAATGTTTTAAATTTTTATTATATATTATATTAATTATTATTATTTATTATACACCTTTTTATTAAGAAACCCTTGGTATAATTACTCTTAAAATTTTATTTAATAATGAATAAACTCGGCTAGCTATTAAAGGGTTTCGACTCTTTATCGCAGGCTGCGGTTCCCTCAATTAAAACTTTATAAAATAATTTGAATAACTTTTTGTAAATGTTTAATATAATGAGTTTCTGTATTCTTTTAATACATTTGAGAACAAACTTTAATAAAGTATTGTAACGAGTTATTTTTTTTGAGCACGGAATAGAGTTTTTTTTCATTTTGCCGTAACGTTTTTTTTTGTATTTTATATTGGGTTTCATATAACTCGTTACATACTTTACCGCCTTTTCTGTTACCGTATTTATTTGTTTCACTTTATATATACGTAGTTATATAATGTATTAGTCCGGAGGTACGCAAATTCGGATTCTACCTTAAAACTTTAGTCGTTTCCGATGTTCAAATTTTTTAAAACCGTAGGGACATTCGGTATATATGAACTTTAATTAATTCAGAAAGACAATTAGTATATATGAAACTTTTTGCTGAAAAATAAAATTTAACAACCGATAGTGCCGAAATGGGAGTAGGAACGAGGATATAAATTTGAAAACAATTGATAGAACGCTCTCTGATCTGTGCTTCTTAAAAGATAAAAGTTAAGTTGTTGAGTGCCCGTAAGCAGTTATCCAGTAATCCGTATTTGTGAACTCCGAGAAATAGTTTTGAAGGTAATATAGTTTTGATAATAATACTATACGACGACTTTCCGTACCGCCGATTGATATTCCGTAAATATTTTATCGTTTTGATTTTTCTTTATGACCAGGGTTTTTTATGCATAGAGATAAAATTATTTTGTGATTATTTCTGGTTACAAAATTAAGATTGTTAGTTCAAATAAATATACAGTTTCCGATACGAGTATATTCGCAAACCTTCCGTAACGCCGATTTAATATTAAGATTTGTAGATATTTTCTTGGAAAATTTTAACTACTAGTTCTTATACCGAGGTATGTTGAGTGACAAGTTTTTTTTTATTGTTTCTTTCTTTATTTTAAATAAAGATTTGTAGTTGAAGTATAGTTGGCTTTAATTTTTTTTTTACAGCGTTTAACATTAATTAGTAATTGATTGAATTATTATAATCCGGCTCTCTGGTGGCTTTATGATTTTAGTTACTGCAGTTTTTATACATAGGTAATTAAAACTGGTATGGTTGGTGATATATTTTAACTTTATTCTGGCCTTGATATTTTTACTCTGTGCGTCGATAATTAGCTACCTTTTAAACTCGTGAAATTTATTACAGGAATAATAGTTTATAATATTTTTTTTCTTTCGTATTTCTTTTAAATCCAATGGTTTTCTCGGACTTGGAAGAGGCTTAGCCACAACTTGTTCGATTAACCGGCAGATTTAAGTCGTTCTTACGTCGTACCGTGTACCAGTTTATTTCTTTCTGTTTCTGAATAATTTTTTTTATTATTTCTTTTGAATCCAAAGCGTTTTTCGAACTTGGAAGAGGCTTAGCCACAACTTGTTCGATTAACCGGCAGATTCAAACCGTTCTTTCATTTTACCGTGGACCATTTTGTTTCCTTGATTGCCTAAAGATTTTATTTATTGTTTCTTTTGAATCCAAAGCGTTTTTCGAACTTGGAAGAGGCTTAGCCACAACTTGTTCGATTAACCGGCAGATTCAAACCGTTCTTTCATTTTACCGTGGACCATTTTGTTTCCTTGATTACCTAAATATTTTATTTATTGTTTCTTTTGAATCCAAAGCGTTTTTCGAACTTGGAAGAGGCTTAGCCACAACTTGTTCGATTAACCGGCAGATTCAAACCGTTCTTTCTATTTACCGTGGACCATTTTGTTTCCTTGATTGCCTAAAGATTTTATTTATTGTTTCTTTTGAATCCAAAGCGTTTTTCGAACTTGGAAGAGGCTTAGCCACAACTTGTTCGATTAACCGGCAGATTTCAAACCGTTCTTTCATTTTACCGTGGACCATTTTGTTTCCTTGATTACCTAAATATTTCATTTATTGTTTCTTTTAAATCTAAAGCGTTTCTCGGACTTGGAAGAGGCTTAGCCACAACTCGTTCGATTAACCGGCAGATTTAAATCTTTCTTATATAGTCCAGTGGACTAATTCAATTTTTTTTCCGTGCCTAAATATTATTATTTGTATTTCTTGTGAATCCAAAGGGTCTCTCGAACTTGGAAGAGGCTTAGCCACAGCTTGTTCGAGTACCCGGCAGATTTAGAAAGTTCTTCCACCGTCTCACGAATCCATACCCTATCTCACTGTCTAAATAGGAAATTCCCGTGTCTCATTTGGATCCGAAGGGTTTCTTGAACTTGGAAGAGGCTTAGCCACAACTCGTTCAGTTACCTGGCAGATTTAAGCTATATTTGACCATTCTGACCCGCTCTGATTGTTACGTCCGTTAAATCCCCGGTATAAGTAATAAATACCTTATTTTCTTTCCTCCGTTATTTTGCGTGTCCCTATATATTTTTGAATTAAATCAACCACAGAGTATTAATAAACAAAAGGTTTGAAGTGCTGTTTTATTCGTTGGCTACCGTAACTTAAGTACTTGAGTACCGATATTCGGCTTGTCCGAATTGTATACAATCCGTTAAAGTAGAATTCAACAAGACCCCTGGAATTCGCCGTAACCTCCATCTGAGGCTATCTGGAACTCTTGACGCTAAGTGTCAAGGGGCCGTGGAGCAAACCACGATAAAAATCTGGCGCCCGAGCTTTAAACCGTAAATTAGCAACAAGGGTGTCCATAGTGACGTGTTCGGGTGGTAGCAACCACGTGTACGAAGTAAACGCGTTACAGTATTTTATACTTCATAAACCTCTTTTGATAAATTTATTTTCCTTTTATCATCCACAGCAATTGAATATTCCCTTTCTTTTTATTCTTTTTATTTTCCAATGGCTTTATTAATATTCTCTTTATTAAATTCTTAAAATCACTCGTCGTATTACCCTCGTAACATAAATAGGAATCAGTTAAAGACTGCGGTTTGGGGACTATTTAGTCGGCAGAAGCAAACATGAGCCCTGGTTGGGCGTGTTCATGTCGCTGTAGTTGTATTTTTTTAGTAACAATCGATATTTTGAATCGATAACCAAATATCGATACCATAACTGTCGAGAGGTACGTAAACAAAGTCAAACTTGCTCAAAATTTAACTCTAAATATTAATTAAAAAAATACATTGGACCAAAAATAAAACAACTATCTGCCCTTAATGTCTATATTTTCAAATTTTATGACTCTGTAATAATGTCATAAAAAAGAAGTGTCAAGTTTGTATTGAAAGCAACAAAATATGCTTACACATAAATTGCAGCTGACATAAAATAGAAAATAGAATGCAGTCCAGTGTTGCAGATGCAAAAATAAAAATTACCCGAACTTACGATTTAAATTATCAGAATTTGTCAAAATTACCAAAAGGACACAGTGATTATCTAAATAAAGCCTTCGACCCTAGTCAATATAGAAACTCCCAAAAACCCTTCTGCAAAATATTCGAAAAACTATTGGATCCAAATAAGCGAAATTTTCTAAAAACCGGGTAATTATCCTCGCATTGACATCACTGATACATACACTTAAATTGATGTATGTTGATGAAATCACTCGGTCATATTATTTCGATTATGTTAACAATTACTAATGTACATTCGTTAACATTAGCTCCTGATTGGCTCGTTGCGATGACCTTTCTTTTAGTTGGCATATTTTCCGGGTCTCATGTTTACTTCTGTTAACTGTATTAACTACACTTTTTTTTAATCGGTTGATTCATTTCGCGATAAAAACTCTGTCACTTCACCAAAATTTAAAATTGGAATACAATATCTATTACACTCTACAAATAGTGTATCAATTTTAATATTATTTATTGAGGTTTGTAAAGATATTCTATGATTATTATTATTTTTACTTCAATTTGTTCTCATTATTTTAATTTTTTTAAATTCTAATTTAATTCGTTCAAAAATAATTCCTATACAGGGTGAATTAATTAATGTTAAATTTTTTTTTAATAACTAAGTAATAATAATTGTTTATTTACATCAAACTTTCTTTAATTCCAGGATATTCACCTTGAATTGGATTCTCCTATTTTCAAATCATCACAATATACTAGAGTAGAGGAACACTCCAAAGCAGGTACACAGTTAGACCTTTATAGGTTAAACGGGCCCAAGAATTACTGAATATCAGTAGGAAACAGCCAAGAAACAATACTGGTTATCTAACGGGTCATGCCCCGGTAAAAGATCACCTGCATAAATTGGGGCTGTACAACGGGGATCTCCGCTGCAGACTTTGTGGCATGGAGACAGAGACCGCAACCCTTACCTTTTCTGATAGTAAGGCACTGGACTCGAGGAGACAAACAATTTTCGGAGAAGTCAATGTGTCACCTGAAACATATGACACACATCCAGTGGACCTACATCGTCTACTCGGCTTATTATAACATGCAATTGGAGCATCATTGGGCATTTCAAAGGCCACAATTTAAATTGGTAAAAAAATTAGTTTCTCGCTGGAAATCGCATCTGTTGACGGAAGAACAGGAAGCAATTACAGTCAATATTGATGTCAAAAAACTCTAAACCGGTTCAACACAGGAAACTCAAAAAATAGATACAGTGTATACAGTGGTAATGAATTCTGGATTCACTCTCATGAATCAAAAAATAAACGTCAGTCGGCTGTTTGGGTATTCTAGGATAAACCAAATCCAACAAAAATTTTCCGTTCTTGAAGTGTTTCAAAAGATGGTGGCAACATTTGTCACAAAAGCGGGTCAGGTAGCATCAATTCCTCTCCAAGATCAGTTACTGCTTATTTGTACATATCGATTTGTTTGCCGGAAGTAATTGCCGAGTTTCGAAAAACCAAACCCCAACAACGAATCATGTTTCTCCAAGACAATACAAGTTCCCACACCACTTGAAAAACAATTGAGTTGTTAAAAGAAGAAAACACCATCCTCCATACATTCCCGACCTATCATTTACATGCGCTATAAAGTTTTATATGCTGTAACCGTATAAAACACTCAGTATATTGAAAAATAATTTTAAAATGTGAAAATTGCCCATTTCCGTGAGTTTTCTATGAAACTTTTTTCATATCCCTCAAGACAAAGGAGGTCTCAAGCTCCGTAGTATAAGTTGTATTATATTTTATGAGAATTTTGTAAATTTCTGACTTATATGCTTTATGTCTATTAATTTACCTGCAAAATATGCTTCTCTTTCTGCTGGTTGTACTGGAATTTCTTCATTACATTCTATAAATTTCATGGCAATCTCTTTTATTTCCGTTCTTCATGCTTTTATTTGTCGCAGTCTGTTTTCCATTTCCGCTACGACGTATTCTATTTTTTCAATTTTTGGTCGCTTTTCTAGTTAGAAAAAATGGTATCCACATATTAATTAAATACAATTAAAATCAATACCAGAAGCGATCGTCGTCTTTGCCGACTTTTTCCTTTGATTTCGCTAAAGCATCTGCCAATTGGTTAATTGTTGAAATATATTTCAAAATTATCACATTTTTATTGATTTGTTCTCTAGTAAAGTGATATTTATTATCAATGTGTTTGGACCGTTTATGAAAAACAGGATTATTAGCTATTGCTATGCAACCGTTATTATCTTCAAATATAATTATTCGCTGTGTGCGGACCGTTGGAGGGGATAGGCGAAACTATCCCAGCGCGCGCAGTGGTGAATTTTCGCAATTCGGTCAGAGACTGACGTGGTATATTGTATATAAATAAAGGGGAAAATGGGGCACGACTGTTGTTCTGTTGTTAATTGTGAAAATACAGGATATAATAACAGTGATGTGAAATATTACAAGTTTCCTACTGCGCAACACAAGTTGGTACAAAGGAAAAAATGGATTGCAGCTGTAAAAAGAGTAAAGTGAGTGTCTTAACCTCACTTCAAAATACAGTGTGCACTGATACAGTATTCTATACGTCATGTTTTCTCCATCAATTTTATGTAGTTTGTTTATGTTTTCGTGTGATATAAGCTCAAACCCAGTTTTTATTATAATTTTCATTGTAAATAGTGCAAGTTTAAAGTCCACAACAAATATATACAGAGCTGAAAGCCATAAATATTCATTAAGCAATTGTAGATATAATATGATGCGTTTGTTCACTTTTCATTTAGCAGAATGAAAAATGGAATAATCGATTTTTATTAATGATTTTAACGAGTGAGAAGCTAGCTCTTAGCTCCAAACGTATATTTGCGACAAACGTCTGAACTGGCAACAGCGCACCAAACTGTCCGTTTATCGTGGTCGCCTGATGGCGCGGCCAGTCTCATATACGGGGGGAAGTTGAAATATAGTCTTAGAATTTGGTTGGAAGAGAACTGAAATAAACCTAATAATATATATTCTTTGATATTCCACATTCAAAATTCGCTGACAAACGTTACGAGGGTCGAAAAAATAGAATATTAAGCCATTTAAAAAAAATTAAAATTTTCTCTTCAATACTGCAAAGCCATATATCGATGTCCCTCGTTTAAATTATGCACAGAGGTTGATAATGTAATAGTATTTCATATTCCATATCCAAAACTGTAATTTTTTTTTTAATGCCTTAATATTTAATTTTTTCGACCCTCGTAACGTTTGTCAGCGAATTTTGAACATGAAATATAAAAGACTATTACATTATAAACCTCTGTGCGAATTTTAAACGAGGGACATCGATATATGGCTTTGCAGTAATAAAAAGAAAGTTGTAATTTTTCTAAAAAATGCCTATTATTCAATTTTTTCGACCCTCGTAACGTTTGTCAGCGAATTTTGAAGATAAATTATAAAAGACTATTACATTATCAACCTCTGTGCAAAATTTAAACGAGGGACATCCTTATATGGCTTTGCAGTACTAAAAGAAATTTGTAATTTTTCTTCAAAAATTCATAGTTATATCGATATTATTACGGTATTATTACAGTAGCAAAATATAGATTTTTTCTCAATTAATTTGTTTTTTATATTTTTTCATCCAGAGGGTTTGTTCTGCCTAATAAAAAATTTTACTCCTACAAATAATCACACTTAAATTGCTTCAATCGCATACTCCCCCCGTAACTGGCGAGTCCGATAACCGACGATCGACGCTTGAGCGGTGTTGCCAGATCAATTTCGCTCGCTAGGAGCCAGGAGCTAGCTTCTCGCTAATATGATTTTAGGCAACGTTTATCTCCGTTGATTCTAACCTACAAATCTACACTTAACATAAAAAAAATACATTTTAAAAACGATTTCTTACCTAGTCGCTTATAAAATACTGAACATTATGTCATTAGGCACTTATATTTTCAAACTATTTACATTGTAAAAGCTAAAAGGCTCCTTATCTTTATAATAATTGTTGCTTCCATAAGCTTTACGTGTAAATCTCTGTCGTAACTTGCGTTTTTAGGCCGCGAGGGGGCGACAGTAGGTACGCACATAGCGAATAGGCTCTGTTAGTTATGGTCTTTTAAATGAGATTTAAACCATAAGGATTCTCGTCCGCATTCAAAAAGTGCCATATACTCAGCTTCGGTAGAAGAAGCTGCTACAGAATTGTGTCTTCAAGTATTCCAACAAATTGTACAATTTTCAAATAACTTGAAAATAATATACTGTTGTACTTCTACGATCTGTTTCGTTATTAGCCCAATCGGAATCTACATATAAAAAGAAGGAAGTTATACTAAGCGAAGTGTAGTCTACTCCGGCGCTATTTGTATGCTTTGGTCCAATACTTCTGGTACGGTTTTGCAATTTGAAAACGACCAGTCCCACACTAGGTATACTGTAGTATATGTGGTGTTCAGAATTCATGAGAATTTTAACTTCAAGTGCCAACTACACATGGAAAGTCAACGGATTGTCATTTTTTCAGTTTTTCAAAACGTCAGATAGGTGAGAAGTCTCATCGAGCTGAGTTAAATAAAAAGTTGTTCGCCGCGTAGGCATATCGTCGTGGTGACTGCAATAGGTCGTATGTCAAAAAAATCGATTTTCATTTTATTGCATTTTCGGAACCACAATAACAGGTCTCACATCCTGCAAATGGTCGTATGTAAATTATCCATTCAGAAAATGTGTGCGCTCCCATTTGCAATGCGACGAATGTAAACAATGTTTGTTTTGGTTCGGGCAATTAGACGCATGTCATGCAAGTGGTCACAATTGTGAGTTATTGTTGTTACTTCGGCTACATTGTAAGTGAATTGGGAAAGAAGAGGGAAGTTTGAGTTCATTCAGGCTGCAAGACTAAATCCTAAGCCTTATGAAACAGTTTACCTACGTCATGATGATTTTTTAAAATATGAAGCTGTTTTTTATAAAAGCATTCGGCCTGGGAACAAAGTTGGGGACACCTGCGTCAATGACGTCGTTGCCTATCAATATACTCCAGGAGGTATACAAAATTATAAACTTAGTTTTAAAGATGAGTGGACATCGCTTCCAACCAGATAGAAGCGAGTTGATGTATTTCCAGATCATTCTAAACTTTATGAAGGACCTTGCCCAATTGAAGCTTCAAAGTTTGGTCATTTGCAGGAACTGAAGACGATGACACCCAAAGATTACCAATCTTTTCATGATACGTTAACTTATGAATAAGTTTTTATATAATAAATGTTGTTAAGTTTTGCTCAATTTTCACAATTTTTGATGTATCCTCTTCTGCTGTGCCTCAAGATCTATTGAACGTATCTCCAAACTTTGATTAGAAAAATTTTATAATACGGCATATGTCATTTTTTTTTTACTAAAAAAATTAAGAACCATGTTCTTTCTATAAGTGACTTAATTCACATTGAAAAGTGAACCAAACAGCGGTGGCATAAAGATACATTTTCTTAAAAATACGTTTTTGTGTCTCCTGAAAACTAGCAGCTAACTGACATACGACCTATTGCAGTCACCACGACGATATATAGTTCCAAGTAACTCCAGCTCTAACCGGTAGTTTAAATCTACAGAATCTAAAAGTTTCTCTATATCAGCTAAGTATGTATATATTAATTAATTAATTAATATATTAAGAAATGATGATGGTTTCTCGTTCGTCAATCTGATGTATTTAGAAGTGGCCATTACACGAGTGAAATTTTAAAGCTTGTTTTAAATTTATTGTCCTAACCTATCAAGGAGTGTCCACTACAAAAGAAGTGAAAAAGTTGTATCTACGATCAACTAAGCATCAAAGGAAGTGAATTAGCTACTAAAGGCTAGTATTTCCAGTACACAGTCGACGGAGGTCTTCTGCAAGGAACCTGAGAGTGTGAATGAGGGAACCCAACCAAAATACAGTCCACTGAAAATAAAATAATTCCTTCCAAGCCTCAAATCCTGGCCCATGTGGTATACCAAGAAAAATTCGTCTAATGTTTGTAGACAGCAGTTTTTTATAAAAGTGAAGTTAATACTTGTGGTGTTCATAGGTAAGAAATTAGGAACTCGGAATTATTCAGATAAATATGATTTTCATTATAGATCTTAACAGTTTGAGATTGCGAGTAATTCTGATTTAATTCATTGTAAAAAGCAATAATGTCTAAAACAGTATGTGACTAAAAAGAAAATAATATGAACAAAGAGGTGCCAATATGTTCAGATATGTACCGTATAAACCCGAAAATGAGACGACTCCGATTAAAAGACGACATGGAATTTCTCAAAAAAAAAAATCGATTTATTCAATAATGCAAAGAAGAAATATACAGAGGTATATTATGTCAAAATTCCCAATGGTAGTCCTTTTTAATCAGTAAATATTTCACCGGTAGCATCATCTTCATCAGCACTTTCATCACTGATCACATCTTCTGGTTCACTTTCTTCACTTGAGTCAACATCACCAGTATTTTCTTCCGGCCACAAAATATCATCCTCCGTATCGTGGCAAGTACGAAAATGCTCGAAAATCGGATGGTCTGAATATAAGACTACTGTTGGAAAACAATCCAACAGATTTATTTCTATTTCGTGCTTCTAAACGTGACAACTCTGCAACGCACGAAATTTACCAGATGTGGGTTCTTAGGTCGACCCGTTCCTTTTCCCCACCTGGTATAGGATTATCTCAAGTTAGCCACTTGCCCTTTTGATGCAAAAAAAAAGTCTAACAACGAAAGCCAAAAACACAACATCTCGAAAACACCAAAAAAGTGTGCTCTTCAATTCAAAAGAATATCAACTCTAACTCACTCTCCTACTGTTACAGAAAGCAAGCTTCATACGCGAATACGTACATATGTTAAAAGTGCGGCATTTCAAGTCTCTTTCTAACGTGCTTTAGAACCGTTATTGTGTAAATGGTTTTGTAGATACTGATAAATATTGTGTAAACAAAATATACCACATTGTTAAGTTTATGTAGCAGTGTATTATTTTAAAGTTTAATGGTTCCACACCAACTACTCTTGTTTTTTAATGATATTTCTGAGAAAAAAACCTTGTCTTACTATATTCGGGTTTATAATGGTATATAACAAATTTGAAAACTTCTGCCTGCCTTGAGATTTGTTGTAACATATATGCTTCAAAAACTTACTCAACCATGTTATATAAAAGGGCACTAGGTCCCTTAGGAGGAACTTAGGTAGATTAGGTTAGATGGACACATAATGACATCTAGTATCTGCAGTTTGCGTTTGGCAGGAAAATAAATGGACACCCTGTAAAACCCCTTACCATCTTGCATACAAAAAAATTATTTCTTACATTAAATTTGAAAGTGAAGTTTAGAAGTTTCTTATTAATAATGTTTTTATAGTTCAAGTTCTGGTTAATTGTTATATTTCAGTGTTAAACTGTACCTAATGTACAACATTTTTTGGACCTGCCATTGTTATGTACACATTTAAAATCCAATACAGTTTCTAGATCTACTTATCCAGCATACTTATATAACATTTTTCAATACTTACCTGAAGACTGATCTAAATCAATACGATGACTTCAAAAAAACTTCTTAAAACTGCATTTCCTTATTATCATGTAATGTATATTATGATGAATTTTCTTTGTTAGCTTCACTGCAACTTCTTTGACCACTTCACTACCTGCCATAATCATCATCAAACTAAAAAATAGGTAAATATAAAATTGCAATTTGTACTTAATGTTTAAAAAGGATTGGAAATAATGCAGTTCGCCTTTTTATATATTTTTTTCATGATGTAAGAAATGTTCCACATATTTTGCATTTTTTCCATAAATTCTGAAATTTTGCATGAATTTTCACCTTTCCTTCTCCAGCTGCTCTTTTAGAGTCTAAAGAGGTATTTAAAAATGAACAACTACCACATCAACTTATTTATATAAAATCAAATTATTATTTTGTGTCAAAAGTTCTTGTGCAATTACAAAAGAGATCTGTATTGACCACTTTTGACCCCAACCCTTTTTGATTTGGCTCAAAGTCTTCCATCTTTTTCTACTCTATGAAAAACAGAATTTGTTCAAAAATTTTAACCCAACCCAAAGATTATACAATTTTTAAAAAATGGCTTTTTTATATTCGCTACCAATCCAAAATTTTGTTAGAGAATTCCCTGAAAATTAGAGCTCTTACACCCATATTCAGAACACTTGATGGAAATAAATGATGGTGCTTTTATATTTTAACACAGGCATTATTTGTGACAGTTCTCTGTTAAATGCTTATAAACCGGACCCATTTTTGTTCAACGGTTCCGTTATACTTGACATAATCAAGCTAAAATATAATCAGTGCTCTAAGACTGATTAAATTGTCATTATTGTCAAACTGTGAAGAGTTCTTGCTAATAAAACCTTTATAATAATGTTTAAAATTACTGTTGAAAGTAATTAAAAGGAGATTGAAATTACCTATTAATTACATTCTATCTTTTTGGTATTAAAATTAGACCTTCATTTTCAAAAAATAGTCAGTGTTTGTAATATACTTAGTATTATTTTTGTGTATTCCTAAAATATTGTAAAGTATGAAAATACATGGCAAGGGTAGGATTTTAAGTTTTTGAAATAAAGGACGAGAGGGTTCTCTGCGAGAAACATTGGCTATGAACCTGATTGCTTTTTTTTACATACGAAAGGTTTTATTGCATGTGAAGACTGCCCCCATAAAAGTATGCCACATGTAAGGTGGCTGTTGAAAAGAGAAAAGTATATCTGTAATACCATACTTTGACTAAGACACATTTTCTGTTGTCTTAGTATGACAAGTTGTGTAGAAAGTTTTTTGCACAAACCAGCAATATGTGCTTCCCAATTTAACATGTCATCAATTTTAAAACCCAATAAATCTACATGATGCTTCGTTGTTACTTCAATATCAACTGCTCTATAACATAGGTCCATTAAGTCATTAATATTTGAGTCTGCTTCTACTGTTGATACATCATCTGCATAGCAAAATGATAAGCTTGGAAGTAAGAAATTGAAAATGTCATTAATATATACCACAAAAAGAGTTGGTATAAACATCCCCAATACTGGGATGATCAAGGTAATAGTCTATTTTTCAACAAGCATATGGTAGTTTTCTTCCTACTAAACGACACTCGCTTTTCCGCATGGAATATAGTATTAAGTCCTATATAATATACTTTTTCTACGCCCATCTCCGTAAACGTCAAAAATCGCACTGAAGACGTTTAATTTTTTTTAATAGTTAGAGAGTTATTGAAACGTCTTCTGGGATTTCCTTTATTAAAAGATTCCTCTATTTTGACATAAATGCATGCGCATTTTCTAAGTTTGTCTTAAATGTTTTTTTGTAAATAAAGGATAATCCTATTTTTAAATTAAATACAGGAAAGGAAAATTTTGGTTAAAGCTTTTTAATTTTGACAAGTTTGACATACTTCTGTCAATATGTGACAGAAAATAATTGTTTTATCGAGTGAAATGTTTTAAATTGCACAATTTTTCGTTGGATTTGCTATATTTTTTATATAATTATGAAACTATCATCAAAACCGTTGAAAAAGCGTCTTCGTTTCACCTATGAGGACGATATTATTATGCTAAGAGAAGTGGTCTCCCAGATCCATTTAAAAATGGCAAACATACATGGGATGATATCAAACATAGTATGGTTGTGCTCACTAAAAAAGATTTTACAGTCAAAAGTATTTGCCAACACAAATTCAACATCTCCATCTCTTCATCACTCGCTCCCGCTAAAATTGCTATTTCTAATTGTTCTTCCATAATATAAATTAATATCACAATAGATAATAGATCCACATAAATAAGGAGCATAAAACATAAATGTCATAATAAAAATGTCAATAAAATGTCATAATAAAATAAAGTATTTTGTCTTGTGTTTTTGTTACTTTCAATAAATCTATCGACAGTCACATTAAAGGATACTTTAATAAAAGCAGCCTTTAGTACAGATCTTCAATAACTCTCTATTATAATACTTTTCGATTCTCACATAAAATACAGAGTGATCCATTTGAAAAAACCGAGAAAATAATGTATCCTTATCAGATTCAATGAATATTAACGAAATAAATAATTTTCCAGGATTTTTGCTACTATTCAAATCCTTTGGCCGTAACAGATTTTTATTCTTGAATGTCTCTTACATTGTACAGGGTATTGAACTTGTTACGATTTTTATGGAAAATTGGTTATAACTTTTTAAATACTCCGTAGAACACATCACAACCCTATATTATTGTAATGGGGAGGTCAAGCTGATTCCAAATATGCGATAAAATATAGGGTGTTTTATTTAAAAAAATGTAACTTTGATATGGCACAGCATTCTGGAACACCCTGTAAGATTGTAAATAATTTTAAAATGTGGAGACTGATGATGGCCATAAATCCTCAAATTTTCAAATTGATATCTCTAAGGACAAAGGAGGCACAGAACTTTATCACACTAATCAATCGCCCTGTATAAATATTTGGTATTAATTTTAATGTCTGTGAGTTAGTTAATACAGTTTGGCTCTCAGGTACAGATATAATGATGGCTATTATTCTCGAAGGCGAATATTAGCTATTATCTTCGAGTAGAATACTATATTTTGTCCACCACTATTAATTTCTTGTTTATAAATGAATTTTTTTTTCTTTTCTCCCATTGAGGAATGGATTATAGGCTTTCATATATTTTTTTTTCTACTTTTCTCTCAATAAATTCAAGGATACTATTTATTATGCTTCTTTTATTTTTGGCAGGGTAACATTCATTTCAGTATCTGATTTGTTTTCCACATTATAATAATTAAAAATCTTGCAATGTACTATAAATTATTTAAAGTGTCAGTTTATTTTCCAGATCCACTTCCATATGCAATTTCACCATCTTTATCAATTTATTATCAAAATGTCGGAGAATTAAGAACTAAATTAAAATCTTTAGAGAAGGCCATAGTTCAATGTGATTATCAGATAATTATTATTTTTGTGGAAACTTGGTTAACATGTATTATAGTGATGCAGAATTGGGACATACTGAGTATGTTGTATTTAGAAGTGATCGCAAGTCTGCCTTTACTGGGAAAACTAGATGTGGGGGTGTTTTAATTGCCATTAAGTGTTATTTAAATGAGCAGGAGTTAGAAATTCCTGATTGTGAAGTTGAGCAAATTTTTGTATCAGTGGAGATCAATAATAAATGCGTTGTATTGGGTGGAGTTTATATTCCTCCAACATCAGATTTAAATACATAAATGGATCATTGTAATTCAGTTGAATATGTTATGGAAGAATTTGGATACTTGATACTGTGTGGGGATTAAAATCTACTAAATGCTACTTGGAGCAACGATAACTTGGGTTTAATAGTAGAATGCTCAGATGACTATCCTGTGGTGTATTTATCTAATTA
The DNA here is from genome assembly GCA_949126875.1 of Lochmaea capreae. Lineage (NCBI taxonomy): Eukaryota > Metazoa > Arthropoda > Insecta > Coleoptera > Chrysomelidae > Lochmaea > Lochmaea capreae. The sequence continues at coordinate 29,689,738 of OX421406.1, forward strand.
TTTTAGTTATTTTAATATGAATAAAATTAATAATATACTTATCAGTCGGAATGTTTTTCTAGACTTGGCATTTACAAATTTAAATGTTGATGTATTTATTCCACTTGATTCATTGTTTGATAACAGTATACACCATTTGGCTATGGCTTTGGATTTATCTTGTGTTGAAAAGAATGACCAGCTAAACTACGAGGAATTTTGTTATGATTTTAAGAATACAAATTATAAATAAAAAAACTTTATAAAAAGAAATTAGAGACATGAAGGTGAAAATAGTGTAAGAATGCTAGGTTTTACTATCCACAACAATCTAAATTGGAAGCTGCATGTAAATGAGCTAAATAAGAAATTGTCAAGTGGACGTTTTTTATTGAGAATAATAAAAGCTGCTGTATCGAAAGAAGTCCTTAGGGTTGCTTATTTTTTATTAGTAGGGGAAGGGTGTACAAAATGACATACATTTAAAAAAAAATAGGATTTTATTTAAAAAAAATTTGTTCAACTAAATTATGGACAAAACATAAACTAACGTATTTGCAACACTTCAAATAAGATTTTAACAAATTAGGACAAAATATAGACTTTTAGCAAAACATATAAAACTTAACAAGAAAAGTTCATTTTACCCCACCAGAGAGGGCAAAATGACACATCAATTCTTTTCAATAATTTTTAGTTGGTACAAAGCTCACAAACAAAGATTTTTTGTTTTCTTGTCTACCCCGGCACACTCAGCATGTGCCCTCATTTGACACGAACAACAGCATAGCCACAGCTCACCGTTTTTAGAAAATATGTACAGTTCTGTACAATGAATGCATGCAGCATCATCATCTTCTTCATCAGCAGAAAAAGGGTCTCTTTCTGTTTCCGACTCGGATTCTTGAACGACTTTTCTTTTTATGGTTCTTTTTCTTTTTTCTGGTATCTCTAATTTTGTTTGTTTGTTTTTTTCCTTAGCCTCTTCCAAATTTGGAGTTGAGTTTAGAACAGAAGTGTCTCGACGTTTCCTTGGCTTCCTTTTCCCCTGGCCTGAAACAAATGGTCCAACTGGAACTGGATTCAAATCAGCTGGAGTAACCAAAATTAAAACGCCACTTGTTGAATTTTGTAAGTTTTTCTGAGCCGTTGTAGAAATAGGAGGTTCTATGGTAGAAGAGGAATGTCCAGGTTGTGCATTGTTATCAATATGAACGTTTGCAGCTGGTTGGACTATTATCAACTGCAATGTTTGTAGTTTCAGATGCTTGAAACATATAATCGGGATACACATCGGGGTCCATTGGGTAGATACCAGTTTTGGCAAATCCGTGAGTAGCATTTTGAACAGTAGCTGCTTTTCTATAGGCTTCATTTAACAGACCACCAACTTGAAACTATGTCACAACTCAGCCAGGATGAGTTTTGAGCCATTAGGCTATTTCTTGGTCATAATAGGTTTTGAGTGGACCGAAGAATGCAACAACAAGAGGTTGCATGCGATGTGTACAGTGAGGTGGCAAACCTAAAAGCACAATGCCATTTTCTTTAGCGTATAGAAGAGCATCAAGATATTTGTGACTTGAATGTCCATCCACGATTAACAAAACCTTTTCTGTGCGAGATGCCTTGGCATATTTTTGAAAATGCTGCAACCATTGTAAAAATACTTGACCAGTCATCCAGCCAGACTCCTGGGGAATGCATAAAGTTCCTGCAGATAATGTCAGTTAACTTTTTTCATATTTTTTCGCGGGAAAATTAGGGCAGGCGGAATATAGCTCCCGTTAGTACACATGCAACAAACAACCGTTACGTGCAAACCTCTTTCGGAGCTGGTAATTGCACCTACTTATTTCCTACAGAGGTTGTAGCAAACACTTTCTGCGGTCGCTGTACGGTAGATAATGCAGATTTATCTGCATTATATATCTTCATGGGATCAATATTTTCCTTTTGCAAGGTGTCCTCTAGCACCAAAAAAACTGAGCCACTTGAGGTTTATTAAATGCCTACGCTCTTGCTGCAGATGTGGCTTCGGGTTTACGCAGTGTTATATCTGGATTTCTTCTGCGAAATTCTCTTAACCAGTCCTTTCCAGCGGCCTTTATCTGGTTATTAAAAGGATGTTCAAACCCATTCTTTACTGCTAAACTATAGGCTAACTCTAAAAGGTCCCGTCTTGTTAGTCCAAAGAACCTCGACTCTAGCAATTTTAAATGTTTAACCAGCTGCCTTTCTATTTCTATGGGTAATGTAGGTTTAAATCTGCCCAGTCGCTTTTCCCCGTTCTGTAAATTTTCATTTTTTTGCAAAGCATGTCTCCTTAGGGTTGCTTGAGGTAAATTGTAAAATGTTGATGCCTTGAGTCACCCCATTTCGCCCTTATTAACAGCTTCTATTGCCTTTAGCATAGAATTAGCATCCCATGATTGCCTATTGGTTTTTCTTACGTAATTTCGCGGCATAAATAAATAAATAAATAATCTGCAAAAAAACGCATTTTTATCCATTTGTTAGGCACATTCTTTTTTATTATGTATGGTCGGGTAAAATGGCATGTCATTTTGCCCACTTTACACCTGCCATTTTACCCCACGCAAATCTAATTCAAACAAATACAATTTTTGACAAAACAATAACTTATTAACTTAATTTGAAATATGCAAACGTAAAAGTAATAATTCTCATAACTTATAAATATTTTAACTTACCAATTTATCACACTAAAAATGTTGTGCAGATTTTAATACAGCGCGCCAAAAACTTTTTGATGCCAAATATTGAAATATCGGACGTGCTTCCTCTATAACCGATGAAGCGGACCAAAATGTGAACTGGCATGACTGGAATCCACGCCACAATAACATATTCGTTTCCGAACACTCACGAACGATGAGTCCAGTATATACAAGCATTGTCATTTTACCCGACTATGTCATTTTCTACACTTTTCCACTACAGTCTCACATTCAAAATGGAATTATTTTATGGGGTTCAACAAATGTGACAAGTGAAGTTATTATAAGCAAAAGAAAATTTTACGTGATATGGTGGGTGTAGGCTTCAAAGAAGATGCAAAACCATCGTTTATATCGTTAAGAATTCTGACCGTACCATATGCCTCTTTAATTTGGAAGCTATTTTATATGTGCATAAAAACAAACATAAATATAACACAGGATCAAATGTTCATAACTATAACACTAGGAGTAAGGATATTATTAGATTACCCAAGGTAAATCGTATAACTACCTCTAAACAAACGGATTTTATTCATTGTAAAATTTACAACTCTATACCAATTATGAAAAGTTGAAGTGTACTGTTAGGCATGCACTTTAGAGACTGGCTTTTTACTCATTGGATGAAGTTTTAAACAGTAACTGGCTAGGTTAGTCAATTTTAGGTAAAATGTCCTAGTGTCCCAGGAATAAGAGGCCAAAACTTGGGAATGAGTAGGTGGTGTTAAAATAATGTCAGTACCTCATATACCTTTTTTTCTACGGACCTCATTGTTGAGTTATAGTGCTTTAAAGTTAGAAATTAAAAATACAATTTTATCCATAATTCCAAAACTATAATTTCGAACTTGATGAAAATTTGGTGGATTGTCGTCATTTATTTTGTCCATACCAGTAAGTACACTAATGTTGCAGAAAGTTAGGATCGGACTTGGAGCACCGGATAAAAGGCAACAAAGTTTAAAATACTGTCAGTTTATTCTCCAACTATTTTTCTGAAAAAAAGGTACCCTTTATCCAAATCGATAACACCAGTGGTTTCCGAGAAATATGGAATAAGACACCGCAGAGCACATTAAGATTATATCATTATTTAGGAAATGAGTTAAAACCAAGTAGGCTGCCGTCAATTATTTGTCATATGCATTAGGTAACTATCCTTTAGTTTAAAAAATGTAGTTTTATCAAGTAAGAAGCTGTCAATTTATTTGTCATACTCGGAGTTAAATAAGAATATTTTAATTATTTCTGTATTGTTTGAAATGGCAGAATATACGTTCAATGAATTATGCAGATATGCATTTAATGTATGGAAATGCATCTTGAAATTCTCGCGAAGCAAGGAGACGTTCTTCTGAACATTTTCCTAATAGAATTTTACCAGACAGAAAAACGTTTGATCGTGTTGACAGAAATTTACGAGAAAAAGGTATGATTTCATAAAATATTGCAATTATGCATTTTAAAGGGTAATACATTTTATTCTTAGGTACATTTATACGGAAAGCGGGTGGTGTGGGTCCCGTAAGAAATATCCGGACTATTGTTTTAGAGCAGGATATCCTAGATGACGTCTATAACAACCCTACATCAAGTGTTAAAAAAACTTGGGATCCAACATAATGTTTCAAAAACCACCACGTATAGAATACTTCGTAGAAAATCTCTTACGTCCGTACCATCTTCAAAAAGTACAGGGTATGGATCCAGGAGACTATCCAGCACGTCTTCAATAATAATAATAATAATTATTATTTATTATCCACATTAAGTATATAACAGGAACACAATATGGTGTAAGATTAACATCACAAAATAGAGACAATTTTCGAATGATTCCAACTGATGTGGATAAATGGCTAGATTGGTTCAGGTTCAGACGAGTAGTCCTTTCCTGCTCTTCCACCAATGCCAGTAAAAATGTAAACTACTCAATAAAATATAAAACTAACACTAATAGAACAATACATATCAACAAGAAAATGACAAATTTTAGGCAAGGAGTAATTAAAATAATATATTGATATTCAATTGAGTCGGTGTTGGTTTATTATTATTGTGCAATTTTTTTATTTTTCATTTTATTTGTAGTGATATTTAATTTGTTGGGCGCCATTTAATTTATGGTTTTAGTATCATACACCACTTACCGTTTTTTATGATGACTCTATAATCTCAGGTTGGGTTCAGGAATTCAATACTTGCTTTATTTGAATTTATTATATTGATTTAATAAAATTTTTTTTCTTATTAGTCCTATTTTCTTTTTTGTTTAATCACTCTAATTATTTTGTTTAAAATCTTTAAGCCGGTCCTGTGATCTTACTCTTGAAAACTTTAACTGTTTGCAGTAAACTAAGTTTTGCCAACCTTATTGAAATGAAAAAGACTCTTTAGTTTTGTAATTTGTAAAGTTTAATGAATTTATTAATTTATTGGAGAGTGTTTCAAAACAGATTTGATAAGTGAAAATACAAAAACAATTTAAAATTTTTTATCTAAATGACCTTTCACTCCTGAACATTCATACTAATGAAAGTTAATATCTAATTTGTACATAAGTTATGCAACACTTTTTGCATACATGTAAAAAGAATAATAGACAAATTCTTCATGTGTTTCAAGTTTAAAAACACCTGTTTTTATCAAAATGGACGATTCCACGACCACAAGAAGAAATAAATATCAAATGTGTGTTATAATTACATACATGTAAGTAGATCATTCAAATTATAGTTTATTAAATACCTTTTGTCTTCTAATTTTTGAAACTTGAATAATTACTTCCTTTTTATGTTTCAGACCGCTCTGGGCCTGGCATTCCTTGGCTGGGACTGCTTCGCTCTGGTTCCGTCGTCAGTTTTTGAGAATTTTCAGTATTAATGGCCTCTTAGAGATTCCACTTATGGTTTATTAATTCAGATGGATATTTACCATCGGATTTTAGCATAAACTTGTTATGAAAGTTAGTAGCACTTTTTCACTATATATTTTCACCTTTTACTTTATCGTGACTTAATTTTTAAATTATTTTAACTATATAAAAAGAATTTACTTATCAATTCTGTATCACTTTTAGCTCGGCGATGCTTTCCTTTCCATTTCTCATCAATAACTACGTATTTCAATTTTTTCTAAAATCAACAACCATGTGTCTCTTAGTTTAAAGTTTTTTCTATATCAGCTGACCAATCAAATTCATTTGACAATTTTTAATTTTTATTACTTGACTTGAATGTTTAATTTTATGATCTTTTTCTGATATGAAAGTTTAATATTGATGTCTTTGAATACTTAATTCTTGTTTTTATCGTTTAGTTTCGAATTTCAAAAAATTATTTTACATTTATTTTTATTTCTGTTGCTAGGTCGTTTCTTCCGTTCGAGTTGACAAATCTAAGCTCACACTTAGTTAACTATGTTCATAGATGTACTCTTTCTATTTTTACTAATGTCAGATTTTATATCCTAACTAATAAATTTTCTATTTTTCAGGTTCTTTCTATTTAGATTAATTGTTTGCCAGGAAACTTTTTTAACACTTTGAAGATTCTGAAATTATGTGAAAAGGATTTTAATTAATTAGAAAGAAGTCATCAAGATTCCTGTTTAAAGTTTAAATATATTTCAGGTGATTTGTTTATTTTTATTTTGTTAAGTTTAATTCAAATTTTAGTTTATTTTTCAAATGTATTAGTTACATTATAAACTTCAAACTGTCTTTTCTAGTTTGATTTATTTTTCTTTGTTGATAAGAGTTGATAAAAGTTTAAATAGTTTTCATTATTAAATTTTATACTGAAATTACCCTTGTTTGATGTATGTGATGTATGATATTAACATCAGGCAATTAAAAAAAAGAAGATGAACCTAGCTTCGATATTTTTAGATATAGATTAGTTATAATTTTATACTTGTTCTTATTCTATAATAAACAAATGAATAGTTATCAAGCATACGATTTTTTTGACATCATTTAGACATTTATATATTTTTTAAAAATTCAAATTATTCAGATTATTGTTAGAAGTATTTACCATTTAATACAACTACAATTTAATACAACTACTGGGATTAATTTTTAGGCAGTGTTTTTCTGATATTTTCAAAATATCATTGAGATCTCTATTTATTTTGTGAGAAGTTTCTAAAAGATCTTCGTAATTAAATGAATAGTACTGCTGAGTATCATCTGCGTAATAATGATAATTTCATGTAGTGAAGACTGGACATGAAATTAGATGTATAAATAGTGAATAATAAGGGTCCCAGTATACTGCCTTGGGGGACACCGAATTTTAATTCTAAGGAGTTAGATTGTTTATTACAGATTTTAACAGTCTGGCTTCTATTGCTTAGATAGGATTCTAAGAGCGCCCAAGCAGCATCACTAGAATTGATAAATTTTAAGATAGTTAATAGGATACTGTGATCAATCATATGAAAAGCTTTGGTATAATCCAGCAAAATCATAACTGATATCTCATTATATAACTAAATCATGGTCTAAATCCAGATTGATTATCAGGTAACACATTGTAGTAATTAGTAAATGCTCTAATTTGTTTTTCCATAACTTTTTCTAAGATTTTTGACAAAACTGGCAAAATGTTTATCGATCTTAAGTCACTGTAAGTTTTAGGTTTGTTAATTTTAGCTAAAGGTGTTACTACTGCAATTTTCCAGGCTGAAGGGAAATAACTACATTCTAGACAAGTATTAATTATATGTATAACATAGGGTACTATAAATGGGCAACATAACTTAATGATGTCAATATTTAAATTGTCGTAACCAAAAGCTTTAGACTTCATGCCCATTATTATGTTGGTAATGTCATCATCTAGAATAAAATTATAGTGAAAATCATCAGAGATATTGCCCTTTTTACTGTTGTTGTAATAATCTAATAGTTCATTACTAGGGGGCAACTTAATTGCAGAGTTGGTAAAAGTATTTAAGTCGTTTACTGATTGTAAATGTGCAGGGATTTCAGTATGGTTACTTTTGGATATATTTAATTTCTTAAGCTCTTTCCATTTTTCTTTATTGCTGCAGTTTTGAAATTTGTGATTGAGGTACGCACATTTTTCAGCATTTATTGCCGTATTCGTATAATTTCGCAACTGTTTGTAGTATTCCCAATGTTGAGGCAGTTTTGTGTGACAAAATTTATTTAATGCTTTTGCATAATTTTGATAGTTGTGGTTATCCAAGGGGCGTAACAATTCCGCTTGACCTTAACTGTACTGTTTTTAATGGAGCATGTGTAACGTGCTCTTTTTATTCTTTTACAGTTCCATTATAATTATACGTCTGATAATATTCTATTTCTCAAGTACTCGTAAATAGTGTTGCATACCTTAAGTTCCAAGTCTATTGTTTGCTGTAAATAGTGTCGCATACCTTATTTTGGCAAGATTCGTTCGTTAATGTCTAAGGCATTTTTATTGATGACTGGAGATTGAGTAAGGTGAGGCTAACTATCAACACGGACGAACGCGATTTTTAGTGTTGAATGTAGACTCGCGAATATTCTTGTGGGAAGGCAGTTCCGTGTCATTTTGTGATTTCCGGCATTGGAAGAGGTTGTTGGTTTTTGAAGGTGATGTTAACAAGTGAGCTGAACTCCACGGTTTTACTATCATATCTGGCTGTATTTGGGCCATCTTAATTGGATTTTGAAGCAAAACCATTTTATTTTTAACTTGACCATTCTGTCTTACCTCAGTGGTTGATATTTTTGGATTTTGGTGTCAAGTTAGAATTACCGCTTGCGGGATTTATTTGAGGGAAGCCATTGTCGATTAGCAGGTGCCGTTCCATAACCAAACAGTGTTTGACTTAAAACCCTATAACATCTAGGTGAGTCGATTATTTTGTCTATATTTCATGTGTACTATCAACGTAATTGCTGTGAATCAATTAATTTCGATCATTTTAAACTATAAATTCGTGTCAACTATAACTCTCTTTAAATTTTCATTTTTTTTTAAGTAAAACGTTAAGTATATTTTATTCTATCAATTTTCACTGTAATTCACTCTTACTTACTTTGTATTGGAGATGTAAGTATTTACTAGTAACTTCCGTAAGCTCTTCAGTTTATAAGTAGAACTTAAGGTACTTTATTTTATTGGAAATTTGCAACGTTATTCGCTTTGAACACTGTTATATTACTTTACTGTGATTTGATCTGTATGTAATTTTAGTAGTAACTTCTACTTTGGTATATTATTTTGGTAACTGAATTTTAATTCAATTTTGACTCTTGATTGTTGTTAAAGCCACTTTAAAATAGACATTTTGTAATTTTCCTTTCTAATCAAATTGTGAATTTTAATTTAACTTTGGCTTTTAAGTGTTGTTGAAGTTACTTTCTTATTGATTTTTTTTTGTAATTTTCTCTTCTAATTAAATTGAATTATCTAGGGTTTTTTTTTTATCCTGGAGGATCCATCCCTGTATTCATCAGGAAGATCTACCTTTCCCTAGTTATTGGAGGATCCCAACTTCAGCAGTTTCATCTGAAAAGGAAAAGGAAAAGAAAAGGTTCACACTCCGAAGTGACTTCAGAATCAGATAAGCTTATCTAACTATAGTTTTATTTATTTGGTAAACTAAATTTAGTGTGATCACACGTACGCTATATACGAATTATTTTTTTTTTCTTCTATCCTATAGTATTATCTCTTTGTACGTAATGTTGTATTTATGTTGACTTAATTTTGTTTTAAATTTGTTAGACCAGTTCAACTTCACTTGATCAATTTGTTTTGTTAAGTAAAGTAATTTAACGTATTTCATACATAGTTTTATTTATTTTATAGCATTCTTTTATTCTTTTATTATGATGAATGCTATTTGTTAATTTCATACTTACATAGCATATGTGTCTACTAAGGTACGTTACTGTTTATGCAACATTGTTGATTAATATATTTGCATAATCAATAAATAGTTTTAAACTTTCGTTATCCTATGGTTTAAGCAATCAATATTAAATGATACTTTGACAAATTTATTTCATTCTACGCACCTTTAAGACATTTTACAGTTATACTCAATTTTTCTTGTTTGGCATCTTATCAAATTTAAAAAGGTCTATCAGATTTTGAAAACAGAATTACTGCTAGTTTTGTACACTGTATCGTCCTGTTTTGCTAACATTTTTCTAGAAGAGTGTTATAGAAATGAGTGTCTCAAAATCCTGAACTGAACAATGAAACTATTTAGTTTAGTCCTGTAAATCAAAAGAAAAATGTTTTAGTTTATTTCACTCACTGTATGTATAATTAGTAATAGAAATAATGTTTTCATCTACCTGTTACGTTGTATTTTCTCATATTATTGTATATTTTATTTTCTATGAAGATATTGTCAATATTTACTTTTGTTTTCAAAACCTATGGTTATTCCTTGTGTATATGGAGAGGTTAGTTATTTTTCGTCTCTGTCAATAAATCAGCTGATATGGTTTGTAATGTTCCTATCAAGGATAGCAGTATTTTTGCGATTGACAATGACTATTAAAATTTAATTCACGTGCGTTGGTTGATGTAATAATATCCTTAGTGAGATTTCATTTTTCTATGTTTCCGACTTTTATTTTTCTCTAAACCATGCCGATATATTGTATCTTCCGTTCGTTTTTTCTTATCTCACACAATTCAATGTGATAAAGGAAGATAGAAATATTGATTTCCAATAGAAGTTTTTGATTATAGTTCTGTGGAACTGTCATTTCAATTTTTTGGGCGGAAGTAATGGAGAGTTTTTGGGTTGCTTCTTTGCCGTTGATCGTCAAGAGGTAGAATACAATCTCGATTTGGTGAAACGAAAAATCAAGGCAAGGTGCATTTTTGTGGCACGAGCCTTTTTACTTATCTATTTTGGTTTACCCCCTGATTTTAAGAGGTATGTATTTTTTATCTTTCTATAGTTTTCAGTCGAGCACATGTCCTTTTGTGCCACTTTCTCTCTGAACTCAACACATGTGTGGAAAGATCATAATTATTTTTTTTTAACAGGGTACACCCATGGGTTATATACCACCCATTTTTGTTTTTCTTTGGATTTTGTTTGCGCTCTGCGTTCTGGATACGAGGCCTGATGGATGCAATCCCCTTGTGAGAATAGTACGATTTCACGTTGAGGATATTCATTTCTCCAATTCACCACCACCAAAGACTGCCTACTTTTGTTCTACCTTGAATCCTGTTTTTATGCTGTTGTGTTTACAAATTTGTTTGGAAAGAAGTTCAGCCGAACTAACCTTCTTGACATATGCAATCATACGAGATCAACTCTCCAACATAAGAAGTAATCAAAGGTATTTTATATATATATATATATTTCATCTCTATTTCATGTACATATTTGTAAATAATAAATTACTATTGGGAACATTTAATTTTTATTTCATTAGATTTGTCACAAATGTTTATTTATGGGTTTCTAAATTCCAAACTAACAAAAATTTAGTGGCGCTCAATGGTTTTAATCTACATGTCCATAACTATCAAATATAATTATTCTGGTCTGAACCACGACCTATTGCCACCAGACGAAGAGCTGCCGCCCGGTTATAAAAATTAACATTACACAAAGAATGGCGCCCAACGTGGGGCCTCGTTTTTTTAGTCATTTTGATAGTTAAATAGCATGTGATTTGAAAATTTTCTTTTTTATGTTTTTTGCTCACAATTTTTTGAAAATATTTGTGACAGACTATGAAGTAACAATATCCTTTTATGTTCCATATTTTGAAAAACTACAGTAAGAATAGTTAAAATTGAATTCAATAACAGTACAGTACAAATGTATATTAATAGGATTTATTTTGTGTTCTTTTATTGTTTGGAGACAGGTGCTATTTCTTCGATGGAAATAGCCTGATTTTTTTATACATATATTTAGATAATTACCCATTTAGTGTAATTTGATATATGGTTTATTTTCATTTCGTATACTTTAATTGATTTGCGAACGAGAATTTTGATTAGATTTTTAGTGTGAAAATTTGAATTACGTATATATAGATATAAATTTGGCTTGTTGCTCAGTTCATGATATTTGGAGACATTTTAGATAGTTTTTGTTATGAAACTGGAACAGGTGATATTACAGGAGTATACAGATGGTGAATAAGTGTCCATATTTATTTTTTTAATCGACAGGTATAGAATTTCCAATTTACATTTGCCACTATTTTATTTATCTAGTCGATTTTTTTTTGCGACATAGTTTTGGCAAAATGAGTGTTGAAAAATTTCATGTTAACCATTTGTTAGATTTTGAATTAGAATATGAACTTTCAATCCGTGGTATAACAACTGCTCGTACAGTAGCAGATAAACGAAAAATCTTGACTAGACTTTTGAGTAAAGAACAAGTGAACCCTGATGTGAATTTGAAGATAGATGTGTATGAGTTTGATTTTAAAACTGAACAAGAAGATATCAATAAGAGTTTGACTTCCATTACGGAATTAATTATTGATTTTAGCGACTCTGGCCAGGTAACTGATACTTTGTTTCTAAGAATCAAATCTAGGCTTGCACATGTTTCTAATAGGACCCAAAGACTGTTGAAATTTCTAGACATTCCGGGTAAAATTGAAAAGGACATCAAAAATGATTTTCAAAAATTTCAAAATGAAACTCTTGCAACGTGTTTGAAATTAGAAGCAGATCTTTATGATAGTGTACAACCCACAGTTCCGGTTGCAACAAATGTTGGTGTACAGCCATCACCAGTGATAAATATTCCAGCACCAACTGTGAACTGTTCAAATAATTTCGTTCCAATTTCTAAATGGGGTGTTAAGTTCAATGGAGATCCCAAAACAGTCCATTCATTTTTAGAACATGTTACGGAGCTAGCACAGTCACGAAAGGTCAATGATCAAACGCTTTATGAATCTGCAATAGAATTTTTTGTGGGTGATGCATTTGTTTGGTATCGTAGTGTTAAATTAGAAATTTCTGATTGGAAATCACTTGTTTCAGCACTCAAAAGAGATTTTCTTAGTTCAGATATCGATGAAGATATCTGGGAGGAAATTAAACAAAGGAAACAGAAACGAAATGAGTCTGTTACTATTTTCATTGCTCATGTGGAAACTTTGTTTGGTAGACTGTCTCGCCAACCCGTAGAGTCATCGAAAGTTAGGTATTTGAGGAAAAATATTTTACCTGAGTATGTCAGTCAGTTAGCTTTACATGAAATCTCTACTGTTGCTGATTTGTCAAAATTATGTAGAAAACTGGAAGAAGCTAATAATCTCAAAAGTAAGAATAATTTGATAAAACAAGTCGCCCACTTGTCTGTAGAAACACAAGAGGGAAGGGTCAACAACTATTCAAAAAACTTTAAGAAAAACAAATCCAGGGAATTCTGTAAAAATACTGGTAGGAGAAATAATGAAAAGAAGCCCGATGTTGATAATAGGGGACATAGTCCAATGAAAGAAATTTCAATTGCATCAAGTAGTCAGTCAAGGTCCTGTTGGAATTGTGGTTTGTCTAACCATGTGTTCTCTGCTTGTAGAGCAAAGAGAAAAACTTTTTGTTATAAATGTGGTTTAGCTGATGTTAAACTCTCCAATTGTCCGAAGTGTTCAAAAAACGAGTAAGGGGTAAGACGTTACATGACCATAACTCCACCCCAAAATTAAGGGTCAAAATTAATGATGTAAAATTCAATAGAGATGATTGGAATGATTGGTTATCCATTGTCGATAAATTTTATAGAGAATCTGAAAAATCCCCAAATGAAGTTTCTCCACTTTTTATTCAAAAACCTTTAGATAATAGACCTTATATAGTAGTACGTTTATTTGATCAAGATATTACAGTTCTTTTAGATACTGGAGCTACCTCTTCGCTAGTTTGTTCAGCTGGTTTAAATATCTTAAAAAAATTCAATCTCAAAATCACTCACACTCATTCAAAAACTATTTCTACTGCTGATGGGACACCGAAATCAGTTGAGGGTGTAGTGTTTCTACCAATTGTGATTGATGGAGTTTGTCAAGTAATTCAAGCTCTAGTAGTTCCAAGTTTGCCACATTCTTTTATTTTCGGTTGTGACTTTGCACGACAATTCAAGGTCAAAGTAAATTTTTATAATATTAGTTGGAAAGTTATGAGTGATCTCTCTTTCCCTTCGATTATTGATGTTGTAAAAGGACCCAAAATATGTAATAATATCACATATTTACAGACATTGGACGATTTAAATTTGATGCAGCGTGCACAAGCAGAAAGTACAATAAATTCATTCAATGATATTTCTAGTAAACATAGACTCGGTCGTACTAATAAGATTTCTCTCAAAATAGACACGGGTGATGAACCTCCTTTTCGTAAGAGACCTTTTGTTATGTCTCCCTATATGTCTAAAATTTTGAATGATGAGTTAGATGAAATGTTAAGGTTGGAAGTTGTAGAACCATCTCAAAGTCCGTGGTGTTCCCCAGTACTATTAGTTAAAAAATCCAACGGAGAGTATCGTTTTTGCTTTGATGGTCGTCCTTTGAATTCAATTACGAAATATGACAGTTACCCTTTACCAAATATAGAAAGAATCTTGAGTTCATTACGGAATGCAAAATATATTTCTTCTATCGATTTAAGAAAGAGCTTCTGGCAAATCCCTCTAGACCCTTCCTCAAAGGAAAAGACAGCGTTTAGTATCATTGGTAGAGGTCAGTATCAATTTGTCACTATGCCGTTTGGTTTATGTAATGCTGCGCAGACTCAACAAAGACTTGTTGACGCAATTTTTGGTCCTCGTTACGAGCCAAATATTTTTTCGTATATTGATGATTGATGATATAATTATTACAAGTTCTACTTTTGACAAGCACATCCAGCTATTGGAAGAGGTGAAAGAAAAATTAAGTGAAGCAAATTTGACTATAAATTTAGATAAATGTGAATTCTTTAAGACATCATTGAAATTTTTGGGATATATTGTAGGCTCAAATTCACTGAGAACAGACCCAGATAAAGTTGCTAGCATAATAAATTACCCGCGTCCACGAACAGCCACCGAAATAAAGAGGTTTGTGGGAATGTGCTCTTGGTATCGAAGATTTATCAAAGATTTTTCGACCCTTTTATCACCTATCAATGATTTGCTCAAAGGGAAAAGGAAATCTCAAGCAATACAGTGGAACGATGCGGCGGAAAATTCATTTTTGAAAATTAAAGAACTACTGGTTTCAGCTCCTATTTTATCACAACCAGATTTTTCGAAAAAATTTATTATTCAGTGTGACGCTTCAGGTACAGGTTTGGGTGGAGTGCTCACTCAGGAAGTTAATGGTGAAGAGCGCGTCATTGCTTACGCAAGCAGAACTTTGTCCCGTGCTGAGAGAAACTACTCAACCACCGAAAGGGAGTTGTTAGCTATAATATTCAGCATCGAAAAATTCCGTCCTTATATTGAAGGAGTACGTTTCACTCTTATTACTGATCATTTTTCACTATTGTGGTTGAATAATCTGAATAACCCTTCTGGAAAACTCCAAAGATGGGCAGTTAGGCTCCGACAACATACATTTGATCTTGTATATAGGAAAGGGAGTAATAATATTGTCCCCGACGCTTTGTCGCGCATAGTTCCGGAGAATGAAGAGATATTGATGTATGATGTTAATGTTGATAAAATCGATTCCTGGTGGGATAACTTGCGAAAAAAAATATTACAAGACCCTGAGAAATATCCGCAGTGGAAAGTGGAAAACGGTTTTCTTTATAAATTCATTCCATCAAATATTCCTATTGAATCGAATATCCCTGAATGGAA
Source organism: Lochmaea capreae (assembly GCA_949126875.1). Classification (NCBI taxonomy): domain Eukaryota; kingdom Metazoa; phylum Arthropoda; class Insecta; order Coleoptera; family Chrysomelidae; genus Lochmaea; species Lochmaea capreae. The sequence goes on from OX421406.1 coordinate 29,705,277, forward strand.
AATTTTAGTTCCAAAACCTCAACGTAGAGACGTTATTCAATCATTACATGATCCACCTGTTTGTGGTCATCTTGGTTTCTCTAAGACCGTTAATCGAATTCAGGAAAAATACTATTGGCCAAAACTCAGGCATGATGTTCTTAAATATATCAGGTCGTGTAAGATATGTGGGGCACAGAAGATGTCAAATAATGCCAGAATGGGGTTAATGGGAAAAGAAAAAGTCGTTACGCAACCCTGGGAAATTATCGGTTTAGATTTAATTGGTCCTTTACCTCTTTCCAAGAAACGTAATAAATGGATTTTAGTCATTTCAGATTGGTTTTCAAAATACTCACTTCTATTTCCTTTGCGCGATGCTAAAGCTCATCATATAGAGAGGATTTTAGAAAATGAAGTATTTCTTGTATTTGGAGTTCCACAATATATTATTTGCGATAATGGTAGCCAATTGTCTGGGAAAACGTTTAAGAATGTTTGTAAGAGATATGAAGTTAGGAAAATTTGGTATAACGCAGTGTATTCACCACATGTTAATTTTGTAGAGAGGAATAACAGAACTATTGAGACTGTGATTCGGAGTTATGTTGACGATCACCAGAATTGGGATCAGGAAATTTTCAAAATTCGTCAAGCTATTAATACTGCGAAACACGAAGTCACTGGTTTCTCGCCCTCATTTTTAGTTTTTGGTAGACAACCTCCTCTCTCAGGAAAGTTTTATAACCATACTGGGCTTGATGAGGATGGTTTAGAGATATTACCGGGGGATAGAAAATCTTATTCAGATAATCTTAAAAATTTAGCAAAAATTTTTGATGAAGTTAGGGGAAAACTTCACAAAGCCTATGAACGTAATTGCAAGGCATATAACCTTCGAAAAAGGGATATAACTTTTGAAGTAGGAGACCGGGTTTGGCGTCGGAATAAAGTACTTTCAAATGCCGCAAATCGTTTAACAGCAAAGCTTGCCCCAAGGTACACGCTTTCAGTTGTGAAGAAAAAACTGTCTAAGCTAGTCTTCGAGTTAACCGATATAGATGGAAAAAATGTTGGCAATTGGCATATTAAGGACTTGAAAGTCTATAAAGGCTCAGAGTCGAGCGATTCTGGAGAAAGCTCATCTTCAGATGATTCAACATAAATTCTATTTACTTTGAGTTTTTTTGTAGCAATTTTTTTTGTTTATCAATATGGCTAGGGATAGCGTTCGTATTATTGAAATCTAGATTTTTTTTTATGATCGTTGTAACAATCTGATATTCCTTCGATTAGTAGGTATACCTTTTTTGTATTCGAATTTATACGAATATTTTGGGAATTCTGGATTATTTTTTTTATTTGCCCATATTAGTTTTATTTGTATATAGTAGAGCATATATAAAGTTCTTGGCGAGACCCTTACCGATTTTGACCCGACCGATTTTCGACTTACCCAATTTTGTACCAATTTGTATTGGCGTGTGATACGCGTAGATATCAAAGGCCATAGAAAATTATAAAGCTCGCGATATAAAAGAATTATTTTACCAATCCTTAGAGTTTTTTATTTTTTTATTGGATTTACGAGGTTATCTATTTTGTTAGTTGTTAACAATTATTATGTTGAACCTAGTTATTTTGGACAGAAGTATAAAAATGGTCTATCTTGATAGACAATTTTTTTTTCGGAGGGGGGTGTATAGCATTCTTTTATTATGATGAATGCTATTTGTTAATTTCATACTTACATAGCATATGTGTCTACTAAGGTACGTTACTGTTTATGCAACATTGTTGATTAATATATTTGCATAATCAATAAATAGTTTTAAACTTTCGTTATCCTATGGTTTAAGCAATCAATATTAAATGATACTTTGACAAATTTATTTCATTCTACGCACCTTTAAGACATTTTACAGTTATACTCAATTTTTTTTGTTTGGCATCTTATCAAATTTAAAAAGGTCTATCAGATTTTGAAAACAGAATTACTGCTAGTTTTGTACACTGTATCGTCCTGTTTTGCTAACATTTTTCTAGAAGAGTGTTATAGAAATAAGTGTCTCAAAATCCTGAACTGAACAATGAAACTATTTAGTTTAGTCCTGTAAATCACAAGGAAAATGTTTTAGTTTATTTCACTCACTGTATGTATAATTAGTAATAGAAATAATGTTTTCATCTACCTGTTACGTTGTATTTTCTCATATTATTGTATATTTTATTTTCGATGAAGATATTGTCAATATTTACTTTTGTTTTCAAAACCTATAGTTATTCCTTGTGTATATAGAGAGGTTAGTTATTTTTCGTCTCTGTCAATAAATCAGCTGATATGGTTTGTAATGTTCCTATCAAGGATAGCAGTATTTTTGCGATTGACAATGACTATTAAAATTTAATTCACGTGCGTTGGTTGATGTAATAATATCCTTAGTGAGATTTCATTTTTCTATGTTTCCGACTTTTATTTTTCTCTAAACCATGCCGATATATTGTATCTTCCGTTCGTTTTTTCTTATCTCACACAATTCAATGTGATAAAGGAAGATAGAAATATTGATTTCCAATAGAAGTTTTTGATTATAGTTCTGTGGAACTGTCATTTCAATTTTTTGGGCGGAAGTAATGGAGAGTTTTTGGGTTGCTTCTTTGCCGTTGATCGTCAAGAGGTAGAATACAATCTCGATTTGGTGAAACGAAAAATCAAGGCAAGGTGCATTTTTGTGGCACGAGCCTTTTTACTTATCTATTTTGGTTTACCCCCTGATTTTAAGAGGTATGTATTTTTTATCTTTCTATAGTTTTCAGTCGAGCACATGTCCTTTTGTGCCACTTTCTCTCTGAACTCAACACATGTGTGGAAAGATCATAATTATTTTTTTTTAACAGGGTACACCCATGGGTTATATACCACCCATTTTTGTTTTTCTTTGGATTTTGTTTGCGCTCTGCGTTCTGGATACGAGGCCTGATGGATGCAATCCCCTTGTGAGAATAGTACGATTTCACGTTGAGGATATTCATTTCTCCAATTCACCACCACCAAAGACTGCCTACTTTTGTTCTACCTTGAATCCTGTTTTTATGCTGTTGTGTTTACAAATTTGTTTGGAAAGAAGTTCAGCCGAACTAACCTTCTTGACATATGCAATCATACGAGATCAACTCTCCAACATAAGAAGTAATCAAAGGTATTTTATATATATATATTTCATCTCTATTTCATGTACATATTTGTAAATAATAAATTACTATTGGGAACATTCAATTTTTATTTCATTAGATTTGTCACAAATGTTTATTTATGGGTTTCTAAATTCCAAACTAACAAAAATTTAGTGGCGCTCAATGGTTTTAATCTACATGTCCATAACTATCAAATATAATTATTCTGGTCTGAACCACGACCTATTGCCACCAGACGAAGAGCTGCCGCCCGGTTATAAAAATTAACATTACAATTTGGTTCACCATATATTTTTATATTTTTTTTTTTGGGTAACTTATCTTGTGGCTCTGCTAGTGCCTACAAGACCTAGGGGTTTCCGGCTTGAACCGTCTAAGCCGGTGGCGCGGCTCACTTTTCTTTCTACCCTCTACGGCTGAGCTCGGGCATAATTTGCCAGTAGAGAGACCGCTAGTGGGGTCTAAATAGGGAACTAAAAAAAAACGTGGCAAATTTTTGGCGCCCAACGTGGGGCCGGGTATTTTTTTTGCGGGTGTATGTAAATTTCATTTTATTATCATTTATGGTGAACTAAGTAAATTTTATAAAGATCTATCAATTTAGTAGCGCATTTATTCATATATAATATTATTTTTCGGATTACATTTGATAACTTATTTACTTATTGCTAACTAATTGTCGATTTATATATTTACCTATTGCGTTGGGTTTAGTACATTCTCTTTCCTTATATAAATATTTTTTTTATTTCTTTTCGTAGTAGGGTTATTCGTACTGGTTTTGTTTTGTTTGCATTTTTGTTTCGTCGTAATTTTGAACAGTTCTTCTTTGCACATCGAGATGGATTACAAGATGGACGTTAGTTATTTGAAAAAGGAAATGCTCATCTATGAACTTGTTGTCCGAGGTATTGCGGCTGATTCCAATCTAACAGTTGATCGGTTGAGAGCAGCTCTGAGACCCGTCTTACAGATGGAGAAGAGGGGATCCTTCACTCCACCCCCGTATTCTTTAAAATTTAGCGATGAAAAAGTTCAAATTAAGTCTCTTTTAGATCAGGTTAGGGAAACTATTTCCACCATTGATGCTGGCAATTCGCAGCAAAAATATCATTCTTCTCTCTCTAAGTTGGTACATCTTAATCACCGTGTCCAACGGATTCCTGAATCGGGGTTGACCCCTCAAGAGATTTCGGAGAGAGCTAATCTGCAGATGGACGTGCTGAGTACATTGGATTCTTTAGAAACCGCCGCTAGAGGTAATCCCGAACTTAGTGTAATCCTTCATGAATCTGATGAGGAGCTCCATTCCTCACCCAATGTTTCGCGATGTAACCCTCGTTCTCAGGCTACGTCGTTACAGTCCAGTTATAAACCACCAAACCTGGAGAAGTGGAATCTCAAATTTACGGGAGATGCTAAATCGTCTGTACATAATTTTCTTGAGAGAGTTAGAGAACTGAGTAGGGCTCGTAATATTTCGGAAAGTCAGTTATTCGATAGCGCGATAGATTTATTTACTGGTAAGGCTTTGAATTGGTATCGAGCCAATATCGATAGGTTTAACGATTGGCCTAGTTTGTCTGATTTACTTCGTCGTCATTTCTAACCTCCTGATTATAGATCTCGTCTTTTTAAAGAAATCATTGAACGAACTCAAGACACTTCGGAAGGCATAATTGAATATCTTTCTTGTATGCAGGCAATGTTTAGACGCCATGGTGGTCTCACTGGAGAAGTCCAATTAGATCTTTTGATTCGTAATTTGTCACCTTTTTATACCACGCAGCTTCCTGTCGTCCAAACCATTGAGGAGCTTGAAGCAGAATGTCTTAAGTTAGAGACTAAAAAGTATCGTGTCGAGAACTATGTTCCCCCTTCGCGTAGGAAAAATCAGTTTGTGGAACCTGACTTCGCTTCGTAGACGTATTACCCACGGCAGCAGATCCGCAACACCTTTCAAATCTTGACAATAGCTCTGTCGGCGTTAATAGGATCGATACACCTGATAGTAGTCGTCCGAACAGGAATATCGTTTGTTGGAATTGTCAGAATACGGGACACATAAACCGGAACTGTCCAAATCCCCGGAAAATACATTGTTTTCGTTGTGGAACGCCTAATGTTACAGTCAGGGCTTGTCCAAAATGTAGTAATTCGGGAAACGGAACAAGGGAGAACCGTTAGGTCGTGACTTTCTTTCCCTAACAACATCAACGACCGACTATGTTTTTCCTAATAAAGTACTTTTAGATTTCGTTATCTCACACGCTCAAGGTGATCAGCGTCCCTATCTTCAAGTTGATGTATTGGGCTATTCTATGTTAGGTCTTCTTGATTCTGGTGCTAGCCGAACTATAGTAGGATTGCCAGGGTACGAAATACTTTTAAGTTTAGGTCTTAAACTCATTAAGCACTCTTTTACCTGTACAGTTGCGAATGGGGAGACTTGTCACAGTATTGGTTATATACAAACACCTGTCACTTTATTGAACAAAACTAGGATTATAGATATTTTAGTACTTCCTGAACTTTCGCATAACATCATTTTGGGAATAGACTTTTGGAGGGCAATGGAGATTATTCCGGACTTTAAGCAGGATGTGTGGCGTTTTTCGGAACCTTCAGCTAACATCGATGTGTCGTTTATTAAGAGTGCTGATAGCTTAAACCAATCAGAAAGGCGTGCCTTAGACGAAATGGTTACCCGTAAAATCTCGGAAATAGGCACTGGTCTTGGTTGTTGTAAAGTAGCAGAGCATGACATTATTTTAGAACCTGGAACCAAGCCGATTAAGCAACGTTATTATCCGGTATCCCCTTTTAAACAGAAGATTATCAACGACGAGGTTACTGAAATGCTGAATTTAGGTGTTATTGAAAGGTCGAATAGTCCATGGTCTAGTCCAGTGTGTCTTGTTCGTAAGAAAGATGGTTCGTATAGATTCTGTATCGATTTCCGTAAGGTGAATTCAGTGACTAAAAAGGATGCATATCCAATTCCTTATATCTCCACCATCCTAGATCGCTTGAGAGATACTCGTTACATTAGTTCCATCGATATCAAATGCGCTTTTTGGCAAGTACCGCTTAGTGAGTCACCTCGGGAGTATACAGCTTTTACTGTTCCTGGTAGAGGTCTTTTCCAGTTCCGTCGAATGCCCTTTGGACTTTCAAATGCTCCTGCAACCTGGCAGAGAATCGTAGACACCATTTTAGGTCCTGAACTCGAGCCAAACGTCATGGTATACCTTGATGACATCATTATTATTACGAATAACTTTTCTGACCACTTACGACTCTTGGGGGAAGTTCTTGATCGTTTGTGTAAGGCCGGTTTAGTTGTGTCGAAGGAGAAGTGTAATTTTTGTAAGCCGCAATTAAAATATCTTGGCTACGTGGTTGATGATAAAGGTCTGCGTCCGGATTCTGAGAAGGTAGAGGCTATAGTGAATATTCCGAACCTCGTAATGTTAACGAAATACGTAGGTTTGTAGGGACAGCTTCTTGGTACAGACGATTTGTACCCAACTTTTCCTCTCTATTAGCTCCGATCCTTAAATTGACCAAGAAAAATGCCAGGTGGCATTGGACAGCAGATTGTCAACGTTCGTTTACCAACCTTAAGGAATGCTTAGTGTCTGCTCCTATTCTAACTTCTGACTTTGAAAAAACTTTTTATTTGCAAACTGATGCCGCTAATTATGGTCTTGGTGCTGTTCTAACCCAGCAGTATGAAGAAGGCGAAAAGGTTATCTGTTATTTGTCTAGGTCTTTATCTAAACAGGAAATGAAGTTGTCAGTGACTGAAAAAGAGTGTCTTGCTGTTATTTGGGCGGTTGAAAAACTACGTCATTACTTAGATCATGTACATTTTATTGTTATCACCGACCATGCGTCTTTGCTGTGGCTCCATCGATTAAAAGATCCCCAAGGTAGGCTTGCACGTTGGCAGTTGCGCTTGCAGCAATATGATTTTGAGTTGATTCACCGTAAAGGTAAAGATCATATAGTTCCTGACTTTCTCTCTCGATCAGTACCTGTTTCTGTCGATTTTATATCCGTTTTAGATCCTCCCATGACCGCCAACGACAAATGGTACTCATCAATGCTTCGATCGGTTCAAGCAAATCCATTAAAATATCCCTTGTGGCGAGTAAACAATGAAACTTTATATAAACTCGTAAAACCATCGATTCCTGATCTCTCGTCACCTGCTGATGACTGGAAAATAGTAGTTCCCAAGGACAAACGGTTGTCTATCCTTCAACGTTGTCATAATTTACCCTCTGCTGGTCATTTAGGTGTCTTTAAGACTTTTGGGAAAGTTCGCCAAAGCTTTTACTGGCCTAAGATGAGAATGGATGTGGCTAAATATGTGAAGTCTTGCAAGAGTTGTGCTCAGAATAAGGAAGAACAGAAGTTGCCTACAGGGTTGATGGGGGAACGACCAGAAGTAACCGAACCATTCCAAGCCATTAGTCTTGATTATATAGGACCACTTCCACGGTCGAAACGGGGTTACCAATATATTCTTGTCGTGTCGGATTATTTTAGTAAAGCAGTCTTTTTATACCCTTGCCGAACAGCTACAGCTAAATCTTTGGTAGAAATTATGGAGAGTTTCTTTCTTTTGTACGGTACCCCGATGACGTTGACTTGTGATAACGGAGCTCAAATGAAATCCAACGAATTTCGTAAATTGTGTGAGAGGTTTAACACTCAGATATTTTTCACAGCTTCTTATAACCCTCGAGCTAACCCCACCGAACGTCATAATAGGGTAATCAAAACGATGTTGCGTACCTTCGTACATGCATGTTTAAATTTTGAATTATATATCTATGCAAGATATTTATTTTCTCATCAATGTCATCTGTTGTATAAATGTGATACCATTCAAGAGATTGAAGATCTAGCTGGAATTCATTGTACACAATTTGATTCAAAGGTCTATATCTAATTTTAGGAATGTCTAGTGATTCCGAATTAAGAGCAATATTACAGTTAATCCCTGCATGATCAGCAATAAAATCCATACTCACCCACTCTGTGCATATATCAACATCAAAATTTGTAATAAACAAATCAAGGAGAGATAGACCACGAGTAGGTACTTTTATTAGTTGTATAAGGTTAAACATCTCTAATATATCAGTAAATTGTATCGTTAATGCGTTATCCAAGTCCAACATGTTAATATTAAAATCACCAACACAAATAATATGATCATACTATGAGAAAATGTTTTCAAACATAGCCTGTACATGATTAATGAATTGTACACTATTACACTTTGGAGGTTTATATACAGTACCTATAGCAATGTTGTAGTTGGCAGTAGCTACCTTTATCCATATATATTCAATAATTTCATTGCTATCAGACATGATGAATGTATATTTAATATTACTCTTTACATACAAACCAACACCGCCTCCTCTAGTTGGTCTATCAATACGCACAAGATTGTCACCAGGCAAACCTACCATATCATTACTAATTTGATTATTAAGCCACGTTTCTGTTACTCCAATAGCATCACAGTCCACATCATTGATATAGCTCTGAAAATCTACGAAATGGGGAACTAACGAACGTACATTGACATGTGCTACTGTGAGCATATTTCAAATTTATAAATAAGCGCAAAAAAATAAAAGAAATACAATACAATATAAATATGGTTACATAGAAGTGTAAAATAATCAACTGACGCTAAGTTATTTCTGGGAATTATTCCTAGTTTTAGGGCCCTGGCTCCTATTACTAGGTTTGTTTTGAAAGTTTCCAGATGCGCGCTGGTTTTTAGAAAAACAAAGACATAATCGAGATTTTATTAAATCAGTATTGTTTACTGATGAAGCGGAATTTTCGAGACGTGGCGTTGTCAATTCTCATAATTTACATTTGTGGGTCGATGAGAATCCACACGGTATCAACAAAGGTTTATGATAAATGTTTGGGATGGGATAATTGGAAACCACTTAGTTGGTCCATTTATAATTGATGGTCGTTTAGATGGTCAGGTGTATTTAAACTTTTCGGAAAATCATTTAAATTACTTATTGAAAGATGTACCTATACAAACCAGAATTAATATGTGGTACATGCACGATGGTGCTCCACCTCATTTTAGCATTGTGGTACGTGATCACTTAAACGTTACACATTCCCAAAAATGGATTGGAAGTTGAGGTCAAATTGCAAGGCATGGCGTGTGGTCCTGGTCTAAATCCAATGGATTCATTACTCTGTGGCTACCTGGAAAGTTTGGTATATGCAACACCCATAGAAACAAGGAATGAATTGTTGTATCGAATTCATTTCCATTGCGATGCTATGAGGAACAATCCAGGAGTGCTGTTCCAAATACAACAAAACATTATTCGTAGGCTCAATAAATGTGTAGAGGTAGGAGGTGCACATTTTGTACATTTATTAGATTAAAAGTCTTGTTTGTATTTTTTTATTATGTTACTCTGGATAATTCTTACTTTTAATATACGTTTTTATGAAAGTTATGAGTTAATTTGTTCTTCTGAACATTACTTAAAGAATGGTTAAGGCATATGATACATACATTGACAGCTTCCTACTTGATAAAATAAGATTTTTTAAAGGATGGTTAGTGCATATGAAAAATAATTGACGGCAGCCTACTTGGTTATAGCCCATTTACTAAATAATCATAGAAGCTGAATGTGCTCTGCGGTGTCTTACGAAATTCCATTTTTCTCGGAAACCACTGATGTTATCGATTTGGACAAAGGGTACCTCTTTTCCAGAAAAATAGTTGGAGGCCGAACTGACAGTATTTTAAAGTTTGTTGCCTTGTCACTTTGAAAGTTCTGACCTTTTATCCGGTGTTCCAAGTCCGATCCTAACTTTCTGCAACATTAGTATACTTGCTAGTATGGACAAAATAAATTAATTGATGTAGGTAGGTACTTGACAATCTACTAAATTTTCATCCATATTAAAATTCCCCGTACCACTATCAGTTCAAATGGATCTTTACAGTGCAACGTTCTGCCTAGGACAGGTAGCTGCCGACATTGTCGAGCGCGTGATCTACGCGCATCCGAAGTAGGAGTGGGCCAATTGAGGTTGAGCCTGTGGCAGGAAGCGCTCACTGCGCTACCTCTGCTGCAGGCAACCAATGATGCAATTGAACCCAGGTTTTTGTTTAACAAACCCTACAAAATTCAAATAAAACAGAACACAGAGCCAGGTGCTGCAAATGCAATACGCATATATACAGATGGTTCAAAAATGAAAGAAGGCTCAGGATGTGGAGTTTACTCAAGAGCACTAAGCCTAAAGATGAAGTGGGGAATGGGAAACAATACCAGCGTAGTTCAAACAGAACTGGCTGGTATCTCAATTGCCACAAAAGAACTAACCAGAAGAGGAATTTCTGGCAAAAACATAATAATCTGCACTGATAGTAGACAAGCCCTATTAGCCTTAAACAGACAATGTGTTATATCGAGGCTAGTACTAGAGTGCCACCAAGATTTAGCTGACGCCTCGGCAGATAACAATATTATCCTGAGGTGGGTTAAAGGGCACGACAGGAGTAAAGGAAATCGCATTGCTGATTCTTTAGCCAGGGAAGCCGCTGGACTAAAAATTCTAGGACCCAGTGACACCTACGGCCTAACGACTTCGACAATTGCGGAACTAGCCAAACGCTACACCCATACTCAATCCCTTAAGAGATGGGATGGAATCAAAGGATGCAGTCTTGCCAGGATCACCCTGGGCGACCCTGGGAAGCTGGAGCCGAAGAAATATTTGGCGATGACCAGGAGAAACCTACGTTTAACAGTAGGATTTCTGACTGGTCACTGTCAACTAGGGAAACACCTCCATACTATGGGGCTAGTGGACACACCTCTATGCAGGATGTGTGAACAGGAAGATGAAACTGTCAGGCATGTCTTATGCGAGTGTCCGGAGTTATCGTCAATAAGAAAGTGTGTGTTCGGTGAGTCTTGGCCTACACCTGCCGATATAAAGGAGATGTCTCCTAGTGACCTGTCCACCTTCCTGAGAAGGACAGGATGGACAATGACCTAGGAAGACAACTCCTCGGGAGGATGTACAATGGGTCACATGTGGCCTAAGTGCTGTGAGCCTACACTCACCCTCCCTACTCTACAGATACAGATACAGATAGACATAGACATACAAAAAACATTCGATAGTGTATGGCATTATGGATTGATATACAAACTTCATGAAATGAAGGTATCGGAATACCTAATTAGAACTATAGCAAACATTATCAAAAAGAGGAAAATCAGAGTTAAAATAAACGACAAATATTCAAAAGAATTCACAAATGAACAAGGGTTACCACAGGATTCTCCTCTGTCACCAATATTATATAATATATTCTGTGCAGATATTTACAATAAAGACCCAGAACACTTCAATGAAGACAACTACATGTTACAATACGCAGACGACACAGTTTTGGTTTGTCATGCAAAACATACAAACCAAGCAGCAGAAAATCTTCAGAGATTTACCACTAACACAATGAACTGGTTTAATAAATGGAGAGTACTTCCTAATCCTTCAAAATCACAACTAATCCTGTTTCATCACCGACTGAAAAATTCTTCCCCTCCTATCACCCTCCAAAATCAACAGATTCGTCCACAACCCAATGTAAAGTACCTAGGTATACTACTCGACAGCAAATTAAAATTCAAAGCTCACTGCTCCAATATAAAGAAATGTACCATTACTCGTTCCTGTCATTTCCGTTCCCTATCATACAAAAATCGAGGAATCAACATCTAAAGTGCCAGCAGAATTTACCAACTGATATTCAGACCTATGTTAGAATATGCTAGCATCATTCTCCTGAACACACGGGCTTATACCAGACATATGCTGCAGGTCGCAGAAACATCCTCAATTAGAAAAATCACTAAAATCCGCCATCCAAGGAATACACTACATAATCCTCCAAATCAGCTGTTATACGAACTAACGAAAATCACTCCCCTAAATGATCGTATACAAAAACACGCAGAAAAGTTTACAAAAAACGAATATAGTATGCTTCTTATGTCCAGATACTGTATCATCAGAGAAACCAGAATTTCAAGATGCAAATTCCCAGGGAAGACACTATGGGAAAGAATACAAGAACTGGCAGAGTGAATTCTTTTTTAATTCATTCACATATTTATATTATTTAATACTAAGTTAACAATCAACATGTATTGTATTTATGTTTTATGTATTATAAAATAAGTAAACTTCATGGGCAGAAGGACCACGGTCGATAGCCGTTTGTAAGAAATTGCAATCAACATCATTATTATTATTATTATATTATGTTGAATACTAAATATTTTTGGAAATTTATAAATAGCAAACGAAAATTTTACAGTCTTCCATCTAGTATGTTCTATGGTGATAGTACAGGTGAAAACAGTCAGGATATAGTTAATTTGTTTTCAAATTCTAAAAATAATCAGATCCCAGTTTTGAGTATTCAACAGAATGTTGATGTGAATAGCTATAACAAGCAAGACATAATTGATAATTATTTACTTGATTACAGTTTCCTGTATCAATTGCCATATTATATACCAGAATGGTTGCTTCCTAGTGAACAGTCTATCCTTTGGAAAGTAATTTTCTAATTGGTAAAGGGTTTTAATAGTTTTACACTATTATTTTGACTTCTATAATTGATAATGTTTTAAAAATGCTTTGGAAATTATCTATTGGTCCAGATTGTTTGACAGCATATGTGGTTAGGCATTGTATTTTTACTCTTATATAACCTATCCACTACTTATTCAATTTATCATTGTGTTCTGGTGTATTTCCCAAGTTTTGGAAAAGCAGTTATATAACACCAATATTCAAGTCAGGTGATAAGAATAATATTGAAAATTATCGAGCTGTCTGTAACCCATCAGTATTACCTAAATTATTCGATTGTCTTGTGAATAATTTATTAATGTGGGATTGTAAGGATTTAGTTATTTCTCAACAGCATGGTTTTTCTAAAGGTAAATCTATAAGTACTAACTTGGTACTTTATAATTATGTTATTGCCAATTCAATGGAACATAAGCATCAAATTGATTCTATCTACACAGATTTCTCTAAAGCCTTTGATAGAGTAAACCATGATTTGCTTATTGCCAAGTTGGAAAGTTACGGATTGGGAGGTAAAATTCTCGAATGGATAAGTACTTTCTGGTAGGTGTCAGTATGTAAAATATGGAAATTGTTTATCTCAATGTATATCAGTGACCTCAGGGGTTCCACATCTGAATGTTTGCTGATAGACTTAAAATATTTCGAGTAGTTAATAAACTAGCTGATGCATTTTTGTTGCACGATGACCTTAAATGCTTAGCCAGTTGGTGTGAAGTAAATATGCTTTACTTAAATTTAAAAAAATGTTTCAAGACTACTTTTAGTAGGTCACTTGATCTTGTCAACTATTGTTACAACATAAACCATGTATCTTTACAGGAACATAATAATATTTAAGATCTAGGGATAAATTTCAATTCTAAATTAACATTTGAATATCATATTAACAAAACTACTACTAAGGCATTAAAGACATTGGAAGTTGTACTTAGAAATAGCAAGTTTTTTTCAGTGCAAACTTTAAAGTTGTTATATTTTAGTTTGTTGCGATCAGTTTTGGAATATGGTTCTCTTATTTGGTCTCCTTCATATAATACTGATATTGAATGCATCGAGAAAGTACAAAATACATTTTTGAGAGTATGCGCATACAAAATGGGTTTTAATAGGCAACAATACACATAGGATGACATACTTTCAATACTTGACTTTACTTTCAATACTCGACTACACCATAGAAGGTTAGAAACAGATCTGTGTTTTCTTCATGAAATTTTAAATGGTAGTATTCAAATTCTAGAGGAATTAAACTAACACTATAAGAACTCATAATACTGAGATATTAATAAGTGATAAGTGTGGATGTATTATTTGATGATTTTCCTAATAAACAAGCAGTACTGCTCCGGATTAAAGATATTATGTATGAAATACTGAATTGCAGGACTTACCAGATATTTGCCTAAAAAAAGTGGGATTTTCAATGCTTTCAGCATTCGGTTCGTCCTATATGTGTGAGCAAGTTTTTTTCTCATATGAAAATCATTTTGAATCCATATCAAAGCCGGCTAACAACAGAAAATTCAGAGGTGTATGTAATATTGAAAGTAACTAGACATAAACCAGAAATAGAAAAGCTTTCTCGAGAACCACAAGGACTAGGATCGCATTGAAAACATTTTAAATTTTAAACAAAATGTTGCATTATATAAAAACATATATTTCATTTAACTATAAAGTCTGTGTCGTATCCTTTTCGATTAAAGTTTTTAAAAACATTGTTGAACATTTTTTTATTTCAATAGTTAGGTACCTTCCTTATTACTTTTAACAATTTTACACATTATTTACTCGAATAAAACATATACAGTTTATTATAGTGGCACTTTGGCTTTGTTCAAAATTACACATGGTCAACTCTTTGTTAAAAGGTGGCCTACCCTGGATTTAAATGACTTGTCATTTCAAATACACTTTTGAATTCCAATATTTCTGTGGTTTCAGGGTAAAAGTGCTTAAGCCATATTTCTGTCAGTAAACTATGCTAGACTCTTTGCTTTTTTAGTGCGTAAAACCTCTTAAGTCGTTTGTTAGCCGTAATAATGAAATCTAGGTTGAAAAAAAACTGCTTAAGTTGAATTAGGTTTTAGCTAAAAGTCATAACAATACTTTGGATAATTCACACAAAAATTTGTCACGGAAAAATATCCTCAAGTGTACTTACAACTATATTTCTCTTTTAAAAATAATCAGAATCAATCTGGGTAAATTAACCTATGACAAATTAGTTAGTTCATCCCATTTAAAAAGCAAAATGCTTCATACATAAGAAGATATTCGCGTTTCTAGATATACATTTAATAAAAACTAAGTCCAGTTAGTCACTTTCATTCATAACAAAACGTTCTAGTATTCCGTTGACGCGATTTCGTGCGGGTCTTTTCTTGTTTAGTAGTGGATTTTTATGTGTTTTGCCTATGTATGTCAAAGTAAAATAAATGTTAAAATACAGGTCATATGCAAAAAATGTTTTCAAAAAACATTCGACGTTACTGACTGATTCATAAAATATATGCATATGTCGAGAACAACAGCCGGTATTGCCCAAACAGATCAAAGGGAAGCCCATCCTCCTCCTTCCAAAACTTCAGAAGAAAGAAGAAATGAAGTTTTTGCACATATTTACCCATTTCCTCGCTACAAGAGTCATTATAGTCAAAGACATATGGATAAAGATAACCTTGCAGCAAATTTAAACATAAGGTTGATGTATTCGCTCTACAAAGGAAATCACTCCAATCCAGTGTCATATGGCATTTACAGGCAACTTTTTAATGAAATGAATTTGTCATTTAAATTACCCCATAATGATACATGCAATACCTGTGATACATTCTCTTTGCAGTTTAAACTTGCTAGTACAGAAAATCAGAAGGCAATTCACACTGAGTGGGATAAACTTAAAGACATGGCTGATAAACATTTTCTGGCTAAGTCCAATTATAAGAAAAACGCAAAAATCGACAAATCAGTCAAAATGATTTCATTTGATCTTCAACGAGTACTAGCAACACCACATATTCAAAGAATGTTATGTTCTATGAACGTCAGCTATCTGTATATAATTTGACAATTTATGCTGGTCGAGGTGCAAATCAAATTGGATCTTGTTTATTTAAATATTTAACAGAATTACCTCCAGAAGTAACGCAAGTGATCATGTACTCAGATATCTGCACTGGTCAGAATCGGAATACTCCGGAATTCACCACAAATTTATGATAAGTGGTCATTCTCATATGGAATGCCATGCCATGATTGAGAAGAAAAAACCAACCGATATGAGAATCTATCACCCTTGGGACTGGGCTCAACTTATTTGCACTGTTGGATCAAAAAATAAGTTCTTAGTTACAGAAATGCAACAAGAACATTTTTAGGACTTCAAATCATTTTACACCCAAAAACTGCAGATTAAAAGTAAAAACTGTGACAATGAAAAATTTGTATGGCATGACCATATTGGTATAATTCAATATAAAACATCTGTAGACGCTTTGGAGCCGTTTAAAAAGATGTCCTTTTTACGAAGACGCCAAGTAAATCCAGTTTTGGATGATCAGCGTCAGTACTCGAAATTACTTCCAATTTCTGGGGGAAAAAAGAAAGATCTCCTAAGCATTCTACACCTGATAGATCCTGTATTTCACCATTACCCACTATAGGAATCTGCCAAATTCATTAAGTTATTATTATTTTCATTCATTCCTTTATTTAGCTCATTTTTCTAATATGACAAAAAAACTACACATTGAATATTAAAACTAACTAATTCTAAAGATTGTTATTGTTCCTGGAGAAATACTCATTCATTAAATAATCTGTGACTTGGATTTTAAATGCTATCACAGAATTTAAATGTTTTATTTCTGGAAGAGAGTTATAATGATCTAGAAATCTAGACCTTTAAAAAATAGTGAATTCTGTGTTGGGCGTTTAACAACAGTTTCAATATAAAAGTTATTTCTGTTCCGTGTTTGATAATTGTGCACATTAAAGTGATAATCAAGCTTCTCCTGTAGGTAAATTGGAAGTGATCCATGTTTGATTTTATGAATAAAAATTATTACATTTCGTAGTAAGAGATTTCTGATTGGCATCCACCTCAAAATTTCAAGAATTAAATTGATGGAGTAAATTTTAAACAGGATAGTATCATTCGCATTGCTCTATTCTGCAATTTCCGCAGTCGGTTCAACTCATTTTGATTTAGTAAAAAGAGTATCGTAGGACAATAATTGAAGTGAGGTAGAATGATAGTATTATATATGATACATTTAGTCTACTGTGATAGGCCAAATGAACTTCTAAATAGGAAATTTAACTTAAACGCAGTAGTTTTAATGACAGCGTTGGCGTGATCTGTGAATTTCATCTGTTTGTTAATTACCTACTACCCCTAATTCTCCGACAATAACCATATTGAATAATATGATTAAACCTTCCCAATATGTCAGGTACCTGGGGATGGAAATAGACAACAAACTAAAATTCAACTATCACACATCATCTATGAAAAGAAAAATGATAACTAGAGTACAACACTTCAGAAGCTTAACATATAGGAATGAGGGAAGTGAGATTAAAATTGCTGCCAATATTTATAAAATGATTTGTCGACCCTTAATAGAGTATGGTTCTACAATTCTCTATAATTGTAAAAACCCGGCAAAAAACAATATAAGAGTAGGTGAAACAACCAGCATCCGGAAAATAACAAAAATGAGACACCCTGGTAATCCAATGCATAACCCACTAAATAGACTTCTTTACAATAAAGCTGGAATAGAACCTATAAATGAGAGACTTGATGAATTATTTAAATCCTTCTGCCTTGAAGAAAACAACATCCGGCTGATTGAGCCTCACATTATGAAAATTCCAGAAAACGCTCAGCTCAGAAAACTTGAGGAAAAAACTCTATTTGAAGAAATCCTGTTCATATTTAATCATTAAGCAACTTTCCTTCATCAGTATAACTTGTATATAATTGAACTTGTCGATGTATATAGCCTGTTGTAATAGTTTTTTTTTTGTATAGTTCATATCAGAATAATTATGTTAGATTAGGAAAAAAAAGTATATAAATGTAGACTATAAAAACATTGTAAATTGGCCGAAAGACTCAGTGGCAAACTTACTGACGCAAACTCCACACGTCGCTTGCACACGGTCCCTGGTACACACCGTGTCGAAAAGCGCTCGTTTACGAGGGTGCTTCGTAAAGTAATTTGCTGAAACCGACCAGACAACGTTTATCTACGATAATATCGACTAGAATAGGTAAGAAAAGCACCCAGTTACTGGCCAAAGCCACCTTAGGCTGTTAACCGGGGAGTGAGGCTGTTCCTCGGCAGTAACCGGTTACGACAGACAATTTCACATAACGTTTCATCTGTTTTTTTTTATCTCAAACCCCAATATGCGATCCACCAGATCGCAAGCCGCTTCTAAAACCTCCTCAAAGCCTTCCTGCTCCAAAGAGGAATACCCTGCCTTACCAAAAACCTCTTCAACCTCTGGCTCTTCATCCAGCTCCGTCACCAAAACTTCCTCCAACGATTTTCATAATAAATTCTTGAAAAATCTCCTCGAAAACGCGTTATCTGAAAATGAAACGCTAAAGTCCCGAATCGAATCTTTCGAAAGACTTTTCGAGAGACAGAACCCCCAATCTCCTCTGCCTGTTGCCGTTTCCTATGCACAGGCAGCAAAATCACCACCTACTTCACCCCCAGCGTCAGCCCGAAGGGCTCACGCTACAAAAGCAACCCCCAAAAAACCCAGCTCCGCTCACTCAGCGAGCTCCAAATCATCCACCCGACCAACCACACCACCTACACCACAACCTTCTCTCCAAACCCTGAATCTCAGGAACTTACCTCCAAAATACTGCTCCCAGAAGGAGCTTTTCACCCTTCTCAACACCAATGAGATCCTACGAGGCCAAATCCAATACCTCAAGGCCAATCCCAATGGTACTGCCCTCCTTAAAATCTCTAAATCTTTCGAGGTCAAAGCCCTCGAAAGAAAAATTCAAAATGCCATAGGTGACAACCATGTGGTATGCATACCACTCAACCACTCAACAACCGCCAAACCCAACCAGCCCTCCCGACAACACGTCCCCAGCTTCTCCTTTGTCATCCTAAAGGTTGACAAAAAAATATCCGATGAAGAAATGGCTGATATTCTTCAAACTCTCAACTTCAGCTTCAAAAAATGCTGGAGAATAATATTCAAAGCAAAAAATGCTCCCACTGTCCTTGTCAGAGTTGTCACCGACTCTGAATCCGCCTACCACTCGGCCCTTTCCAAAGGCATCTCTTTAGATGGCCTCAATCATCGATGCGAGCCATCAAATGCCAATCCTCTCCAACCAGTCCCTAAATACTGTACTCATTGTACAGAAATCGGCCACCTTTCTACCGAATGTAAAGCCAAACTTTACACTTGCCCAAACTGCGGTGGTCACAGCCACAAAGCAGATAAATGCGACAAGGTTAAAAAACCTTGGTGCAGAAACTGCGGTGGTGACCACGCAACATACGACCCAAAATGTCCAAAACGACAGACCCAGCCCTCGAAACCCGATGAAACTGCCCACATCACCCTCCCCAAGCCCTCCATGCCTTTCGACTTCCCTACGGAAGTTCAAAAAATCTTAGAAGTGGTAGTGACTATCATGAACGCCATCCCTTCATCAAGAAAATTGGTGATTGAAACACTCAAACACCTCATCCCATCCTATTACAACCACAATTGCTCTGTCCAAGGACAGGGAAACAAGGCGTACTTCAGCTTCACGCCAATCTAATCTGAAACTTTCACCCTAATAAAGGCTTTTGATGGACTTTGTGATAGGAACGTTAAATTGCCAAGGTTTCTCCAGGAAGAGACACTTGTTGAAGCATCTCCTGAATTCCAACAATATCCAAATTCTTTCCATAACAGACACTCTGGCAAAAAACCCTCCTCACTTCTCAGGGTACCAAACTTTCCACTATGGCAAAGACCAATACTCTCGTGGTAACGGCTTTCTTGTCAGAAATGGAATTGGTGCCACAATTCACAGTTTTCCTGTACAAATCACCTCTCTGAATTTAGACTGCTTCGCTATTGACGTATCCTGGAACAGGTCTACCATTACCTTTATCTCTTATTACAACCACCCTCTCCAAACCCTCAACTCAGAGCTTTTCGAATACTTTTCAAACCTCCCTAAAGCAATAATTCTTGGAGATTTTAACTCCAGACACACTCAATTTGGTGATACTTCCACTAATCAATCAGGTAGAATTTTCTCCGACTTTCTTCTTGACCTACCTATCTTCCGAATTTTCAACAAAAATCCCACCTTTTCCGGCCACCAGGGAACTTCTATTACAGATCACGTAGTATCTACCCAAAGACTAGCCACTTTGTTCGACGACGAATGTTACCAGGGTGACTCAATAACTTCCGACCATCTTCCACTCCTAGTCCGAACAAAGCTAGCAAACCCCAAACCTCCGTTTTCGCAACAATTCACCTTTTTAAATTATAAAAAGGACAACTGGGAAACTTTCAAAAATCATATATCTTCCCACCTTCCGAACGAACCTGAAAGAATCACCATAGATTCAATAAATTCTCAAGCCGAAACACTCCAATCTCTCATTATAGATGCTACTGATCAAGCCGTGCCACTTACCACCATTGATACCTCCAATCGTGCTTTACCTCAGCACATCATTAACCTCATCAAACACAAAAGGCATCTTCATCGCACATTTTTGCGTACTCGAGATCCTGCTGTTAAGAACGAATGGAATCGCCTTAATGCCCTGGTCAGACTTGAGACGAACGCCCTCAAACAGAGGGAATGGAAGCGTGTCACGTCTGACTTGGACTATAGGCGAGGAAGTGAGTTCTGGAACAAATTCAAAACTCTCACCGGACAACGGAGAAGAGTAGAATCAGGTCTCAGAGTACAAAATCAAATTGTGCACACCCCAGACGAAAAAGCCGAGGTTTTCAAAACACATCTCCAAAGTGTTTTAATCTCCCTCGAAAACCCACTTTTTCTCCCCGAGGAGCCCTCATATAATCACTCCACTTGACCAAAACGACCCTTTTTTAAAGCCCTTTTCTCTTGAAGAAATTCAAACTGCCTGCCTTAGAGGAAAAAATACGGCCCCTGGTCCCGATAGAATTTCTAGAAAAGCTCTAAAAAACCTTCCTCCTTCCATTTTACCTCAAATACACAACCTTGTAAATGCCTACCTCTCACTTTCATATTTCCCAAATGTATGGAAAACATCCCATACGATTCTCATTCCGAAACCCGGTAAAGATTCTAAAAATCCCGAAAATTACAGGCCAATTTCGCTTATCAGTGTTCTTGGAAAACTCTTCGAATTCCTGGTAAAAAAACGACTCTGGCAACACTGCAAAGGCCACAATATTATTCCCGACTACCAACATGGGTTTCGCCCTGAACACACTTCTCAAGATCCAACTACCTCTTTTCATACTATCATCTCTCGAGACATAAACGCCCGCGAATGCTCTTCAGCTGTACTTCTCGACGTTCATAAAGCCTTCGATCAAGTCTGGCACGCTGGACTTGTGAGAAAACTAATGAGCATAAATCTTCCTGTTCACTTCGTAAAACTCATCTATTCATATCTCACTGAACGTACGATTAAAGTAAAAGTTTGCTATTCCGTTTCCGATCCTTTCACCCCTCTAGCAGGCGTACCTCAGGGTTCTATCCTCGCTCCCCTTTTTTACCTTATTTACACTTATGACACTCCGACCCCCGTTAATCGTCATCAACATATTCATTTGTATGCAGACGACACCGCTATCATTAACACCGCTAAAGACATACACACACTTCAAAATAACACTCAAATCTCGCTAAACCGATTTTCTGATTGGTGCTGCAAGTGGAGAATTACACTTAATCCACAAAAAACCGAACTGATAGCGTTTAAACATCCAAATACCATCAAACACGACCTTTCACCTACACCAACGAACTTCCGTATTTCACTCTGGGGCGAGAGACTCGAATTACAAAAACAGGTTACCTATTTGGGGGTGAGATTTACTCACACCCTCAACTGGGAGCCTGACATCACTGCTACTCTTAGCAGGGTGAAAAATCAAGTTAATCTCCTCAGAATGTTGTGCGGCAAGTTCGGTAGATCTCACCCTCAAACTCTTCTGCATACATACAAAACCTTTATTCGCCCCGTAATCGACTACAAATACCTCGTATATTCAACTCTCCGTCCACGGTTGATGAATCGTTTCCTCTCCTGTGAGAGACGTATTCTGAGACTTTGTCAATATAAACATTTTCGCTCCCCTTGCAACGAGGTATATACCAATACCAATATCATCCCCATCTCCGATAGACTGCGAAAACTTCAAGCAGGTTACATTACCCGAACTCTCTCATCTAACAACACGTTAGCCAAAAATACTTTAAAAATGTCTTGGAAAACCCGGCTCCTTCACCCAATTTCAAAAATTCCAAAAAATAAATTGCCATATCCTCCTCTACGACTTCTTCGTACAATCCCTTACGAATAACTCCCCCCAGACTCCCAAGACTTCCTCGATACTTCGCCTCTATCCATTCGATAGAGGCACAGTCGTACACCGGAATTCCAAGCCGAAGAAGAAGTGCTGCGAAAGCTGTTGTAAGTAAAGTGTACCGCAAACAGTTGGACCGAAGCGTCGATCCAAGCTAGGAGAAACACCGAACACGACAAAAAGCACTTTTTAGTGTATTGTCTCGGGTACTTTTCAGCATCCGAGACAATCTATAACATATGAAAAAATTTAAAATAAATAAAAATAAGTGTAAATTTATTTCCTTTCCCTTCCTCTACTACCGGGATGATGGATGCAGGTTTTCTGTGGTACTTTTCCTGCATCTTAATTTCCGCAATTGTTGGAACTGCGACATATTGTGGAAATTAACCAAATGGCCATCCTTGGGTGTACAGCCACAGCTGTCCCTACCGCGACCTTTAACTTCACTTGCATTAATATTCAAATCATACCTTGAAGAGGATTAATCTCCTATAGCAGGGTACAGAATTAAACTTTTGCAAATTCCAATAAAGAAAAATCAATTATCAAATTAAAATCATGTTCGAACAAAAAAAAAAAAAGCTGAAAGACTTCGGTCGATGGCCTTTTGATGCAATAGTATCAATAAAGTTTATTTCTCTCTCTCCTACTACCCCTAAGTATTTGAATTTTTCTACTAACTGTAAAGAATTTCCACCTCCACCAATTGTGATGTTTTATCATTTAATAATAATAATAATATATATTTCAGAAAATTTACAAAAAAATTAGAATTGTTAACACAGAATGAAATGACGTCACAGCCTTACATTTAAGGGAAAGTTAGTTTAAATTTGCATGTAAATAATCATTAATGCAATATGGCTCAATGTCAACAAGAAGTTTTTTAATTTCTTTCTTAAATTTATTGCTAGAGGTTTTTATTTGTAAAGGTAATTTATTGTAAAATATAATTGCCATATATATTGGAGATTTTTCAGTAATGGTTAATCGGTGATGTGGATAAATAAAATTATTTCTCCTGTTGTCACACAGAATGCCTCAAATATTTCTTTATTTTTAAAAAGGTACATTATCGACAAACTGCTTATAGATAAAGTTATTACTTATCAGCATACATTTAATTTTATTTGTATTGATTTTTGATAAATTATTTCAACACCATTTGTAAATATTTTGTAGTGTTTCATTAACAACTCTTACTAAATTATCTAAATCCTTGCAAGAAAAATATATAAGGGCATCGTCAGCAAACAGATGAATGACACATTGGCTCTTGAAATCAACAATATCATTAATGTAAACTAAGAATAACAGAGGACTTAATATGCTTCCCTGTGGAACACTTTTAGTATATAGGTACTTAGTTTGTAACTTATAAATATCAACCCACGTGACTTCTGTCATAACTGGACTATATTACCAAGCTCTTGAAATAGTATGAGAATCTAGTAAATGTCAAATGAAGTTATCAAATATTCTTCTTTTTATTTGGCTATAGGTTAGGTTTAGTTTTTGATAGTTACTGTATATAAACAAACTTGAACTTATTTCAGTATAAAACTTTTATTTGTATGTTAAAAGTACAGCACTAAGTAAGAAATTATTATTTTAAAACATATTGAATTATTTCTGGGCCTAAAATATGAAATAGTTGGAAAATTCAAGATTCATATTAATTAGGCATTCCAACGACCTGTCAAATTAATCCAATATGGCGGTTGTTGGCATACAATAGTAGATGACGTACCGAAGTAACCTTATATATCTTATTTTAAAATTCTTTTTCCTTTGGTGTTAAGTGGGGAGAGGCAATTTTTTATTTTTTTATTAAATAATATGCCTGTAACATGTATTGTGGTGGGCTGTGGAAGTCGTGGAGACAGAGACAGGGTAAAATTCTATTCTATCCCAGCCGTGTTAAACCACAAATTTTTGCCCGAAAAAAATGAATTATCCAGAAGAAGAAAGACGTTGTGGTTAAATGCAATTAAAAGAGAGGATCTGACTGATACAAAAATTAAATACCAAAGGGTTTGCAGCAAGCATTTTATTACTGGTAAGTCATGTGTTTCAAATACAATATGTTTGTTAATTTTATAGCAAAGAAAATACAAAAATGTTAACTGGTTGTAGGTAAACCTGCAGCACTGGATGATGCAAATGACCCTGACTGGGTACCCTCGCAGAATATCGGGCATAAATCTCAAAGCGTTAATAAACGTTCTAGTGATGTTGAAAGAAAGCACAGAGTGGACAAAAGAAGAAAGAGGCAGGTCTGTCATTCAGTATAGTTAAACATTTATCTTACTTGGTCTTACTTATATGCTCGCTTATTGTATGTATACAAAACTGTATGACACTGTTTACAGTATCAAAATTTTTGTGTGTAATGTGCTTACTGTAAGTATTTTTTTTCATATATTTTATGAAGTACTTTGTTTATAGGTGGAACAAGCTGAAGTCAATAGAAATACTTCTATTGAATATGAGAGTATTGAAAACAATGAAGAACAAGCAACTGGCTTGGCAACACAAACCAACTTGACAATGCCGGATCTTGACACCTTATCTGACCAAGTCAAGTTTGCAGCCACAAAAATTGCCACTCTCGAAGCAAAGGTGGAAAACTCCCCATTTGGTTTAAGGGATGAACAATCAAATGCTGATAAATGGAGATATTATACTGGATTCACTTACGATACAGTAAATTTAGTTATATTTCCCCTTGTAGAGACATATATTCCTTCTACTAGTACCACTGTTCTGAGTCCATTCAACCAATTGATTTTGACTTTAATTAAGTTACGCTTAGATCTTCACTTTAGAAACCTAGCTTTTCAATTTAAAATTGCTCGATCAACAGCTTCCACATACTTCATTAATGTAATAGAAGTTTTATATAACAGACTGAAATCAATACTTATATGGCCAGATAAATCTGCAAGGAAAACAAATATACCACTATGTTTTCTGGAATCTTTTCAGGACAAAACTGCAGTTATTATAGACTGCTTTGAAGTTTTTATTGAAAAACCAGCTTTACTTTTAAGTCAACAACAGTGTTGGTCTAATTACAAGCACCATCGACCTGTAAAATTTTTAATAGGCATAACTCCACATGGCAGTATTTGTGTGTAATTGAATTGACTTATTGAAATTATTTCATGATAATGATTTGAGTGCCCATTTAGGCATATCTAAAACTATTTCTCGTATTTCCAAACTTTACTATTGGCCAAAACTTAGAAGTTCTGTATCTCGCTACGTTAATAAATGTTCAGTTTGTGGTTCTTGTAAAACACAAAACTTACCTAAAGCTGGTGTTATTCTTATTTTTGGTGTTCCACAAATTTTTTCTGTTGACAATGGTACTGTTTTTACGTCCTTTCTTTTTAAGAATTTAATGTCGCAATATAAGGTGCAAAAAATATTTTATAACGCTCGTTATCATCCCCAAGCAAATCACACAGAACGAACTAACAAAACAATTGTTACAGCTTTAAGATGTTATATTCATGAGAATTCGTTTCATAATAACTGGGATAATTCGCTACACAGAGTTGCACAAGCAATCAGAACCGCGAAACATGACGTTACGGGTTACTCCCCAGCTTTTCTAAATTTTGCTCGAAACGTTCCGTTAAGTGGAGATTTTTATGGTGCAATTTCCGAAAACGCGAATAACATTATTAACACTGGAGATAAATTGCAATTGGTTAACGATGTTCAAACCCTTCCTAAACTTTTTGTAGATATTTGGAAAAAGTTAAAAAACGCATACGAAAAAAATGCAAAACATTACAATTTGAGAAAGAGAGATTTGCAATTTCATGTTGGTGACAGATTATGGAAAAAGAATTATATTCTTTCGTCCAAATCTAATAATTTTGCAGCTAAATTTGCTCCTAAATATATACCTTGTGTTGTCAACAGAGTTATTTCTAAATTAGTTTACAATTTAAAAGATCTATCTGGTAATGATTTAGGTAACTGGCATGTTACAGATTTAAAGAACCAATTTATTGATGTAGATGAAAATCTTCCTGATGATGAACCTTCTGTTCAACTTTCTGATAATTTAGATTTGTCTAATAAGGATTATAATTTGCGAGTCAGATCTAATAGTGATTCTGATTAATTTAGAGTTCTCTCGTATATTTTTTATATAACTTATTAAGTAATTATATTAACGTGACTATTTTTATTTTTCTTTTGTTTCAAGATAAAAACATTTTGTATCTATTATTTATCTGGAACTAAGGTCCTCGTATATGTCATATGGTACCTCTATACGATATTTTTGTGGTTGTAATGTGTGTATCCTAGTATGGATACTGCGTGCATTAGAATTGTAGAAGGGCCTCTGAATAGGTGGTGCTGCTGGTCACTCGGTGGGTCATCTTACAGGAATAAAACAACTACCTGTATCACTAGGACATGTTCTATTTATTACTTAAACTTTACGAATATACATTAACTACTGACACTAATATGAATAATACTAGGATACTAATTAGAATGAATTCCATTGAATTGTAATCCCCTTAAAATACTATCGTTACATATTTATACGACGAGTCAAGTCCACCATTTAGTAAATATAAATGATACTGCTTATATTTATTCACGCTTTGACATTGACTCGTACGTGCAACCTTTATATTTATCATTTATAAAACAATTCGTGGTTTATTGGAATTAGCTGAAGGGAATTTATTAAACAATAACTTAAATAATTAATAACTTAATATTTAGGCCAAAAGGCATCACACCTTCCCCTTTTACAAAAAGAATAAATTCCGTTGAGCTTCCTTTCCTCCTAATGAAATGAATTACAAATATCCTACGAGTAGATGATAACTGATTATTACATAATGTCATTAACCTATGGTCACTTATATTTATAAACTAATGTATGTCCATTGTCTTTAAAATTGTTTACGATAACTTAGTTGTTTGTCATGTTTATTTATTTTCACTTCAATGTTTTTATTATTTGTTATCCGAATTTATTTACTATCACCCCTTGTTTATAATGTTTGTTATAACACTTTGCTTACTATTCGGAAATGTTTATAAACTCACTCGCACTTTCGATTTACAATTTTTAATTCATTTCACAATAAGGATGGATTCTGTTTTTGTGTATTTCTTTTATCACACCTGATTCTAATATGATTTTACAGTTAACATCACTCATCTCTGTGACTGTAAATGGACCTATATATTGAGATTCGAATTTGGTTCTATTTTCCCTCTTTACTAAAACTGAATCCCCCATTTTAAAATCAACTGGATTAGCTACCTTACTATTTTGACTTTGTCTACTCAGTTTATATTTGGTTAAATATTTCTCTGCTCTCTGATGAGCTACCTGCAGTTTATATTTTAACTATTTCTGATATTCATCAATATTATAGCATGGCTCAATGTCGTTTGTTAGATTCTCGGGTAAGTTAGCACGTCTACCGAACAATAATTCAAATGGCGTATAACCATGATACGAGCTTGGAGTCGTATTATAGCAATAAGCAAATAGTTTACACCATTGATCCCAATCATCCTTACTTTCATTTATAAAGTGTCTCACATACTCATTAAGCGTTCTATGTAATTTCTCACAACCTCCTATAGATTGATGATGATATGCTGTTGAATAATTATGACTAATATTTAACATTTTAGTTAAAGCTTTGAATATTTCATTTTTATATTCTGTGCCTAAATCTGTCCTAATTTGTTTCATCAGACCGTAATTTGGTATGAAATTTTCAAAAATTCCACGAGCTATCGTGTTCGCTTCTTTGTTTTTAACTGGAATTATTACTGCATATTTCGTTAATTCACATAACATTGTGATGCAATAACGGTTACCCTTTTCACTTTGTGGAAAAGGACCGACCGTATCTATATATGTTATATCCCATGGTTTTTCTGCTGTATCCGTTAATACAAATTCTTCTTTGTGATTATTCTTTGCTTTATTGACTTGACACTTGTGACATTGCTTAATATATTTTCTTACATCTTTTTCCATCTAAAATTCGCTCTTAATTTTTTCAGTAGCCTGTTATTTCCTACATGACCTCCAAATAAAGGATCATTATGATAAGTTTCTAAAATCTGTTGCCTTTCTACTTCTTCTTCCACCATTTTAGGTATATCGCAAATACCTATTTGTACGTTTTTTAACGTATTGTTTCCTTTTTCCATAAACTCTTTTATAGTGCACTGTGTGAAAATAATATCATTCATATAAATTTTCATCCCATTTATTCCATTATTTACCGCTAGCTTATCAAGCTGAACTAACGTTTGACCTAAATCAAAGTTAACTATATCGGTTTTTAATAAGACTTGACTAAATCTCATCCTGTTTTTGATCCGTATGTTCATCCTTAACGAAACACGGTTATTTTCAAATTGCAGAATTGGTAATTTATGCGCCTCTAAATTATTCAGTACTTTATATACTGCTGGCTTGCGAATATCTTCCTTTATTTCTGTGGAAACTATTTTATCTTCTCCTATAGGCTGAGCTTTATTCTGACGAGTTTTTGACCTCGTTATTGCTAAAACGTGAGCATTGTCAATGTACAAGTCTTTCAATTCATTTATGGATATCCTTGAAATGCTGTCCGCATAATTTGAATTTCCTTTCAAATATTGTGTTTCGAAGTTGTATTCTTCTAGGTCTAGTCTAATTCTGGTAAGTTTCGAAGTTGGTTCTGTCATCGAAAAAAGATGTGTTAACGGCTTGTGATCCGTTTTCACAATAAAATGTGGAGAGCCATATAAATAAAAAATAAAAAAACATATTGTGGTTTCATTCCCAAGAAAATAAGAAAAAATAACAAGTAATGCCACAAGGAACTTATAGAAGATATATAAATAACACTTAAAATGATTAATTCCCCAATGGATAGCTAACAGTTCTTTCATGATTATAGGTTTATTTAATTCACTTTTCTTAAAACCTCGCGAAGCATAAGCTATAGGTATATCTATACCTTCGTATTCCTGGCTAAGTATTGCAGAACACGCCATATTTGAAGCATCTGTTGTCAATATAAATTTTTGATTGAAATCTGGATATTTCAGAATAGGCGGCTGAATTAATGCCGATTTTAGTATTTGGAATGATTTTTCGCAGTCTTCCGACCACTCGAATTTTACATTTTTCCTAGATAATTAATTGAGAGGTATGCATATTTCAGCGAAATTTGGAATGAAACGTCTGTAATAGTTACAGAATGCTACGAACCTTTTAGATTCTTCTGAATTTTTGGGCACTGGATACTTCTCAATGACTGAATATTTTGCCTTATCGGGTAGCACCCCTTCACTGGACAAATTGTGTCCTAAATACGTTACTTCTCGCCTGAAGAATTGACATTTTTGTGGATTTAATTTAAGGTTGAATTTCCGACATGTGTCAAACACCCTTTCGAGATTACTTAAATGATGATTTTCTGACATCCCTATTACGACTATATCATCCATATAAAGAAATGCTTTTTCTGGAGTTAATCCTGAAAATGCTATGGACATCATTCTTGAAAAACTATTTGGACTTATATTTAAACCAAATGGTAATCTTGTATACTGAAAAGAACCTTTTTCTGTGCTAAAAGATGTATATTTCCTTGAAGACTGTTCTAAGGGAATTTGATGAAAACCTGACATAAGATCTATGACTGAAAACCATTTCGACCTCCCTAACTGATCTAAGATCGCATCTATTCTGGGTAATGGAAGTTTATCTGTGACTATTTTCTTGTTCAATTGCCTGAAATCTATACAAAGTCTCCAAGACTTCTCTCCATTGATTGCCTTTTTGGGAACAAGTAAAACTGGACTGTATAATCTGAGATTGAAGATTCAATTATACCTTGTTCTAATAACTTTTGGACCTGATTATTAAGTTCTGAAGATTGAGAGTGTGGCGTGCTAAAATTTTCAATATATACTGGAGTATCATCTTTTACCAATAGCTTTTGCTCATAAAAATTATTATGCGTTAAAATGTCGTTCTTTAAAGCAAAAATATCTGAAAAATTCTCACAAAGATTTATTAGCTTATCCCTCACGTATTCTGGTACCTCTAAATTTAATAATTTAATGTTTTTCTTAATTCTTTCATCCTATTCTTACTTTTATTCTTCACAGCATATACATGAAATAAATTTAAATCCAATATTTTAATATTGTTTGTATTTATCGACTTGCTTTCATAATTTGTGTTTAAAATTCTGACATAAGGATTAGTTTTTGATATAATAGATCTTGCTATAAATATTCCTGGTAATAGCTCTTGTTGCTCGACAACTTCATCCTGTCTTAAGTTTTTGAAACTTTCTACCAACCTATAGACTTCACATCTAGGCGGTATTGCCACAGTATCATATTCAGGATTGTCAAAAATTTCTAATGTTACTGTATTCCTAGATTTACAATCTATGTATAATTTTAATTCTGAATAATCTAAAATACAATTATAATTTCTTATGAAATCCCTACCTAGAATTCCATTCGTAGGTATAGGAAATTCTTCCTCTACTACATGAAAACAATGTTTGAATGCTACACCCTTAATAAAAAGAAAAGTTTCTATTGTACCCAAAGTTTTAATTTCTCCCTGAGTTATTCCTTTAATATTTAAGATTTGTGTTGTTTTTATTAAGTGATGTGGAAAATTATCTGAAATTTTTAATAACGATATATCTGCACCTGTATCTAATATAAAAGTATCTATATTATCCGATATGTCAGTTTTAATTTGCACAAAGTTTGAAAGAGTTAAATCAAAGTTATAAATATAACGATTATTATTATGCAAGTTATTTAAAATTTTGGATTTTTCACCTTTCTTTTTCAAAACCCCAATTCTTTTTGTTCATCTTCCTCTCTCCTTTCTTCACTTTCACACATTCTTACATTCCTATAATTATTGTTGAACCTATTATTAGGTCTTTCCCTATACTCATTTGAACTACCTCTATAACCATTGAATCTCCTTTCTCCTTGATTATCCTGGAATCTCCTATTATTGTCGTAGTTACCTTTTCTATGAAAGTTATTCCCTCCATTACGACTAGCATAAGAGTGTCTTCGTTGAGGAAAATACCTATTTCCCGACACAAACTTATTCCTATCTGCCTTATAATGCAGAACACTCTCTGTTGCCTGATTGTTTCCCACATTGATGGAAACCAGTTTAGTCATCACCTCTTGTGGTGTCGTAAAATTTCCACCTGCTATAACGGTTTTTACCCGTTCTGAAGCTGCGTTGTCTAACAATGATTTCACTGCTGCTTCTGTAGTATACTTCGTTGCTAAGTGTACTGGCATTCCTTCTGCCAAATACGCGGCTTGTAAACTTTCGGTCAGTTTCTCCTTTTCGTAAGCATATCCGACGAGATCTTTATTATTTTGCCTTAGTTTACTTAGTTTAACACTTATCAAACTAGTGATGTCTCCTCTGAGTCCTTTCTTAAGTGTATCTACTATTTCTCTCAGAGAATTTTCAGTAGTAATCAAAACCCTGGCTTTTCCAGTCAGTCTCGTTTTCACCACTAACACAGCATTTCTCTCATGCTCTGCTGCGTATACTTGTAGTAAGCCAACCGCATCTACAAAAGATTGTAGTTTGCTTGTATCTCCATTAAACTCGTTTGGTAATATCTTACCAGCTAAATTGAAAAAATCACTCATACTTAATGCCATTTTATCCTCTTTATCTTTGCTTGTTGTCTCTAATACTTCTTTAATAATTAAATTATCACGCGTAATTAATTGAGACGGAACTTTATACTGACAATCTAACACTTGAAATGCTTTCTCTACCTTATCCCTGATTTTGTCAAAATATAAAATGCATGTATTCTGCTGATTCTCATTTAACTTATACCAATGCTTATTTATTAACCTAGAGAAATTATTAAATGAATCACACAACTTATTTATTATATCTATATGACTTTCTAAACTTTTAGGAACCTCCTTTTTTAAAACTCGCTCACTATTTTTACGTATATCTTCTAGAATTAAATTCAATCTAATCTCAAATTCATCCCACGTTACTGTATTTCCATCACTCGATGACATTTAAAATTAATTGATTCATTATCAATGAGAGGAAGTTTAAATAAAATATCAAATATTAACCCAACAACAACAAAACAGAATATACCCTTAAAGTTTACAAAAAAAAAAAAAAATTCTCACCATCCTAAAGATTTAGCGTGCTTTGCTGTAGATTTCTTCTTATCTCCCTTTTCATTTGTCTTATGTATGTTTTGTATACGGACCATACGAATTGTAACACCAAAACAACCACAATGATGTAAATGAGAGTCTTCACCTCCAGGTCTGCTTCCATTTTCTCTTCCTGGACTATGAAATTGCTGTTGACCACACCATTTTCCTGGGCCTCTTGCTTCGATGATTTACCACCCATGTTTCACAGAATTCCAATTGTTTGCAGGATCGCCATGTAATGTGTGTATCCTAGTATAGATACTGCGTGCATTAGAATTGTAGAAGGGCCTCTGAATAGGTGGTGCTGCTGGTCACTCGGTGGGTCATCTTACAGGAATAAAACAACTACCTGTATCACTGGGACATGTTCTATTTATTACTTAAACTTTACGAATATACATTAACTACTGACACTAATATGAATAATACTAGAATACTAATTAGAATGAATTAGAATGAATTCCATTGAATTGTAATCCCCTTAAAATACTATCGTTACATATTTATACGACGAGTCAAGTTCACCATTTAGTAAATATAAATAATACTGCTTATATTTATTCACGCTTTGACATTGACTCGTACGTGCAACCTTTATATTTATCATTTATAAAACAATTCGTGGTTTATTGGAATTAGCTGAAGGGAATTTATTAAATAATAACTTAAATAATTAATAACTTAATATTTAGGCCAAAAGGCATCACACAGTAATACCGTTACCTTCTATATTATGCTCTTTTGTTATCTCTTGATTTTGTATCGTAAGTACATATTTATTAGTATCTTTTAGACGTTGTCCATATTACAGTTCTTGTGTTATGTTTGTGTTTTATCGTATCTTTTTGTTTTTGGGTTTTTGGAATGCCAAAAACGCTGTTCTTTCGAGAACAATCTTCCGTGAATGTTTCAAATTTTCTGGAATTTTCTTGCTTCATGCACCTTCATAATCCAGCAGTTTTTGGAACAACCATTACGCTCAAACATTTTCTGAAATCCTTGCTTTGGCAAATTTTGGATTCAGTTTATTTTGTAGCAGTCCCTTATCGTGTGTATATTGAGAAATTATGTTTTTTGCTTGGTAGCGCTTTTGTTCTCAATATACGCTTTATTTTGCTTTCCTTATGTTTTGATACGAGAACACATTGTCGTTTTGTACGAAAATTAACGAATTATTTAGTTTTACCTATGTACTGACTGATACATACTATAGTATTTTATTCTAGCATATTTGTTTAACTCATTTGATGACAAAACTTTTTTCGATACATCTATCTATTTGTGGTTTACAACTCCACATCTGATAATTTAGTTGCTAATCGCAGCACGTTTAGATTCAGATTGATTAAAAATATATAATTTATTAATTTCTTCTAGTTTTTGTTGTTATGTGTGCTATCGCTAATTTGTTAGCATTTGGTTCCGTCTTGGTGGGTTTCTTCCTTCCAAACTTTCCGATTGGAGGAAAGGGGGGGAAAGGCCATGTCTTGTTTAGTTTTATCTTCATTATTATGTTCTCTATCGTATTATACATGCACACATTTTTTTTTTTGGTCACGTTAAATAATTATTTTATTCTAGTTTTACCGTGTTTATTTTCATACAATATCTTGCAATAGTATTCCCATGACGAAATTTTTGGAGGTTTTCGCTTTCCTGTTAAAAAATGCTTACCGTGAATTTTGTCATTTTTGATTTTTGATCATACTCACCCCTTATCACAACAAGTGATTTTTTTCTGTTTCGTTGAAAAATTAGGATTTCTCTATTTATCGTTGAGTTTTTTTATTCCACTTATATTGATTTTTGTATTGATATATTTAACATTTCATGTTATAATAGAGGCTAACCCTTTAAATACCGTTTTATAGTTGCAGTAAAATATTGTGATCTCTGTACAATTTTTTTGAACCATTTATTTTATTATAATTTTTTCTTCCGTTAATAGGAACATTTCCCTATTAATTTTTTGGATTCAAAATGTTCACGTTTGTTTTTCAATATATTTTGAATTTCGTTAACTTTTCTCTAAGCTTTTGAAATAAAAAAGAGAGTAAGTCAAGAATTTAGAATAATTTCTCTACAGTGAGATAGTATATTCATACATCGTCACAATTTTTGCTGTGTCTGTGTGAGGATTATTTCGAATGTTCTGCTTGCGCGATGACCAATGGTTACCGTGGATACCAACTGGCAACATCCCTAGTATGAACTTAGAAATATCATTTCACTTTCCGGTAGAAATTTTAGACAATCACTTCTACCAAATTTCGCCACTTCTCTTTTCTTTTTATTCAATGGTTTGTGTTCATCAATTCATTCATTCTCTTGAGTTATATGTAAGCACTACTTTTTTTTTGGATGTTCACCACAGTTTTTTTGTTTTTGCTTCCCATTCTTCGTAGACCGTTATGTTTACAAAAAAAAAGTAATTCTGTGAATTATTTTTTTTTCTCCCGAGGAGAGGGGATGTAACATGCTGTTTAGCCTGTTACGTTTTTCGTTTTAAAAACTATTTTATTTAGTTAATTTTTGTGGCTCATTAGTCACTTCCTCCCAAATTTCTACTAAATTTCTAAATATGCCGTTTCCTTGTCGCATTAGTCACTCCAAAATAAAACATTAATTTTTATCAAATTCCCCTTCTATTTTTGTCTTTAGATATTCGAAATTTCAAGTTTCGATTCGAACTCTTTCTTTTCCTCTAACTGCCACTAAGGCAACATTCAATATTTTCAATTTATTGTTGGTGAACAAATTTTATCGTCTGGTTGGTAAGTTAATTATTGTATTTTCCCTAGGTTATTTTCTAGGGTAGTGCTTACTGCTTATTTATGTTTATTGCTTATTTGCTAATTTGAATTTTTTGTATATTTAAGGAACAAAACGAATGGAATAAAACAGATCACTGTCAAGTTGTTTGTTAACACGTGGAGTTCGGGTTTTATATGCGTTATAGCATAAGCTCCTTTTTACCCGATCTGTTCTATTTATTCGTTCCTTCCCTAATGTTTTTTCTAGTTCCTTATCCCTTTTTTTCCGCAGCTCTGCAGCCGGCAAATTTAAGAGGCAAGTTTTAGGCAAGTTATAGGCAAGTTAGGCAAATTTAAGAGGCAAACTTTTAGGCAAGTTTCAGTTCCTGTTCCCGTGCACGAGGTACGCCGCCTGTTGAAGCCATCACCGCCATCGTCGCCAGAGCTGCCCAACATCCCAGCCCTCTAAGATAAGTTCCTTCGTCTTATCTTTAGCGTCTGTAAGATTTGAAGTTGGCGTGTTATATTACACTTGGTATCCTCTTCGTTTGGTTTTTTGAGTATTCAATTTATACAAATTTTTGGATAAACCAATAAATATTTAATATCTTGTATGTATGTATGTATGTATGTATGTATGTATGTGTTCGGGAATAAGTAGTTTCATTTTGTTAATTTTTTTAAGTAACTTAAGCTTAATTTTTACGAGGTGTTTCCAGCTTTCCACCTTTTGCTTCTGTTTTTTTATTGCATTCGTTCGTTTAAAAAGCTGGTGGCGTCCAATTTAATATTAATTGTGATAGCGAATAAAATAGTTTAATTGGTGCCGAATTCCACTCCCTGAGGTGGAGTGCTCTAGCCTGGGACTTTTAAGTTACAAATTGGCGCCCAATTAAATGGTTTTTAGCTATTTGCTGAGTTGGTGTGTTTAATCAATATTAAAGTTTGTTGATTTTTTTAATTAGGTAACTTATTTTTGACTACTCCCCGTATTTTTTGGCTTTCTTTATTCCATTCCATTTTTAGGTACTTTTGCCTCTTGTTAATTATAGTTAACTTTTTTTGGGTTCACCTATTTTTACTCTTTTGCTTTAATTGAAGTGTTAAAATATTGATTATTGTTTTTTTTACGATCACGTTAATTATTTCACTAGAGGAAAAATTTTAACAGGTTTATTAATTATTTGGTTCATAATTTTTAGTACATGGTACTGCTATTTTTACATTTTGTGCATACTATTTATCATGTTTTGAAGATCACTTTAGGTAGTTGGTTGTTTGATTACTCTTTTTTTAATTTTTCAATAGTTTGAATATTTTTCAAACTTTGATATATTTTGGAAGTATTTTCTGACTTTTCTGATTAACTTTGAAATTTCATAATACTATAGAAGCAAGGTTAATAATAATTTTTTTCTATATTACTCAATTTTGTACAAATATTTGCAAATCACTTCATCTTTTTTTAGAAAAAGTCGAATTACTTAGAGTATCACGAGGTATTTCGGATAATGAGTTATGTCTACAGTCTTGTGAGTTATTCCGAGGCAGCGCTTTTACCTGGTATCTCAATAATCGTGGCAAATTTAGTTCTTGGTCAGATATTGTTGCAAAACTGAATTACCTTTTTTTGTTTCTGCATTAGCATGCTCCTAATACTGTTGATGAACTAACTGAGCTTTGTAAAAGAATTGAAGAATCTAGAGTTTGGTCTGATTGTTATCAACCACCATCTTCCAATAATTCTCGTTTACTAGAACCTGATCTAGCTTATCTTTATGTTTCACATACATCTTCGTCGAACAGAAAATCTTCTGTTAATGTTTCTGCTTTAACTTCTTCCGTGTGTTGGAATTGTGGCAGATCTGGTCATAGTTTTACAAATTGTCGTTCTCCTAAGTCAATCTTTTGTTATGGTTGTGGTGATAAAAACACTACAAAGCCTAATTGTCGTTCTTGTATTCCAAAAAACGAGGTGTCAATTCTATTTTTACCAATGTTTGTCCTTTGTTTGTAAAGAAACCAAATGATAATCGTCCTTATATGATTGTCAAAATTTTAGATACTGAAGTTGTAGCTATGGTTGATACTGGAAGCAATTCTAGTGTTATTGGAAACCAAGGGTTTTCACTTATTAATTCTCTTCACGTACCTATCGAATATGATGCTTCAATAAGTATCACTACTGCTGATGGCGTTCCACAGCAATTTATGGGTTTTATCACTGTTCCCGTTACCGTGAATAATGTCACTAAAACAATTAAAATTTGAAT
Organism: Lochmaea capreae; assembly: GCA_949126875.1. Taxonomy (NCBI): domain Eukaryota; kingdom Metazoa; phylum Arthropoda; class Insecta; order Coleoptera; family Chrysomelidae; genus Lochmaea; species Lochmaea capreae. Next base: position 29,743,030 of record OX421406.1, read on the forward strand.
TATACCTTCTATTAATCATTCTCTTATTTTGGGTATGGATTTTTTGAGTCTATGTAACATAGACATTAATTGTCATAATTTGTCGTATTCTATTTTGTCCTCTACTTGTGTCATTAACACAATTCAGTCCGTTTCTAGTCTCACCTCTTTTGAAAAAGATGAACTAGACAAGGTAATCAATTTGTTTGCTTCACTTGCTCCTTCAGACCGAATTGGTCGAACTAATTTAATAGAGTACAATATCGATACTTGTAATACAAAACCAATTGTGCAGCGTCAATATCCCTTGTCTCCGGCTATGCAAAAACTTCTTGTGAAAGAAGTGGAAGATATGCTAAATCTCAAAGTTATTCAACCTTCGAACTCCCCTTGGTGTTCACCTCTCTGGATTGTCCCTAAGAAGTCCGGAGAATGTCGTGTATGTTTTGATGGTCGGAAATTGAATAAGGTTACTGTTTCAGATTCATATCCTATGGCGCAAGTTGATATTATTCTTAGTAAACTCCGAGACGCAAAATTTCTGACGTCTATTGATTTAAAAAAGGCTTTTCTACAAATACCTTTGTCTGAATCTTCTCGCCCGAAAACAGCTTTCGCTGTATACGGTGTAGGACTTTTTGAATTCGTTACTACTCCTTATGGTCTAATCAACGCTCCCAAAACTATGGCTCGTCTAATGGACATGGTTATAGATCCTTCCCTTCGACCGTATTGTTTTTGTTATTTAGATGACATTATCATCGCTACCCCTTCTTTTGAGTTACATATGGAAACTCTAAACAAATTGTATCTTAGGTTAAAAACAGCCAATCTTACTGTCAATCTTAAAAAATGTGAATTTTGTCGTGATTCCCTTAAATTTTTAGGTTTTGTTGTTGATAAAAATGGTTTACGTACAGATGACGAGAAAGTCTCTGCTATTTTGAATTATTCCGCCCCAAAAAATACTACAGAGATAAAACGTCTCATAGGTCTTATTGGTTGGTATCGTCGTTTTATTAAAGATTTCTCTACCATTTGTTCCCCAATCACTGATATTCTTCATGACAGGAAAAAAGGTCAATCCATTTCTTGGACTACCGAAGCCGAAAATGCCTTTATTGAAGTTAAGAAACGTCTCACTTCTAGTCCTATTCTTGCAAGCCCTGATTTTTCTAAACCTTTTATTATTAAAACTGATGCTAGTGAAACTGGTCTTGGAGCAATCCTTTATCAAGATTGCGATGGTATCGAACATCCAATTGCTTATGCAAGTCGTACTTGAAATATAACTGAAAGAAAATATAGCACAACAGAAAAAGAACTTTTAGGAGTTATTTTTGGTGTTGAAAAGTTCCGAGGTTATGTTGAAGGTACCCATTTTACTCTTGAGACAGATCACTCTTCGTTGCAATATCTATCGAAACTTTCGAATCCCTCAGGTCGCTTAGCTCGTCTTTCTCTTAGGCTTTCTCAGTTTGATTTTGAAATTAAGCACAGAAAAGGAATCACTATGGTGGTTAGTGATGCTTTATCGCGTTCTTTCTCAGAAATTTCCATTATCGACGTAAATACTTTCAAGCCAGATGCTTGGTACACTTCTATGATTCAGAAGGTCACCAATAATCCTGATTTATATCCTACATTTAAGGTTGACAATAATGTTTTATACAAACATGTTTTTTCGTCAAATAAAATTTCTAGTAATTTATCTAATTGGAAAATTGTTGTTCCTACCCCTAATAGAATTGACTTATGGAAATTATTTCATGATAATGATTTGAGTGCCCATTTAGGCATATCTAAAACTATTTCTCGTATTTCCGAACTTTACTATTGGCCGAAACTTAGAAGTTCTGTATCTCGCTACATTAATAAATGTTCAGTTTGTGGTTCTTGTAAAACACAAAACTTACCTAAAGCTGGTGTTATGGGTCAGTATAAAGATATAAATTTTCCATGGCAATGGATTTCTGCTGATTTGATAGGTCCTTATCCCAAATAAAAATCTGGTAACAGATTTGTCTTAGTAATTACCGATTGGTTCACAAAATTTTGTCTTGTTCATCCAATGCAACACGCAACTGCTAAGGGCATTGTGAAATTTATAGAAAACCAAGTTTTTCTTGTTTTTGGTGTCCCACAATTTTTTTCTGTTGACAATGGTACTGTTTTTACGTCCTTTCTTTTTAAGAATTTAATGTCGCAATATAAGGTGCAAAAAATATTTTATAACGCTCGTTATCATCCCCAAGCAAATCACACAGAACGAACTAACAAAACAATTGTTACAGCTTTAAGATGTTATATTCATGAGAATTCGTCTCATAATAACTGGGATAATTCGCTACACAGAGTTGCACAAGCAATCAGAACCGCGAAACATGACGTTACGGGTTACTCCCCAGCTTTTCTAAATTTTGCTCGAAACGTTCCGTTAAGTGGAGATTTTTATGGTGCAATTTCCGAAAACGCGAATAACATAACTAACACTGGAGATAAATTGCAATTGGTTAACGATGTTCAAACCCTTCCTAAACTTTTTGTAGATATTCGGAAAAAGTTAAAAAACGCATACGAAAAAAAATGCGAAACATTACAATTTGAGAAAGAGAGATTTGCAATTTCATGTTGGTAACAGGTTATGGAAAAATAATTATGTTCTTTAGTCCAAATCTAATAATTTTGCAGCTAAATTTGCTCCTAAATATATACCTTGTGTTGTCAACAAAGTTATTTCTAAATTAGTTTACAATTTAAAAGATCTATCTGGTAATGATTTAGGTAACTGGCATGTTACAGATTTAAAGAACCAATTTATTGATGTAGATGAAAATCTTCCTGATGATGAACCTTCTGTTCAACTTTCTGATAATTTAGATTTGTCTAATAATTATTATAATTTGCGAGTCAGATCTAATAGTGATTCTGATTAATTTAAAGTTCTCTCATATTTTTTTATATAACTTATTAAGTAATTATATTAACGTGACTATTTTTATTTTTCTTTTGTTTCAAGATAAAAACATTTTGTATCTATTATTTATCTGGAACTAAGGTCCTCGTATATGTCATAGAACCTCTATACGATATTTTTGTGGTAAACAGTAATACCGTTACCTTCTATATGCTCTATTGTTATCTCTTGATTTTGTATCGTAAGTACATATTTATTAGTATCTTTTAGACGTTGTCCATAATACAGTTCTTGTGTTATGTTTGTGTTTTATCGTATCTTTTTGTTTTTGGGTTTTTGAAATGCCAAAAACGCTGTTCTTTCGAGAACAATCTTCCGTGAATGTTTCAAATTTTCTGGAATTTTCTTGCTTCATGCACCTTTATAATCCAGCAGATATTTTGGAACATCCATTACGCTTAAACATATTATGAAATCCTTGCTTTGGCAAATTTTGGATTCAGTTTATTTTGTAGCAGTCCCTTATCGTGTGTATATTGAGAAATTATGTTTTCTGCTTGGTAGCGCTTTTGTTCTCAATATACGCTTTATTTTGCTTTTCTTATGTTTTGATACGAGAACACATTGTCTTTTTGTACGAAAATTGACGAATTATATAGTTTTACCTGTGTACTGACTGATACATACTATAGTATTTTATTCTGGCATATTTGTTTACCTCAGTTGATGACAAAACTTTTTTCGAGACTTCTATCTATTTGTGGTTTACAACTCCACATCTGATAATTTAGTTGCTTATCGCGGCACGTTTAGATTCAGATTGATTAAAAATATATAATTTAATAATTTCTTCTAGATTTTGTTGTTATGTGTGCTGGAGTAATTTGATATGTTAACCCACTTTGGAGCCACGCTCTATCAGCAAGCGCAGCGACGCCTTGAACAAACGCGCTGCTGCCCAAGACGGTAGACTGTAGTGAAGTTCTTTTCCCTGGTCAAACCCAAACGAATAGTAGGGTGAAATAAAATACCCTTGGAATAAAAGTATCTATTACTATTGCAAACAGTGGGTTGTAAGGCCACAGCAAGCAAACCCCACCGGCTAAATTGCCTTTACAAAGTTTAAATTAAACACTCACTAAAATTTAAAATCACAACTAATGGCTAGTCCAAAACCTGGCCTGTTTTTTATACTCACCAGAAAATGGTGTATGAATATAAACTATAAACTCTTGTTACACTGAAATGGCGTCGTAGAAATAGAAATTAATTGGAATTCAATGATTTTCTCGTAATGAGATTCGGAAAGAAATTTTACTTGACAAATATATTATCTGTCACACTGACACTTTTTTCGATCCAGTCAATGACGGCGTGAAATGAATATATTATTATTTTGAAGGAATATGAATTCCGAACATATTGGGCCCCGTTGAAACGTTTTAGTTTCAATATTCTGGTTTAAATGAAATTTAACTAAATGTCTGATCTTTCTTTTAAAAATGTGGCAACAGGCCAACATAGGAAATAAAAATATAATAGGAACAACAAAGAGAAAAAACCAACGCAATACTGTTTAAAAACTGATTACTGAACAGCTTGAAATGAATTATTTGGTTCAGGGAAGGGAACGATTTTTGATATTGATCTGGTATATGTACCAGTGGCGGTTTTAACTTTAACTACCCTAACCTTTCCATCCGGCCCCGGCATTACTTCCACGATTCTTCCAGTTGACCAATGTAAGGGGGGTAGTCCGTCTTCCTTTAGAAGTACTAAGGAATCAATTTTTATATTTTCGGAAGAATTTAACCACTTGCTTCGATTTTGTAGTTGGTGTAAGTAATCTACAGACCAGCGTCGCCAGAATTGTTGCTGTAATTTTGTACACTGTTGCCACAGTGTCAATCGATTTCCGGGAATAGAAGTGTTGTCTTTTTCGGCAAAGGCTGTTAGGCTTGTGCCTATGAGAAAATGTCCTGGTGTTAAACACTCAAGATCAGAAGGATCGTCGGAAAGTGGCGAAATTGGTCTGCTATTCAATATAGCTTCTATTTGCGCTAAAACGGTTGAAAATTCCTCAAAAGTGAGGATAGAATTGCCTATAATTTTTAACATTAATTTTTTCGAAATCTTAATCCCGCTTTCCCATATACCACCCCAATGGGGCGCTCGTGGTGGAATAAATTTCCAATCAATATTTGATGTAGTCAAATAATTTTGAACGGATTGAACATTGTTTTGATTTTTGAAAAAACTTTGTAATTCTTTAAAATTATTGTCAGCACCTTGAAAATTTGTAGCGTTGTCAGAATAGATCATAGTGGGATTACCACGTCGGGAAACAATTCGTTTGAGAGTTAAAATAAATGCCTCAGTGGATAAGGAAGTGACTGCTTCAATATGTATTGCTTTTGTGACTAAGCATACAAAAAGTGCTATATAGCATTTGATTTTAGGCGATTTTCTTAGATTTGAGGATTTTATTAAAAATGGGCCTCCGAAATCCAATCCTATTTTTTGAAATGGTCGAGCTGGGGTTACCCTGTCTCGAGGAAGATCGGCCATGATTTGAGTGTAAGGTTTTGATGAAAATCTGAAGCATTTATGGCAATTATGAATAATCTTTTTTGTTGTTCTTAACCCATTTAAAGGCCAAAAGTTTAGGCGAAAATTTGACAACACGGTATTCGCTCCAGCGTGTCCTAGTCTAATATGTTCTGATTCTAACATTGAATTGACCGTACTATTTTTTGAAGGTAATAAAAGAGGATGCTTCTGATTGAAGGGGATGTCAGCGTGCTCGAGACGGCCACCGACACGTATCATTCCGGTTTTGTCTATAAAAGGTTTTAATTTATTAATTTGTTTATCAGAAACATTTTTTTTTAGTTTAAGTTCATTGATTTCTTTTTCAAAATAGAAATTTTGAATGGTTTTGATTATGAAATTTTCAGTAACTCTCAATTCGGTTACATTTAAAGGTCCGGATATTTTGTTTAAATTTTTACAATTCAATATGAATCTGTGAACATACGCTATTGTTCTTTTTAATCTTGTGTAGCTAGAAAATTTCGAAAATGAACTTATCCAGAAGTTTTCTTCTGTTGGTGCTGTCAAGATTACAGTTTTTAATTCCGGAATTTCGGAAATGTCAATTTTCGGATTTGCGAAATTATCAAATTTTGATAAGTCTAAGTCGTGTTTCATTAAAAAGTTCGGTCCATGCCACCAAATTTTGTTGGAAATTAAATTTTTCGCTGGGGCCCCACGTGATACAACATCAGCGGGATTTTCTATAGTATTTACATACCTCCAGGAGAATTCTTTAGTCGTTGCTTGTATTTTGGCGACTCGGTTGCCTACAAATATGGACCAACGACACGGTTCGCCTTTGATCCAGCATAGCGCTATTTGGCTATCTGACCATAAGTTTACACTATCTATTTGTATCTTCGATTGAAAGTTTTGATAGATTTTCTCTACTAGTTTAGACAGGAGTAACATGGCGGACAATTCTAATCGAGGGAGAGTTATGGTGTTAGAAATTGGGGATACACGTGATTTCGCAGAAATTAGGTTACAGGAAACTGTATGATCCGAATAAATGGTTCTTATATAAACACAGACCCCGTATGCTTTTAAGCTGGCATCGCCGAAGCCATGCAATTCGATCTGAATAATCGTTTTATCTAAGAAAATGTATCTGGAAATTTTTAGTTGAGATAGGTGTGGTAAATAGCTAATAAAAGCTTGCCAGTCATTCAATAGTTTTGTATCGGTGATTTCATTGTCCCAGTCGATTTTAGCTAGCCACAATTGTTTGACTAGAAGTTTTCCTAATAATATGATAGGATTGTAGAGCCCAAGCGGATCATAGCATCGCGCTATAGTTGAAAGAAATTTTCTTTTTGTTACGGGGAACATAGAGATGGTAGTGGGAACAGAAATACTTAAGTTATCGGAGTTTGGAATCCAATTTAGACCAAGGACTTTGTTTTGAGAATGATCTAGACTAAGATCAATAATTTGTTCAGAATTTTGAAAAAGTTTAGTGTCGTTAGAATTCGATATTTTAGAAAGAACTTTAGAATTATTTGAGGCCCACTTATGTAGTTCAAAACCATGGGTACCTAATATAGTTTGAAGCTCATGAATTAATCGAGTTAATTCAGATTCGGAATTTGCGCCAGAGATTATATCGTCCATATAAGTCTCGGCCATTAGAGAGTTTGATGCTAAAGGAAACTTGGAGTGATTAGTGCTTGCTATTTCTTTCAAGACACGTTGAGCGATGAATGGGGAGAAATTGCAACCGTAGGTTAGGGTTGTCAGTTCTATACATTGTAGGGGTAGGTCTGGACTTTCCCTCCACAATATATTTTGTAGAAAGCAATGTTCAGGATTTATGACTATTTGTCGAAACATCTTTTGTAAATCAGAAGTTAATGCGAATTTATTTAGTCTGAAGCGGCAGAGAATATCGAATAAATCATTTTGTACCTGATAACCTTTCAGAGTTATGTCATTCAGACTTTTTCCAGAAGTAGTGGGACAACTAGAGTCAAAAACTACTCTTAGTTTTGTCGAAATAGCTTGTTCACGCACTATGCACAAATGCGGAATAAAATATTTTAATTCTTCCTTAGAATTTGTTAGAGAAAGCGGAATAAACTTTGCATGTTTTAAGAGTACATATTCAGCAATAAATTTGCTGTAGTCAGAGAATAATTTCGGATTTTTATGAAGTCTTTTTTCAAGAGAAAGAAAGCGTTTTTTAGCGATAAGGAATGAGTCACCAAGTTCTAGGTGTTCTTTGTCAGATTTTAGCGGAAAGTTGACTTGAAATCTTCCATTTTCAAGAATTTTCGTAGTGTTTCGGAAAATAGTTTCCGCAAGTTCATCATCTAATGAAATATTATCTTTAGAGGGTATATCCTCATGAGTCCAGAATTTAGAAAGAGCTGAATTTAAGTCCTCATCAATTGATGTCGAGATATGATTACAAATTGTAACTTCAGATTCATTATTCCCAACAGTTACTGAACTAAAGGAGACATTATTTTGAATATTACCAGCAACTACCCATCCCAAACCAGTTTTTTGCAGTGTAGGCAATTTTTTACCTAAGTTTATGATTCCATTCATGAGGAGAGTGTAATATAAGTCCGCTCCCACGAGTACATCAATGGGCGACGGTAGGTGAAAATCGGGATTTGCTAGAACAATGTCGAGTGGAATTTTTAAACGGGACAAATCAAGTTTAATCTGCGGTAGTTTGCATGTTATCGTTGGAAGGACAGCACAAATGAAATCTTTGGTAACTGGGCTTTTGATTTTGAAACATTATTATTTTGTACATAATTGGTTGAATTTTGATTGATTGTTAATTCATCGATTCTACATCTTAATTTTGAATCGGTTTCATAATATTTACTTTCTAATATATTTCTGTCCTCAAAATCAGTTAATTCTGCTTCAGAATTTTCGATAATCATTTCAATTTTTGTTTGTATTTCATTATATGCTAAATAATGTTCTTTCAAATTCATTAATCTAGTTTGACACTCTTTTAAAAATTCATTTTTGTTTACAATTTCAAATTCTGTAATAGCCCATGTGTTTATCCGGGTAATTTGCACTTTTATGGTGCGTCTTTGAAGCTTTAATGCATCCAACGACATATTGAATAAATAATTTACCTACTTGCAATTAACGACTAATAAATTAATAAAAATATTGGAAGTGGAAATTGAGTTTTTGAATAAGCACTGGCACTTTTTTGACTTATTTTTATTATCACTGCACCAGGAAATGTTAAAAATGGATGGATCCTACCTTTGTTGTAGATTTTTGCTTAGGTACTGGAAGCTGGAATTGTGCTACTACTTGGTAGTCTGGAACTCTGGAACTGCTACCTACTACTTAGTAGCCTGGAAGTCTGGGCTGGAATTGCTACTACTTTGTAGCCTGGAGCTTGAAGCACATCAGTTGGGAAGACAATTTGAAAGCTCACTTTTGATCTTGGAATGTTCGTACACTGGTCTGAGGAGTGTTTTATTTTTGGGTTTGCCAGATCCGGCTCGAAGGACCACAATGGAGTAATTTGATATGTTAACCCACTTTGGAGCCACGCTCTATCAGCAAGCGCAGCGACGCCTTGAACAAACGCGCTGCTGCCCAAGACGGTAGACTGTAGTGAAGTTCTTTTCCCTGGTCAAACCCAAACGAATAGTAGGGTGAAATAAAATACCCTTGGAATAAAAGTATCTATTACTATTACAAACAGTGGGTTGTAAGGCCACAGCAAGCAAACCCCACCGGCTAAATTGCCTTTACAAAGTTTAAATTAAACACTCACTAAAATTTAAAATCACAACTAATGGCTAGTCCAAAACCTGGCCTGTTTTTTATACTCACCAGTAAATGGTGTATGAATATAAACTATAAACTCTTGTTACACTGAAATGGCGTCGTAGAAATAGAAATTAATTGGAATTCAATGATTTTCTCGTAATGAGATTCGGAAAGAAATTTTACTTGACAAATATATTATCTGTCACACTGACACTTTTTCGATCCAGTCAATGACGGCGTGAAATGAATATATTATTATTTTGAAGAAATATGAATTCCGAACATGTGCTATCGCTAATTTGTTAGCATTTGGTTCCGTCTTGGTGGGTTTCTTCCTTCCAAACTTTCCGATTGGAGGAAAGGGGGGGAAAGGCCATGCCTTGTTTAGTTTTATCTTCATAATTACGTTCTCTATCGTATTTTACATGCACACATATTTTTTTGGTCACGTTAAATAATTATCTTATTCTAGTTTCACCGTGTTTATTTTCAAACAATATCTTGCAATAGTATTCCCACGGAATTTTTGGAGGTTTTCGCTTTCCTGTTAAAAAATGCTTACCGTGAATTTTGTTTTTTTGTTAAGGCCTATATCTTTGACGGGCGTGTTGTTAGTCTTGTGACAACCTTAATTGGAAGACAAACTTTCAGAGGTGTGTCATGGTGGGTCATGATTCCATAGATGTGCTGTACCTACGGGACGCCGTCTTCCGAAAGGATGGATTTATGACTTGTCATATCATCGCACTGGAGGGATGTGTCACATGGGCACTGCAACACGGTGTCATAGATTTAGAGATCCAGTCAATTTTTATCTCTTGGATTTTTTCCATTTTAGTTGTGGCGTTTCTAAATAACGCTGGGTTCGTTAATAACCCGAGCTTGCTCAAAAATTTATTAGGTATGTTTTTTTACACCCTTTCGTTTCTCCCTTAGCAAGGACTTGGTTATCATAGGACCCATGCCTGCACTTCGGTAGTTGTTAATGGATGTGGAAATTTATTGTGGGAAAAGATAACCACGACGCGATTAACATCATCTGCGAGGCTTTTCCAACACAATTGATAGCCAGTCAATTCATAACTCCGGAATGACACTTCACTTATTTTTACTTTTCTTATTACCGTTTATTATTGGTTTATTTTATTATTTTTTCATCAGTTTAAGGTACTAGAGATCATACTTACCCCTTATTTTTTTGTTTCGTTGAGAAATTAGGATTTCTCTATTTATCGTTAAGATGTTAAGCATCTTGAGTTTTTTTTATTGCACTTATAATGATTTTTATATTGATATATATTCAACATTTCATGTTATGATAGAGGCTAACCCTCAAAATACCGTTTTATAGTTGTAGTAAAATATTGTGATCTCTGTACAATTTTTTTGAACCATTTATTTTATTATAATTTTTTCTTCCGTTAATAGGAACATTTCCCTATTAATTTTAATTTTTTGGATTCAATATATTCACGTTTGTTTTTCAATATATTTTGAATTTCGTTTACTTTTCTCTAAGCTTTTGGAATAAAAAAGAGAGTAAGTCAAGAATTTAGAATAATTTCTCTACAGTGAGATAGTATATTCATACATCGTCACAATTTTTGCTGTGTCTGTGTGAGGATTATTTCGAATGTTCTGCTTGCGCGATGACCAATGGTTACCGTGGATACCAACTGGCAACATCCCTGGTATGAACTTAGAAATATCATTTCACTTTCCGGTGGAAATTTTAGACAATCACTTCTACCAAATTTCGCCACTTCTCTTCTCTTTTTATTGAATGGTTTATGTTCATCAATTTATTCATTCTCTTGAGTTATATGTAAGCACTACTTTTTTTTTGGATGTTCACCACAGTTTTTTTGTTTTTGCTTCCCATTCTTCGTAGAGTGTTGTTTACAAAAAAAAAAGTAATTCTGTGAATTATTTTTTTCTCCCGAGGAGAGGGGATGTAACATACTGTTTAGCCTGTTACGTTCTTCGTTTTAAAAACTATTTTATTTAGTTAATTTTTGTGGCTCATTAGTCACTTCCTCCCAAATTTCTACTAAATTTCTAAACATGCCGTTTCCTTGTCGCATTAGTCACTCCAAAATAAAACATTAATTTTTATCAAATTCCCCTTCTATTTTTGTCTTTAGATATTCGAAATTTCAAGTTTCGATTCGAACTCATTCTTTTTCCTCTAACTGCCACTAAGGCAACATTCAAATTTATTTTTAACTTATTGTTGGTGAACAAATTTTTATCGTCTGGTTGCTCTGCAGCCGGCAACTTATAGGCAAGTTTTAGGCAAGTTATATGCGAGTTATAGGCAAATTTAAGAGGCTATTTACATTGAGGCAAATTTAGAAGTTCTCCTGTTCCCGAGGTACACCGCCTGTTAAGCCATCGCCGCCATCGTCACCATCGTCGCCAGAGCTGCCCAACATCCCAGCCCTCTAAGATAAGTTCCTTCGTCTTATCTTTTGCGTGTGTAAGATTTGAAGTTGGCGTGTTATATTACACTTGGTATCCTACTTGTTTGGTTTTTTTGGTATTCAATTTATGTGAATTTTTGGATAAACCAATAAATATTTAATATCTTCAATTTTTGTATTGATTATTCAATATTTATTAAATTGGATACATGTGTTCGGGAATAAGTAGTTTCATTTTGTTAATTTTTTTAAGTAACTTAAGCTTAATTTTTACGAGGTGTTTCCAGCTTTCCACCTTTTGCTTCTGTTTTTTTATTGCATTCGTTCGTTTAAAAAGCTGGTGGCGTCCAATTTAATATTAATTGTACACCCCATCCCCGTGATAGCGAATAAAATTGTTTAATTGGTGCCGAATTCCACTCCCTGAGGTGGAGTGCTCTAGCCTGGGACTTCTAAGTTACAAGATAAAGATACTTACACATAAAAAAAAACTTGAAAAACATTTTGAAGTTTCTCAGTTGATAAATTAACTCCAATGTTAAAAAGTCATATACCTGGAAATGTTATTGTCACTTTGACAAGAGAAGTTTTTATCCGATAAAAAAGGATGCACCTTTTTTATCGGATAAAAACTTCTCTTCCTCAATATCTAGTAAGCGGACGTCACTTTTACACAATGACAATGAGTCGCAAGTTTGGTTACTTATAATTTCATAGCAATAATGATTGTTGTTGTTCATCCATATATTCTGTAGTTTATTGTATTAATAAAGATAATTATTGTTGTTGTTCATCCATATATTCTGTCGTTAATTTATCTTGCCAAAAAACACTCGAGCTTTTCTTTTATCAGATAAATTTCTCTTTAACTCAAATTTTTGCCAATCACTAAATTTGATAAATTAGTTAAAAATTAGATAAAATCGCTCCACCTTCGGTGTCCCGATTTTATCATGTCAGTTTTTCTCGTAAAATTAGTGATTGGCAAAACTGTTTCGTTGCAAAGAGAAATTTATCCGATAAAAAAAAAGCTCTTGTGTTTTTACTGTTGATAAAAAATAAAATTCGTGTAAATTTTCTCAAAACTTAAAATAAATTAAATTGAAATTTTTCGATTATTTAATCAAAAACTCTTAAAATCGGTATACATGAAAGTTTGATGATGAATATCTTTTGAACGCTTAATTTAATCGCCAAAACATAAGATACCATTTTTATAGAGCAGTTAATTTCCTACAAAAAATTCTATTGTGCACTTTATAATAGCCATTTCTTGTCCAGTTATAAAATTCATAAACAAAAATGACATTTGATTTAAAATAATCAAACTTAAATCTTCAATATCATTCAAATGGTAAGGTTTACGGAAAAAAGGTACCTTTTTTGTAGAGCATTAAATTTCCAACAAAATTTTTCAAAATTTTTTTTCTGTACAATCAATAATTAATGTGAGGTATGAATTTTTTTTCTATTGGACTGAGAAAAAAATAAAAAACTGCGATGCGGAGGATCTTACTATTAAAATTAAGAGCTCATATTTGGTGAGAATTTTTTTAAGGTGTCTAGCAACCCATTTTTCTGTATTAGTTGTAAAAAAAATGGTTCATTTTTTTTGACCCACCCTAATATGAATATGACACATTTAGTAACATAATAGTGGCTACTTGTTAGTAAAGTATTTTTTCTCAAGGCTACAAATTGGGCAAAATTCGCCTGATTATATAGGCATCAAGTTATCTATATGATAAAATTAAAACAATAATAGGAAAGGATAGCTTGACATCGACATTGGCATTTACATCCAATGTAAAAAAGTTTTTAATGGACCAGGCATTTTACTCAGTGACTGAGTTTCTTAATTATTATAAATAAGTCTTAAATTATTTTATTTTGAAGATCAAACATTTATATTTTCTTACGGGGTTTTTATTTACAATTGTATTTGGTATTTGTATTGTATCTGTATTTTGTATTATCTGTATTTTATATTTTGTATTATCTGTATTTTATATTTTGTATTGGTTGACTGGTCTTATAAGTTTTATATATTGTGTATTTACTTAATGTAAAATTTTAATGATGTAATAATAAAAATCAAAAATCAAATAGCTACTAACACTGTGTGTATGAATAAGGCTGTATGTAATTTTAGTTATGTATTCAAAAAAATAGTAGGTAAATAACGTATGTGCTTAAAGTAACTATTGTTAAATATAAAGTGGTGATTATCATAATTAATGTTGCATTTTTCGTAAATATTTTCACATACTTGCAAATGTATGCACAACATAGATACTAAACAAGCAGGTACTTACTATCAGAATTGTGTCACAGTAGATGTAGTACAGGCACTTTCTTGGATCTGTTTTTGGTAGCTCTATAACCAACCATGGCATGGTCCCAGCACCTCCTTCTTTGCACAGCTTTTGAAAAAACCTTTGTGATTTTGGTTACATTAGATGGGAACCAGTAGGATTGAAAGAACACATTGGCTTTGTTGCCAAGGGAATATGATTTCCGCCTATGAGGTTAGCATCATCATTGTCTAAGAAATGTAATTGCATCTTCCTCCACAAAGCAAATAAACTATAAATCTAGATTAAGAACCATATATGCAAAATTGAAGTTAATCATTATCGCTGATTGCTCCACATAGATCTTGCATAATTTTAACTTTCAAAAGAACGAGTGAGAAGCTAGCTCCTAGCTCCAAACGAATATTTGCGACAAACGTCTGAACTGGCAACAGTGCACCAAACTGTCCGTTTATTGTGGTCGCCTTATGGCGCGGCCAGTCTCATATAAGGGGAGAAGTGAAAAAATTTCTTTTTAATACTGCAAAGCCATATATCGATGTCCCTCGTTTAAATTTCGCACGGAGGTTGATAATGTAATATTCTTTTATATTTCATGTTCAAAATTTGCTGACAAACGTTACGAGGGTCGAAAAAATTGAATATTAAGCAATTTTAAAAAAAATAAGAACTTTCTTTTTATTACTGCAAAGCCATATATCGATGTCCCTCAATTAAATTATGCACAGAGGTTGATCCTGTAATAGTCTTTTATATTCCATATCCAAAAATCCTGACAAACGTTACGAGGGTCGAAATAATTGAATAATTGGCATTTTTGAAAAAAATTACAACTTTCTTTTCATTACTGCAAAGCCATATATGGATGTCCCTAGTTTAAATTTCGCACAGAGGTTGATAATGTCATAGTCTTTCATATTTCATGTTCAAAATTCGCTGACAAACGTTACGAGGGTCGAAAAAATTGAATATTAATCCATTTTAAAAAAAATTACAACTTTCTTTTCATTACTGCAAAGCCATATATCGATGTCCCTCGTTTAAATTTCACACGGAGGTTGATAATGTCATAGTCTTTCATATTTCATGTTCAAAATTCGCTGACAAACGTTACGATGGTCGAAAAAATTTAATATTAATCCATTTTAAAAAAAATTACAACTTTCTTTTCATTACTGCAAAGCCATATATCGATGTCCCTCGTTTAAATTTCGCACAGAGTTGATAATGTAATATTCTTTTATATTTCATGTTCAAAATTTGCTGACAAACGTTACGAGGGTCGAAAAAATTGAATATTAAGCCATTTTAAAAAAAATAAGGACTTTCTTTTTATTACTGCAAAGCCATATATCGAAGTCCCTCGTTTAAATTTCGCACGGAGGTTGATAATGTCATAGTCTTTCATATTTCATGTTCAAAATTCGCTGACAAACGTTACGAGGGTCGAAAAAATTTAATATTAATCCATTTTAAAAAAAATTAGAACTTTCTTTTCATTACTGCAAAGCCATATATCGAAGTCCCTCGTTTAAATTTCGCACGGAGGTTGATAATGTCATAGTCTTTCATATTTCATGTTCAAAATTCGCTGACAAACGTTACGAGGGTCGAAAAAATTGAATATTAATCCATTTAAAAAAAAATTACAACTTTCTTTTCATTACTGCAAAGCCATATATCGATGTCCCTCGTTTAAATTTCGCACAGAGTTGATAATGTAATATTCTTTTATATTTCATGTTCAAAATTTGCTGACAAACGTTACGAGGGTCGAAAAAATTGAATATTAAGCCATTTTAAAAAAAATAAGGACTTTCTTTTTATTACTGCAAAGCCATATATCGATGTCCCTCAATTAAATTATGCACAGAGGTTGATCCTGTAATAGTCTTTTATATTCCATATCCAAAAATCCTGACAAACGTTACGAGGGTCGAAATAATTGAATAATAGGCATTTTTGAAAAAAATTACAACTTTCTTTTCATTACTGCAAAGCCATATATGGATGTCCCTAGTTTAAATTTCGCACAGAGGTTGATAATGTCATAGTCTTTCATATTTCATGTTCAAAATTCGCTGACAAACGTTACGAGGGTCGAAAAAATTGAATATTAATCCATTTTAAAAAAAATTACAACTTTCTTTTCATTACTGCAAAGCCATATATCGATGTCCCTCGTTTAAATTTCACACGGAGGTTGATAATGTCATAGTCTTTCATATTTCATGTTCAAAATTCGCTGACAAACGTTACGAGGGTCGAAAAAATTTAATATTAATCCATTTTAAAAAAAATTACAACTTTCTTTTCATTACTGCAAAGCCATATATCGATGTCCCTCGTTTAAATTTCGCACAGAGTTGATAATGTAATATTCTTTTATATTTCATGTTCAAAATTTGCTGACAAACGTTACGAGGGTCGAAAAAATTGAATATTAAGCCATTTTAAAAAAAATAAGGACTTTCTTTTTATTACTGCAAAGCCATATATCGAAGTCCCTCGTTTAAATTTCGCACGGAGGTTGATAATGTCATAGTCTTTCATATTTCATGTTCAAAATTCGCTGACAAACGTTACGAGGGTCGAAAAAATTTAATATTAATCCATTTTAAAAAAAATTAGAACTTTCTTTTCATTACTGCAAAGCCATATATCGAAGTCCCTCGTTTAAATTTCGCACGGAGGTTGATAATGTCATAGTCTTTCATATTTCATGTTCAAAATTCGCTGACAAACGTTACGAGGGTCGAAAAAATTGAATATTAATCCATTTTAAAAAAAATTACAACTTTCTTTTCATTACTGCAAAGCCATATATCGATGTCCCTCGTTTAAATTTCGCACAGAGTTGATAATGTAATATTCTTTTATATTTCATGTTCAAAATTTGCTGACAAACGTTACGAGGGTCGAAAAAATTGAATATTAAGCCATTTTAAAAAAAATAAGGACTTTCTTTTTATTACTGCAAAGCCATATATCGATGTCCCTCAATTAAATTATGCACAGAGGTTGATCATGTAATAGTCTTTTATATTCCATATCCAAAAATCCTGACAAACGTTACGAGGGTCGAAATAATTGAATAATAGGCATTTTTGAAAAAATTTACAACTTTCTTTTTATTACTGCAAAGCCATATATCGATGTCCCTAGTTTAAATTTCGCACAGAGGTTGATAATGTAATAGTCTTTTATATTCCATATCCAAAAATCGCCGACAAACGTTACGAGGGTCGAAAAAATTGAATCTTAGGCATTTTTGAAAAAAAATACAACTTTCTGTTTATTACTGCAAAGCCATATATTGATGTCCATCGTTTACATTTCACACAAAGGTTCATAACGTAATAGTCTGCTATATTTCATGTTCAAAATTCGCTGACAAACGTTACGAGGGTCGAAAAAATTGAATAATAGGCATTTTTGAAAAAAAATACAACTTTTTTTTTATTACTGCAAAGCCATATATCGACGTCCCTCGTTTAAATTTTGCACAGAGGTTGACAATGTAATAGTCTTTCATATTCCATATCCAAAAATCGCTGACAAACGTTTACGAGGGTCGAAAAAATTGAATATTAAGCCATTTTAAAAAAAATTACAACTTTCTTTTCATTACTGCAAAGCCGTATATTGATGTCCCTTGTTTAAATTTCGCGCAGAGGTTGATAATGTAATAGTGTTTTATGTTCCATATCCAAAAATCGCTGACAAACGTTACGAGGGTCGAAAAAATTGGATATTAAGCCATTTTAAAAAAATAACAACATTATCCGCATATAGTAGACTACTAATTTTTATCGGTTCTAAATTTCTGTGTCCCATTATAGTATTCAGCTGCTCATATTTTTCTTCAATTCGTTTCCCAATCTTATCCATGATTATTATAAACAAACTGTCACCTTGTTTTATTCCCTTAAACATTTTGAATTCTCCTGACCTTTGGCCGGCAATTTCTACCTTGGCTCTAACTGTCTCGTATACACTTTTAATTATATTTATTAAGGTGGGTGGAACTTCCATTTCCTTCAGGGTTCTCCATACTTCTCTTCTATCTACTGTATCAAAGGCTGCTTTTAGATCTATAAATGTAAGGTACATTTCTTCTCCCTCTTCTATTTTTCTTTCGATTATATTCCTTAGTATATAAATATTATCATTTGTTTGTCTTCCAGGTCTAAAAGCTCTCTGTTCTTCTCCTAATTTTGGTTCTACATATTCTCTTAATCTTTTTTCTATTATTTTGGTGTACACTTTATAGCTAGTTTGGGCCAAACAGATTGCTCTGTAATTCTCACATTGTGCCTGATCTCCCTTTTTATAGATGGGTATTATTAAGTTATTTTCCCATTCCCTTGGAATTTTTTGTTGTATCCATGCTTCTTTGCATACATTCCATATCCATTCTTTTCCTCTTTCTAATTATCTCTGGCGCTATCCCATCTTCTCCGTTAGCTTTGCCTATTTTGATTTTTTGTATTACTTGATCTAACTCTTCTTTTTGGATTCCTTGTAGTTGGTCGATTTCCTTTTCTGCTGTTGTTATATTCTCTTCCGATGTTAATGTATGGAATTGCTCTGTACAGTACTATTTCCATGTTTCTAATACACCTTCCATTTCCGTTTGTACTCGGCCGTGGCGATTTTTTATTGCTCTAATATCTTTATATTTATTTCCTCTCAATCTTTTTATTCTTGTCCAAAATTTCCTGTTATCCATTTTATGTTGATCTGTTATTTCTTCTCCGATATGCTTCCATGAGTCACGTTTTGATTTTTTGACGGCTCTTTTTACAATAGTTTTCTTCCTGTCATATACTTCTTTGTCCACATGTGATTTTGATGTGATATATTTTTTCCATGCCGTCTTCTTTTCTTTGACCACTATTTTAATTTCTTTATTCCACCAGTTAGTCCTTTTTATATTCCTATTATATTTAATTTTTCCACATGTCTTTTCTGTTGCTGTTAATAGCGTTTCTTTAAAGGCGGTCCATCGTTCTTCAAGTTCCCTATACTTAAATCCCTATACTTAAATGCCATAATTCTGCGTTCCGCACGTTATACAATTATTACATAGAAAAAGCATAGAACATGAAGACGCAACATGTGAAGAATATTACTTTCAAGAGTGGTTTACTAAAAATGAAGAGCAATTACTGTTATAAAACAGTTTGTAACATCTTTAGTATGTTTTACAAGAAGCATAGCGCTGTCTATGCAGTTGTTTGAGTTTCGGCGCATTACGTTTCTATCTGTAGTGTCTGTGTTCTTTTTGTTAATAATATAGTGTGCTTATAATAAAAAATTAAGAAAAGTACTGTAACTGTCACTGTCATCTAATTTTGATTCTTCCCATATAATATAATTTTCAATGCATAAAAAGAAGTCACAAAAGAAATACATCTAATGCAGTAATGGATCACCTGTTCCACTGAGGTAATTATTATTTATAATTAATGAGAGATAATACCAGATACAAAACCTGCAACCAGACGCATACTTTATTGTTATAATTTACTTGCTGCAATATACCTCCTTAATTTGAAAAGATTGACTAATTTCCAACTGTGTAAGGAATTTGGGAAGGAATATTTCCGTTCCAGTGCAGGTCATCTACAACCATTTCTATCGAAGGATTGATATGCCAGTACATACCAATTAAAAATATTAAAATATATGTTTTGGGTTGGAAAGTTAGCCCTACTCAATACATAGTTGTTCTTATCGAGCCGGATACATCATTCACAACATCCTATTTCGAGTTGAATAAAGTGTTACAAGAGATTATCTGCAAAAAATACTCCAGAAAGAAGAATAGATCCAGTTTAGCGTTTTGGATATTTTTTTTTGCGTTTCATAAAAATATATTGACTCTCTTGTGTGAATTATTTAGAGTTAGATAAAAAAAGTTATATTTTCTATGGTTTTGGTCTGGTTAGCAGCCTTCAAAGTAATTGTTTATTTCGAAGTGTTATCTCTCAACATTTTTGTAATCATTTTCTTTAAGAGTGTGTTAATTCAAGGAATTGACTAATTTAATTCAATTTCACTATTGTGGTACACGTAAAAAGGACAAGAATATATTTTGTTTCCGGATAGACAAGCGTCAATCCTTTGAGTTGATTCATTTCCTAAATATTACTGTTCACTTTGAATATTTTCATATTATTTTTCTTTATATTGTACAAAAAGGATCCAGCTTATTGAATATTTTTCGCTTATAAGAATTGTCCAAACCGTGTGTTGTTAAAAGAAAAAAAGGGTTAAAACAGTGCTATTTCCGATTTCTCCTAATTTTGTACGGCTAATGATTTGTATATAGTATACGTATTTAATTTTTACTTACTATGGAACAGTTGAAAAATTCACGGGCATATGTTAAAGGTGCAATTACTCGTACTAGTAACTGTATTGATAATCACTTAGATTCAGCACTAAATGTATTTGTTCTTGAAGAAAGAATTAAGAAATTAGATGAAAATTTAGTTAAATATTCTGACCTTCAAAAAGAAATTCAAAACGTTGATTCGAATAATTCTGACACTGAAGATAGTTGTATTGTTGAAGACAGAGTTTGTAATATGATAGGAAGTTTAAAAGAAAAAATTTATTCACTTCAGGCCCCTCAGACTAGTACAGTACAACAATCTACTAGGGTTGAAAATTGCCCAAATTTAGGAGTTAAACTTCCTCAAATCACCATTCCACCCTTCTCAGGTGAATACCAAAAATGGATTTCTTCTTCCCAGTTGTTTTATTCCTTGATCAGGGACAATAGGAGTTTGACTGATATTCAAAAATTTATCTATTTGGAGTCTTATCTCCGCGGAGAGTCTCTAACGTTGATAGAGTCCTTACCTTTAAGCAATGATAATTTTCAGTTAGCATTAGATATTCTTCAAAAAAGATATGACAATAATTTAATTATAATAAATTCGCATCTAAATGACATAATTGATTTTCCTGTTTTAACAAAAGGAGCAGCTCAATCAATTAGAGATTTTAAAGTTACAGTTGAAAAAAATGTCCTTAAAAAATGTTAAATGTCCAGCAGCACATTGGGATGTAATTCTGATCAATATTGTAGTTCGTAAATTAGATTTCAATACGAAAAAATATTATCAGTCAAACAGACTCACAGATGTTTTTCCTACTTTAGATGAGTTTTTTATCATATTGGATTCCTATGCAAGTATGTTGGACTCATTAATTAGTAATTCATTTCAAAAGAAATAATCTTCTCCTAAGCCAGTCAAAAGGTTTTCTCTCCATACACAAGCTTTCAACTACAGAAAATGTTGGAAGTGCAAAACTTCTAGCCATGATCTATATTCGTTTCCTGACTTTTCCAAAATGACCGTTAATCAAAAGTATGATTTTCTGAAGTCACAACTATTGTGCTTCAACTGCATGGGTGGTAAGCACAAAATTGTTGAATGTAGGTCAAAAGGTTGTTCAGAGTGTGGAAAAAAACATCACACTTCCCTCCATAGAGATAATGTTCAAGTGCGTAATTCGTTAAGTGATTCTAGGGTTCAAAATGAGAATTATGAAAGCTCTTGTTTAACATAGGGCCATTGAAAATAACTTCAGTTCCGCTTGTCAAAGGACATCCAGACAAAACATTTATTCTTCTTCAAGTGCCACAGGTGGGCACTCAAAACATACAAATGTGCAAGGTTTACAAGGTGAGCAGAATGCTAATACATCTAAGAGTTTATTAGATCCTCTGGTTCACACATTGTCAACAAATTCTGAAACAAATGTGATGTTGGCTACTGCTGTTGTAACTATTTATTCGAATACAAATTTTCCTATCCAATTTTCCTATCCAAGCAAGAATCCTTCTGGATGCTGGCAGTCAAGCGTCATTTATGACAGAGAAACTTGCAGCCAAGCTTAAACTTCAAACTTACAATGTAACATTACAAGGACAAGGTGTCCAAAAATACAACATTTCTTTCAAATAAAATGGCTGACATAACTATTCATTCAAATGCTACTGATATCCAAGTCAAAATAAATTGTAGTATTCTACCTTCTATTACTTCGAAAATTCCACAATTCCCAGTTAAGATATTCTTGGAAAATTCCAGAACAGCTTCATCTGGCAGATCCAGATTTCAGCACTCCATCAGATATTGACATTCTGATAGGAGCAGATGTATATTATGACATTCTTCTTCCTAACATTCTTTCCTTAAGCAAAAATAGCCCAAAATTAGTAAACACAGTGTTCGGTTGGATAGTAGGTGGTAAATATTCGCATTCTTCAAAAAATGTAAAAACATTTTTTCTCCAATCATGTGCAGTAGTACCTGATCTTAACATTTCTTTGAATGAAACTCTTTGCAAGTTTTGGGAGACAGAAAAACTCCAAATTAAGCCACATTTATCTCCAGATGAAAAATGGGCGTTTTCAAGTTAACATTCCATTAAAAGGTGCACATGAATATGAGAAATTAGGAAATTCTTACTTCATAGCAAAGAAAATATTCATATCTTTAGAACAAAGACTTCATTTAAATCCTCACTTGTTTCAAAATTATAAATCTTTTATTGATGAGTATATAGCCCTTGGTCACGCAAAATACATTCCTTTTCCGGATGAACTCAAAATTCGGACTACATATTTTCTGCCTCATCATTGTGTACTTAGAGATGATCATCAAACCACAAAACTAAGAGTTGTTTTTGATGCGTCAAATAAAAGTTCTTCGGGTGTGTCCCTTAATGACATTTCACTTAAAGGTTACCAGGTACAACCTGATTTATATGACATCTTATGTAGATTTAGACAATACCGTTATGTGATTACTGCTGACATTCAAAAGATGTACAGGCAAGTATTAACCAATCCTGAGCAAAATTTTCTTCAGAACATTCTTTGGCGACAATCCCTGACAGATCCACTTCAGTGCATTGAGCTGCAGACAGTTACCTATGGTACAAACTGTGCACCCTTCCTAGCAACTCGATCTGTTACTGAATTGGCGCGTACATCAGAGAAAATGTTTCCCGCTGCATATGATGCACTATTGCATCAAACTTATGTTGATGACATTCTCTATGGCGGTGAGACTATTGCCGAACTAGAGACGTCATACGATCAGCTGAATTCACTTCTTAATTCCGCAGGATTTCAACTTCATAAATGGAAGTCAAATTCATCTAAGTTTAGAAAAACTAATTGTACAAATGAAGATTCCACAAATCATAACATTTCAATAGAGAATTTTTCCAATAAAGTTCTGGGACTCTCCTGGAATAACGTGACAGATATCTTTCTGATTTCTAGTCCTCATTCATTTTCGACTGAGATTATGACAAAGCGTAAATCGTTTTCCATAATTGCTCAAATGTTCGATCCGCTAGGTTTCATAGGTCCAGTAATTGTAACTGGAAAAATATTCATTCAGAGATTGTGGTTAGCAAATCTTTCTTGGAATGATCCTCTTGAAAATGAACTTCTTACTGACTGGTGTAACTTTATAAACACATTACCCCATTTACAAAAAAAAAATTTCACGTTCATTGTTTCTAGATAAACAAATCGTTCTAGTACAACTTCATGGATTTGCAGACAGCAGTATCAAGGCATATGCTGCCTGTATTTATTTTCGTGCTGTATATTCAGACCACTCTGTTTCTTGCAATATTGTTACTTCAAAGTTTAGAGTAGCCCCAATTAAAACCATAACTCTTTCAAGTTTACAGTTATGTGCCATGGTGTTATTAGCTAATTCAACTGAAAAGATAGTAGACATTTTTTAACACAAATTAAAGTTTTCTTCCGTGAATCTTTGGACCGACTCTCAGATAGCCTTGTATTGGATTGAATCCCTTCCATCCAAATGGACAACTTTTGTAAGCAATAGAGTGTCACAAATTCAATCATTATCTTCTAATTGAAAATGGAGACATGTAAAATCAAGTGAAAATCCCGCCGACATTTTATCTCGCGGAATTCTTGCTTCTGAATTGATCGATGCCAAACTTTGGTGACATGGACCAACTTTATCATCATCTAATTTTGATTCTTTCAATATAATATAATTTTCAATGCATAAAAAGAAGTCACAAAAGAAATACATCTAATGCAGTAATGGATCACCTGTTCCACTGAGGTAATTATTATTTATAATTAATGAGAGATAATACCAGATAAAAAACCTGCAACCAGACGCATACTTTATTGTTATAATTTACTTGCAATATACTTTCTTAATTTGAAAAGATTGACTAATTTCGAACTGTCTAAGGAATTTGGGAAGGAATATTTCCGTTCCAGTGCAGGTCATCTACAACCATTTCTATCGAAGGATTGGTATGCCAGTACATACCAATTAAAAATATTAAAATATATGTTTTGGGTTGGAAAGTTACAATACTTACTGCTAGTTATAAGTGAATACAGGAAAACATGCACAATTGTAATGAAAATTTTTTAGTGTAACAATATATATTACTTTACTAATTAAAAATCAATTTTTAAGTTGAAAATCTATTTATTTAAGTATAATGCTCAATTTTCAGCAGTAATATGACATTTTTTCAAAAAAGTTTTTTTACAGGTAACTGACGATATGTAAAAAATATCAAACATTTTTTGAAAAATAAGTTATAGGAATTCGAATTTTCTATAAAAAAAAAAGTTGATGGTTGCGTCGGAAAATAAGAAAAATGTAAAAATTTAAAACCAATCCAACTTAACGTTAAATAACTTTTGAAAAAATGAATATGTCAAAAAATCGTTAGATACCTTTTTTGTAGAGCGTTAAATTTTCTACAAGAATTTGATCATTTTAAAATATATCGAACGTGATTTACAGCTTTCCAAAATACAAGAGAACGTGTTTTCATTTATTTTAATGGACAATTGAAATTTATGATGCGATACCTCTTATTATTAGTATTAAGAGCTCCAATTTTCACAGTAGTTTTTTATTTCACCATTTTCAAAAATATTTTTGATATAATTAAGAAAAAAATGTATCGTGATGAAATAAAACAATTTGATTTGTTTAAATCTTCATTATATTTGAACTAAGTTCAATATAGATTCGTGACGCTTTTCGCTAACACAGTAGCTTTCTCAAAAGAGTGGAGTTATAATGAAAAAATTTTAATTTATACAGTGCATTAATACGGGATTTGACGGATTTTGACAAAAGTATTATAACCTATTTATATGGAAATAAAAAGTGACTAAATATGGAATTAACAAAAGTATTAAACAAGTTTCCCTGGAAATTCATTCACAACAATCTTACCGGAACCTTTCTATGTAAAAAGGTTTAATAAGGGAGAATTGTTGATGTCTATTTGGTCGTTAAGAAGATTATCTGAATATTTGTTCTTATTTATCTCAAGAGGTTCTAAAAGATTTAATTTGAGGGATTTAGGTTCTATATGCAAAATTTCAAAATTTGAATCGAAAGTGTGCTGGTTTGCTAATAAATGATTTGAGTAATTGGAATCTAATTTTTGGTTGTCATAGCTTTGTTTGTGTTCTGAAATTATAGTTTTAAAATTCCTAAAAGTTCTACCCATATAAATTTTATCACAGTTGTCATTACCACAATTTAATTTATAAACTCCTGATTTGTTTAATTTTGAAGATTTAGATTTGTTGTTTTTAATGAATTTGGATAAATTGTAATCTGTTTTAAAGCCAATATTCAAGTCTAAAGTTTCTAAAAATGACTTGATTTTTAAGGATGGTATTCCAAAGTATGTTAGGCTATTAAATTGATTATTTTTGTTTTTATCAGAAGGAAATACTTGTTCTAAAGTATGTTTTAGTATCTTTTTATTTATATTATTGTCTATTAAATTTGGATAGAAATTATTATTAACTGCTTTTTGTTTTATGATATTTAGTTCTTTGTTGTAATTGTCAGTATTCAATGGGACTGTTGAAAGTCTGTGTATCATACTATTGAAAGCTGCTAATTTATG
Organism: Lochmaea capreae; assembly: GCA_949126875.1. Lineage (NCBI taxonomy): Eukaryota > Metazoa > Arthropoda > Insecta > Coleoptera > Chrysomelidae > Lochmaea > Lochmaea capreae. Next base: position 29,768,997 of record OX421406.1, read on the forward strand.
ACTGAATGGGTGGACCGAACTATTATGAATTGTAATGTCTGTACCATCACGGTTTGTGAAGTATAGAAAAATCATGTTTATTATTTATATTTGAAATTGTAAGGTCTAAAAAGTTTATAGACTTATTTTGTTCAATTTATAAGGTAAATTTTATATATTTATGAATTGAGTTGATGTAAGTAATGAAGTTATCTAATTTTCTAGTTGTACCGGTGAAGCAAGCTAAAATGTCATCTACATATCGGTGCCAGTACTAAAATTTTTTAAAAAGGAGGTGTTTATGAATTATTTATAAATTAAAAATTTTACATTATACCTCCACTCGTTTGAGGGAGCTACTGTGTTAGCGAAACGCATCACGAATCTATATTGAACAAACCAAATTGTTTTATTTCATCATTTAGTATGGATCTTCATCAAGTTAAAGCCTCATCTATTCAAAACCTATCGTTTTTTTAACTGTTTATTATACACGTACACTTATACAAAATTGTATAAACCAGATAATCCCAAATTATACAATTGCCTACAGCAATCAATGTTACTTATTAAAAATATTTCTCTACTGGTTGTAGGAAGACTAGTAACCGATTAGCTTAACACAATCCCAAAATTTAAATTCTTCGCTCCTGGTGGCTTTACACATGTTTTCAGGGATAACCTATTGTTAAAACGACTAGTTCAATTTCACGTAACACCATATATTCAGATTTATAGCTACATCTACATTATGTTCACCGAATTTAAAATAATACAATGGCTGATTGAATAAGTTCGTATCTTTAGTCATTTATATCCTAATAGACAAGGTCTACTGTCAATACATTGATAAAAAGTTCAATGAAACTGGTGCTGTAAACGATGTATCCAATCCTACAGCAATTAAAGACAAATCCTTAAATGTTTGTTTCATGTCAACATTTGGATAGTAGAAAAATTAGAAATGTTAGAAAACATACAGTGAAGGCGATTACATCAGATCCTCAAAATGTTGTCTGTTTACCTCAATACAACAAGCCATGCGATTTTTAAAACTTTGCAATACGTTTTGCAACATCACTGACAGCTCAATTTTTTAAGTGATACCACAGGAAATAGTCTAAAGGATTAATGTCGAGTGATCGCTGGGGCCACTCAATAAAACAACGCCTTCCAATCCATATTTTGGGAAACATTTAGACATTGCCTCACCACACTCGCATTGTAAGATGGAGATCTTGTTGCAACCAAATATTGTCGTTTAATATATTACTATCGTCTGAAAGTTTCGAATAATAAAATTTATACTTTAAAATATAATTGAATATACTTGGATTTAGAAGTAACCGAGCAAACTCAGGTATAATACTATTTTCCAATAAATCTAAATACACCGAACCATTTAAGTTTCCCTCAATGAAAAAAAGACCAATTATTTTGTCGCCTATTATTCCAGCCCACACATTATTTTTTTGTTGATATTGGATGTGATATTCGCGCATCCATTCCATTAATAAAAGAAGTGGCTTTATCGCAAATAATAAGTTTGGATTGTTTTGATTCAACATTTTTCCATTATTATGTCTGCAAACTCTTCAAGTCTATCGAAATCATCATCTGACAACTCTTGAAATAATTTTATTTAGTATGTATGATATTTATTTTCACGAAAAATTTTCATTACGGATGGTTGCGAAATATCAAGTTCCTTGGATATTTGTCTAGTACTTAAGTGTGAATCGTTTTCTAACGAAGACACAAACATCTAAAGATTTGTTTTCAATTGATGCAGTTTTTCTGCGTCCTGATTTGGACGAATCTTTTTCTGAGCCAGCTTCGTTCAACTTTCTTACTAACTTACTGACAGTAGATGTTGTTCCGAAAAAAGAAAATATCAAACACCAAAATCTATAAAAATCATCTGTTTCCGAGATAATTGAGGAGTTCCATTCTTGAAACTCACTCTGTATAATCGAAGTAAGTATTTATCTAAAATATTTTATTTTATAGATATGGAAGCATTTCAACTTTGAACCATACTTGGATATCAACAATTCGAAGATAAACTGTAAGTTTACCAAAGAATAATGGTGTCCAATTTGACACATGATTTTTTTTATTTAGATTTCTTAATAAAAACTACAGTATTTCTATAAATAGCTCTAAAACTCAAGACGGCTCTAAATTGCATTGGAACAATTTACAGAAAAACTTTTCTAGTTTTTTTTTGTTTAAATCCTCTCTGATGATTGTTGTTTTGTCTACTTTAGGTGGTCAAACAAACATTTTCTATTTCGAGTACCAGTAAAAAAAGCTAGTTCCAGGCACCAAGCAGTCAAGACAAGGATAGAGAATCAACAATATTATTTCCAAATCTTTGAAAAAAATATTTCCATGGGATGATCATGTTAACAGCGTTAAGCCTCCAATTTCATGGTGTCGGAGAAAAATTAGATTATAAATCGATGATTAAGAATAGTCAACAGTGTTTTATAATAATTTAACGAGGCATTTTGCCATCCATAATCTGATTATTGATGCCAAAATAATGTCGAGTCAAATTAATAAATTCAAGGGGAATTAAGCAGCAATAAAAATAGTCGACCATTTATCAGGGACGTGTTATATTTATGAAGATTATTTCTTGAATCCAATTCTTTATATCAGTCATATCCACAAAATGAAACAATTTGGAATAATGATTTGCCGATAAATTTCACTTGGTTTAACTTTCTTTGCATTTAGAAAACGAATCACAGATCTGATTCCACAAGCAGCGGCATTTTCAATTAAGGCTGCCATTATAAAGAAGCAATACAAAGAACACGTTGGCAGCAGCGATTTGAAAATGGCGTAAATTTTTTCTCCTCGAGTCAGAGTAACTGCCGCGCATGCTCGGAACTGTGATCGCAGCGCTGCCACGGATGGAAATAGAAACGGAACTTTCTTGTGGGTATACCTCGTATTACATTTTTTTGTCGACCTTTAGAAAAAATTGCTAATTTTCGAATTAAAAATCTACTGCGTTATAGCGGACGAAAAGTGTCTGCGGACAAAAATACTTGCCTTCAAAAATAGTCGATTTTTCATTCGAAATGTTATTTTTTGTAAAGGTCGAGGAAAAACATATATACTTAATAAAAGGTTACAGTAAAATTACAATTTGTACATGTTCATGTCGTCTAAGAAACTCAAGGAATCATTCATTTGGTCTCTGAAAGTTGAATGTAAGCTGTTGGGAATGCTACGGTGCCTTTACTGGTTTGCAAACTGGTGACTTTCTTATAATAACGTGTTTGACGGACATATTTTTGGTACATTGAGGTGCGTCTTCTTTGCTAATTTGGAATTGGTCAGTTGGAACTGTGTGTCCAATCCTTAATCAGGCAGGTTTTATTTGTTCAGCTCTTGTAGGTAGGTAGGGAAGGATTTGTCACTATTTCATGCATTTTGTTACGGATTACCCTGCATACCAACCGATATCTTTGTTTTCTAATTTTTCATCATTATTCATGTCTGAAATTGATTTCCATATGTGGCCGAGCTAAGTAATCTGAGTGCCAAAATACAAAATTGCCACAAATTAACAATAACTGTTCAGTAATAAAAATAAAACAAACATTTAATATTTGATGGAAAGGCTTTATTGTTGAACACAGAGATAAAATAAAAACAGATTTCTATTCTGAATACAGGGTAAAACAACAAAATAAGATAAAAAACAAAATTATGTAAGTCCACCGAAGTGGTTCCATCGATGGAGTTTGTGACTACTAGCGTAACACTGGCACTTGGATCAGATAGTGGGACATTGGCGTTGGCACATAAAAACAATGAAAATAATATTTTGGCTCACTTATCTCGGACACGCTTCAAATGTATTTGATAGTTTACAATTTTGCATGTTGAATGGTATTGAAATATTTTCCAGATAATTTGTTTGATTTATAGTAATGTTATTTTTTGTCATGTCCTGGGTAATTTATTCTCAAAAAATGTCTAATCTGCCCCAACTCTTTCATTTTGCAATTTTGGTTAAAAATTGTTTAAATTATTTGACACAAGTCATCTACAGAGAAAAACGTTTGAAATTTTCTTTTTTTCAACATTTAATGCCATTTCATAATCTGCTTCAAGAGTTTTCAGTGAAAGAGTTTTCAAGCACCAAAGTGAAATACCCTTTGACACTATCACTTAAAGAGCACTAAGTACTAATGTGGTTGAAGAAAGTCTTTGGGCCAGTTTTTGTTCAATCTTCGGTTGATTGGTCCGTCCTTGTACAGGTTTTCTATTTGGTCGTTTGGGTGGCCAATTAATCGTGTTTGATAATTGGTAGAAACTGTATTAATCACTTCTGTGACATACGAAATTTGGAGGTCTTCATGGAGAGTTTGATTTCTTATATACCAGGGAGCATTGACAATTAATCGGTGTTTTCGACTGGAATGTTTGTATGGTTTTTATTCTAATGGGTCTTGCACATCCCCATAGTTAAAGAACATATCGTTGGGTGACAGGAAGAACTCTCTAAGTACTATATTTAAACAACTGAGATAATTTAAGATTTGTTAATTCTTTGAAACATAAATCCATTCGAAAAGCAATTCATAGCCAAATCGATCATAATCAATGATGAAACATATTTTACTTAAGATCTGAGCATTTAATTTTTTTTTATAAATTAGTAGCTATTAACCAAAAAGTAGTTAGTGAGTTTTACTAGCCGTAAAATAAGAGATATGTAGGAAAATTACTTTTTGATATGAAGCATGTTTATTATTTTTTACTATCAATAACAGTGGTAACAAATAACTTAACCTAAATAAAACGTTTATTTTCATTATAAAGCAAACTGTTGAATCACCCATCTTCTTCGCTTTCTTCGTCACAGTTTAGTTCTGGCAAGCGGTCTGCAGTAACAGTTTTATTAGTGGCTAAATTTCTATACCACATATCCACTTCTTCTGGTATATGTTCAGAGTTTACTAGCTTAACTATGTCAGCCTTTTTCTGTTCAGGAATAGGGCGCAAAGTCTTATAAGCAGGTTTCAGTTCTACAGGACGAGAGTTCTTGGGCGCCCCTTACCAGCCACGGAAATCTTTTCATAATATTATGATGTATGGTCATACCTATAAAAAAGTGTTTCAGGATGGTCATTTTCAACTTTCATACTTTTAATTTTTAGCCACGAAACCATATCACCATTTTCATTTTCGTTTCGGTTTTTAATAGTAGCCGAGGCCAGATCATGCAAATCATAAAAATCATTGAATTTGAGGAGATGAACCGTGTGAGTCCCTTTTGTTTTATGTTTTTGATGTCCTGAACTTCGAGCAGATGTAAGAATGTCTATCCAACCCTTCATTGAGAAAGCTGATTTATACTTCTTAGCTGACTCAATGGCCGAATGCATGGAATCACACTCCATGTGTAAGTGGCCCGATTCTAAAAACTTAAGCTCTATTACCTTTAAATTAGTGAGGTTTTGTACTGCATAGAGCAATATACTAGCTACTTGTTGGTTCCTGTAATCCATAAGCCAGGTTTTGATATTATTTACCTCCAAAATTTGAACTTTAATTAAAAATTGACTTATCTCATTTTCCCCTGCACCACGGAATCAGCACAGTGTGGAAAATAACAAATGAGTGCTCTGCTATGAAAGTTTATCTAGCTATTGTGAAATGCAACATTGATACCTAATGATGAATTGGTAGTTGAGATGGAAATCAAATTCAATTCATTGGTAGATAGCAAAAAAACATTTCTTTTGAGAATATGTGGTAGTCACTAATGTGGAACTATTTTATGTAGAAAGTGTTCAGTGCCGAAATTATCTCTAATACTGTCAACGCAGAATCTTGAGCGTTTTCTATAATTAATTATTAAGTGCGGTATAATCATTGCTCTTTGCATTAACTTGAAATTTGAAAGTTGATTTATGGTTATCCGCACTTTCAGTTTACTCTTGAATCTTCGTTGTAAACGTGCTTTCCCAATGCTCTTCGAACATTTTTTGTCTTTGATTTTGTAGAGCATTTTTCATCACAGGGTGGCAACATCATATTTTCAGCACGCATTGCTTTATTCCGTTCCATCGCATTATATTTGGCACAAAGTTGATCCATTACATCAACGCCACATTTTGTCGTTTTACAAAAAGCAATCATTTCCGGTTCAATTTCTCCACCAGAGCTTTCGTAGTCATCATGGTGCATCGTAGACAAAAGAAACAATGGTCATATTTTCAGTAAACCCAGACATACTTGATTTCTCTGTTCTTGTCATAGAGATGAATTCATTCGGTATTTGCCGCTTATTTTTTCGTACAGTACCGACAACCGTTAACTTGTCTGCTAGTAAATTTTCTACACATTCCACTGAAGTGAACCAATTGACCCTAGTTGCGCAATTTGCTCAACAATCCTCTCAACTACATCATAGGCTGCGTTGCTTACTTTGTATGGACCATCTGGCTACTACTCACCTGTATAGATTTCTAGGTTTATGGTGTAAAAAGTTCGAAAATCGGCCAGTGAAACAAGTTTTAACCTATATTGGGCTAGCTTATTAGCAATGTACACACTGAAGGAGGTGCAGCGACCAACGTTTCGTCGATAGTCGAATATTGTCTGATAGAATAACTCTGAAAATTTCTCGCAATAGCTTCAGATAAGTTGTTTAACACTTTCGCTGCTACTTTTCGGTGACGTATGTATCCCAGTTGCGGCAATAGGTTTTCGTTGCATTATAACTTGGTTTTGTTCAATAATTAGAATATTGTTGCAAATAAATAGTTATTCATTTTATTCACGGTTTTTACAGATTTTTTACTTCCGTCCACATGCGCACCTTACTAAAGAAATTCTGTGGGATGCTAACCGTGTGAGCCGTCATATTTTTATAATTTTTACACAATATTTATTGTACATGTCGAAAACTTATAATAAAAATAAAGTAGCCTCACTAATATACATATTAAATTGCATATAAAATACAATTTATGAATGAAAATTGCTGAAACACTCTCCAACACAAAGCCCTGGTTGGTCTGGACAGTCGTTGAAGAGGTATATAGTTTTCTTTCTTATGTTACTTTTAGAGTATTGTATGCATCGTTTTCACATGGTTTTTACAGCTTTATTCACTGCAGTTATTTTCTCTACCTCATGCATTGCCACGTTCCTTGATACTGGTTTTTTACCCTCTGTAATTTTGAAAAGTTTGCCCAAAACTGAGAGTCTGTAGTCATAAGGTGACAATTTTTTTCCAGAATATTGATTATAAACTAAATAGTAGTTGTTAAGCATCAGAGATATGGAATGTATACCTAATTTTTCATACCATCTGAGCGTTTTCCGGTCGCATGAGTAATAAGAGTTCAGTTGATCTTGGCAATCAATTTCATTAGAATGTTCGTTAGAGACCCGGACGGCACAAACATATTGCATGAATATCTCATGCATATTCCACCGAAATAGATAGATAAATTTATTGCATTATAAAGAATATATACCTAATTCTTATTACAAGAAGTTCGGTCTTTACATACCAAAATGCTAAAATGAAACAACAATAATAGTACAGTAGGAAAAACTAATTAAGACACTCAATTGAACAAGAAAAAAAAAGTGGAAACAATAAATATCTCATTCTTCTAGTACAAAGGCCCTTAGCTTCAAAATATTGAGAAGATAATTCACAACTTTATTTAATTTAATGAAGTCATTGGTGTTAAGAATACGTAATAATTCGTCAAATGTCTTCAATTCTGAGCATATGCAATCTCTTCTAAGTTCATTATATATTGGACATTCTATAAATAGGTGCATTAATGTTTCAGTCTCATGCAAGTTATACAAACTACAAGTTGCAGACATATCTACTGTGTATTTTATACCTCTACAATAGATTATTAGAGTTTTGGAGCTGCATAATCTAATTTCGGATATTATTCTAATTATATATATTGGGCAAGATTTGTGCAAATAACAATTATTTTCAGACAAAAGTAAATGTTTGTATAACAAAGGATACGAGGAGTTTATTATTCTATGTTCATCATGTGCAATTAATTTATTTTTATATAATTCTAAAATGTTATCTAAAAGGTGTGCTTAGAATTATTGTGCAAGAATTCTAACCACAGATTATCACAACCGGCATAATAGAACTACTGCTTAACTTGACCCAGAAAACTATACTTCACACTGTGACTGTTAATGGTTTTTAATCTCAAGAAGCATTGTTTAGTTGATGAACTATCATCCATGATTTTCACTCTATTTAACCACAACAACGCCGATTTGAATATTAAAAAACTTAACCTAACGGTTTTAGTTTCTACTCTCACCATATAATTGGGAGTGCAAAGGGGCAGACACAGCATCCTTTTAAAAAAGTTAACCTGAACTTGTTAAAGTAGATCAGCATATCGTAGTCCCCAGATTCCAATTCCATACGATAAAGAAGATAAAATTATAGAATTGTACAGTTCCATACGAGCATTCCAAGAATGTAGTTTAGACCGACACATAATATTCACAACAGCACCTGTAGATTGAAGAGTTTTGGTCACTGTTTTTTTTGTCATATTTAAAAACAAAGACGAAGATGAAAAAGTAACACCTAAATAACTAAATTTTTTTACTACCTCCAAAGTTTCGCTATTATATTTAAAATTAAGTTTATAGTTGTTGTTATATCCACCCTTACTAAATATCATTAGTTTAGTTTTTTGTATGTTTACTTTCATTCTTATCGAGTTGGAATATGATTCTACCGTCCTTAATTTCCGGCTAATATCTATTGGTGAATCGCCTAATATTACTATATCATCGGCGTATAGAACAAGTAACACGTCGTTTCGTCCATCTATGCTAATTCCAGTGTGCCCAGCAGATCTGAAGTAATCTTCAATATCTGACAGAAACAAAGAAAATAGCAAGGGACTTAATGATTCCCCCTGCGGGACCCTTTCAGTTATATCAAACTTCTTGCTGAAGCGACCATTTAGTTTAATAGACATAAATGAGTGACCGTATATATTTTTTATGATACGAATTATTTTGGAGCTCACACCTGCTTGATATAATTTATGCCATAATAGATAATGGTTAATACTATCAAACGCTCTCTTGAAGTCTACAAAAACAGCAAAAACTTTTCTTTTTGGTAACCGAAGGTGAAATTGTAGGACTGAGTTGAGGATAAATTATCTTCGCAACTTCGATGTTTCCTAAAGCCAAATTGACATTCCGGTAGAATACGATTTTCTTCGCACCAATTATACAGTAGAAACTGTGGAGCTTTACCATCACGTGACTGTTACTATACGCATATACGTATACGTATATACGTATAGTAACGTATAGTACGTATAGTAACGTATATACGTATAGTAACGTATAGTACGTATAGTAACGCATATACGTATACGTATAGTAACAGTCACGTGATGGTAAAGCTCCACCGTTTCTACTGTATAAGCGATTTAATAAGATGGTGGTGAAGAGCTTAGCAAAGCAATTAACAAGTGAAATACCTCTATAATTGTTTGGGTTTGGGTTTGCACCTTTTTTATGCAACATAGTTAGGATAGTTTCATGCCAGCCAGATGGTACTGTTTCTCTCTCAAATATTCTATTGTACCAATTACATGTATATAAGATCCAGTTTTGGGGTGAACTTTTAATAAACTCATAAGGAATTCCATCTTCGTCAGGGGCTTTGCCGCTTTTGCACCCTTCAAGAGCTTGATATATTTCATCAGCCGAAAAATGTGAGTCCAGGTAGAGTGAGTTGGCGTCATAAAATGTGGCCACGGAAATGTGCTTCAGTTGATAAAAATTTTCATAAAAATGTTCCCATTGCTCTAGTTCAATACCATTTTTTAGAGTAACGTTTCTAAAGGTTTTCAGAGTTTTCCAAAAGTCGGCCTGGTTTTTGGTCTTACTTAGTTTGCTCAATTCATCTTTGTGATATGCTGTTTTCTTATTAGGAATAATTTTTTTATAGTTCTTCTTAGCCTCTAAGTATTCTGTTTTAAAGGGTTCTAGAAAATGATGTGCTTTGCATATTTTAAGTTTTGTTCTCAAAATGTTTTTTTCGTTAAAGCAAAAGGAGTCAAACCAGGGCTGTTTCTTGGGAGACTTATGATGTGGCTGTTGTAAGTAAGTTAATCCTAAGTTTTTTGCAGAATTAAAAATTCTAGAGCATATGTTGAAATATGCATTTTCTGGGTCAAGTAGCAACCCGACATTTTGTGAATATTGCATTAAGGATCTGTAACTAATACTTTCCGTTTCCACCCATCTAAGACACACAACTGGGATACCAGCAATTTCATTATACCCTGGACAGAGACAATCAGATTCCACCTCAAGGCAAATGGGGAAATGATCAGATAGATATTGGTCCTCAATAATGTGAACATTTTTTATTACATCAAGCTTATCAGTACCTACTACAAAAGCATAAGTCAATAACGCTTTGACCAACTGAACTACAATAAGTAAACATTACTGGTCTATCTGATATGATATGTCCCTTAATTAAAGATAAACTATTGCTAGAAGTGAAATCTAACAGAGTCCGACCATGAGCATCTAATTTTTTGTCCCTGGTCTCCATATTAGGTAAAAACTTGGTGCTCCCCAACATTTCAACAGGTATGGTGCTATTATCACCTATTCTTGAATTAAAATCGCCAATAAGTATAAATACGTGTTCCTTATGTGTGTCATAAAGGCTGTCGAACATTTCTTGGAGATCATCAATCTTCTTCTCAAATTGGAGAGATTGTTTGAAGTATGTAACACAAATAATAAACTTATAATGAGACATTTTAATATTACATATTAGCCACCATGATGTAGGGTCGAGAACGCGCAAATTATATTTCTTTTTATAAAAAATAGCAAGTCTTCCACTTGCGCGTCCACGAGTCTTATCCCTTGTAGCTTTTGTAAAAACAACGTTATTATTCGTCTACATTATTGAAAGGAACTTCTATATTACCAGATATCTGGTAAGTCTACAAATATATTATGGATATTTTTGAACCCATTCATATTCCAAAAAACAATTTTTAAATTGTTGTGACTTGTTTTAATTTGTTGGATTGTTTTGGAATACAAACGATGTTCATCTCGAGTTACATCAAGTTTTTTTATTTTGACGTATCGATAATTAATTTTTCCTCCAAACGACCCCATCTCCATGTTATTCCATTTATTTCCAATTTTTGAAATTTAACTATCACATTTGCCCCGTTCTTTCTTTCCTCTCTCGCGTAATCCCTGATGTTTTTTTGAATTTTTCTTTCCACTTTTGTTAGTTCGGACTCAATATAAATCTGTTTTCCTTTCAATCTTTTTCTTTTCCTTCAGAACTTTACGTTTGTCCTCCCACTTATCCATTTCTATTATGCATCTTGTTTGCCCAATTCTATAACCCTTTTTAATTTTTGCTCTTATACCTAATTCACCATCCAAGAACTCTTCAACTTCTTTCTTCAACTGTTCACTCCTAGTTTCTACTTTGACTCCAGATATTACTAAGTTATTGCGAATTTTATGTTTTTCAAGTTTTTCCAGTCGTTCCTCGGTTCTCTTCATCCTGTTCCAACATTTCCTTCTTTTATTTTTTCCACTCATTCTTGAATGATTTAATTTCTTCCTAAATAGATTAATTTCTTCGGTGTTATTTTTAATGTCCAGTTCCATCTCTTTTATATCCTGCTTGATTTCCTTGATATCATTTTTTATTTCTGATTTTATTTGTGCGATATCCTCCTTTATTTCGCGCTTTAGCTGTTCAAGTATGGTTTTAATTTCGTCCATATCCCAACTATTAGCGATTAGTTCTTCACTTGATGGCTCTTTTTTTTTATTCGGTGTCCTCTTTACTTCTTTTAAATGCTTCTTGATCTTCTGCAAATGAATTATCGTGTTCAGGTTTATTTCTCTTATTAGGTACTCATACAGATAATATGCTGGTATATTAATATAATTTCTTCAAATTATAGCAGCGTAACTTTAAAGTAATATAGCAAGCTTTGAGTACAGACCTGTCCTAAATTATTTTGATGGAGGTCTTTAATTATCTCTTATCAGCTGGAAACTTGATTTCTCGTTTTACCACTCCTTTATACCAAATATATAATGTGTATTTGAGGTTAATTTATTGGGATTAATTCTAATCAAGGAAATCTATTTTGATGCACATATAATAATCCACTTTACTTTTCAGTGTATCATTTACGGAATTTTCACACACTTTTTCTCGAAATATTTTAGATCAAATCAGACTAACTATTTTATGACAATAAACAATTTCGATCCAGGACCGAACTTCCCATTTTAGTCATTATTTTGATTCTCTTGGGATTTTTATAGCATTTTGGATTCCATTTGGAAACTTTCTTGGAATATTTTGATGGAATGGAATGAAATATTTACAATTATTGTTACTAGTATTTTCATGATAAAGTTATTTTTCATAAAAAGTTCTGCACGATCTCAAATCTGATATGGAACCATCAGACATTGAAGCCATATTATGAGGTGTATCAGAAAATATAAATTTTACCCAATAGTTGAGGTGTTGAAACGTTTGGATTTTAATTTGTAAATTACCTGTAAATATTCGTATACGTTCTTAGTCCTCAGTATTTAAGGTTGAGGTTCGCGAGATATTTTGGTTGTGTGTAAGGTTCCTTCTTGAAGTTGTTACTTGTTAAAATATTCAATTCTACGTTTTAACAACATCTCAGCACAAAATATAGAAGTATTCTTTTCTAAAACAGATGGTAGTACTACTAGTTTACCTTAGTTTGTTTCCATCTTTTCCCTGTGTTTTTAGCATCGAAATAGTAGAGTTGTTTTAAAGTAATTTTGTTTACCTTCCGTTATTTGACAGTAGAATCCATTTTGGAAATTATTGCAGCTCCGTTCGACGCCGTTGGCGCAGTGTGCGAGTATCAATGTATGAATGCGTGAAGATCTATGAATTTGTTTTGGAGTGTTACCTTGGATAATTTTTCCATAGATCACAGATATTTTTCGTAGTTGTCAATAGGGTCAATTCTATAAGTAGTTAAAAATTAACGGCAAGCCGTTATATTTGACGAAGTTTCCGCTATTAGAAATGTTTTAATCTATACATAGTAAAGGTTAGGATTTGAATTTTAACAAATATGATGCCCAATTAAGAGTTTTCCGTTCACATTTTAAAAATTATTATACAGAATAGTAAAATGGAGTTAGCAGATTGTCTAATTTTTAACCACGCGTTAAAAGTTAACATTTGCTTACAGAATTGCACCTAATATGTGATACTTTATCATGTGGAAAGGGTTGAGGCGTTTGTTTCAATCCTATATTCCAATTTAGTTGTAATTTGATTGTATATTTATTTTGTACCTTCGAATCGAATAAGGGGTGTTACAAAGGCTTTAAGTTGGTAGGTATCATGTTTGGGGATTTGACACCTGTCAGTATGGTGGCCAGAATGGAATGTCAACCATTCTAGTAGCTTTCTTCTTCCGGTAGTTGAATTAGAAAGAGGAAAAGAGGAATTGGATTTGAAATCTAGTTTTTCCTAATGCCTGTAGTGCCATCCAAAGTTTTGGGATTTATGGAAAGTTTCCTCAGAAATCTGTGGAGATACCTGTGCAAGTTGTTTTGTGGAATTTTGCCGAGAATTGGGCTTAGAAGATTGTTAGAGGCTATCTCTACCCACGAGCTGGATTTTCTATCGACAATTTCGAATTGATTTATGCTGGTAGGTGGTTGGAAGGAACGTTGTAGCTGATCCTTTGAGATTTAAGCTTGGACCCTTCACGATAGAAGGTGTGTATTAGAGTAATATTTTCATGTAGCAATAGGGAAGAGTTGAACAAGGTTTTAATTGGGCTGTGTTTTCTCAATTTAAGGGTTCACCCAGGGGGCATTGAAAGATCCTCGCCCACTGAGGGTTTCGCAGAGACTTCACCCACTGCACTGAAGCTGTGCTGTTCCACGACAGGGGATGCCCGCTGGAGAATAGAATGGGGGAGATTGCCTGGATAGTTTCATAGTTTTGGTTTTGATATTTTCTCTAAATTTGAGTTTGTTTTTGTTATTTTTTTCGAAGTTTAAGGTAGGTTTTTGATATTTTCTCTAAAGTTGAAGTATTTTTTTATTAGCATTAAAGGGGGGAAATTAGAGGATTTTATTAGTATTTAATAAAGGGGGGAAATTAGAGGATTTAATTAGTATTTAATAAAGGGGGGAAATTAGAGGATATTACTTGTATTTAAGAAAGGGGGAAAACTGGAGGATTTTATTAGTATTTAAGAAAGGGGGGAGATTAGAGGTTTTCACTAGTATTCAAGAGGGGGGTTTATAGGATTTTTATAGAAGAAGAATCGGATGAAGAGGTGAATTCTGATGAAGATGAAAATAATGGAGGTAACGAGAGTAGCGAATCTTCTAAGAGTATGAAGATGAAGGGTTCATTCTCATTGACATTCAAAGACGTTGAGGATAGTATTAGAACTTTTGATGGAAGAGATAATAATTATCCAGTTCGAAAGTGGATTGAAGATTTCGAAGAAATATCTAAGCTGACAGGTTGGAACGAATTGCAGAAGTTGATATTTGCAAAAAAATCCCTGAAAGAACTTGCTAGGCTATTTATTCAGTCAGAAAGACGAATTACAAAATGGATGATTTTGAAAAAGAAGTTAATTGCGGAGTTTGAAGTGAAAGTAAGTAGTGCTCAAATACATAAATTATTGATGACCAGGAGGAAGCGGAGAGAAGAGTCAGTGCAAGAATATGTACTAATAATGCGAGAGATCGGAAGTAGAGCAAATATAGAGTCAGAAGTTTTGATTCAATATATAATTGATGGTATACAGGATGATACATCAAACTCATTTTGTATGGTGCAAGAACGTTTGGCGAATTCAAAGAAAAAGTTAAGCTATACGAGAAAATTAAAACTTCGAAAACTACGTTTTTTCAAGAAAGAAACCGAGAGGATAAAAACATGAAGGAATGGAAAATTGAAACCAAGAAAGTCAAAGACGAGAAAAGGTATAAAAAAAAATAATCAGCGATGTTGTTTTAACTGTGGAAGTAAAGGCCATTTGTCTAATGAATGTCCCGATAAAACGAAAGGACCGAAGTGTTTTGTTTGTTCTGGTTATGGTCATGTATCAAATAAATGTCCAGAGAAGAATAATGGAAGTGGAAGTTCAAATATGACGATAGTCGAAATGGTTCCAAAAATAGTGTAAAATTGAATATTGATGATATTCAATTAATAGCCCTCCTAGATACAGGAAGTGATATTACTGCGATACGACAGGATGTGTACGAAACATACTTCAAAGGTTTAGAAATGAATAAAGAATTTATCACACTTACAAGTATTGGATCAAACAGAGTAATAACAATGGGATCTTTCAATAGGAATGTCTTCATTAATGGAGTGAAGTTACTTCTAAAATTGCATGTTATACCGGCTGAAGCGTCAAATTTCAAAGCGATTGTGGGAAATGATGTTTTAGCTCAAGTAGATGTTATCTTCAGAGATGATGAAATTATTTTTTTAGAGAAGGAAAAGCAACATTTTTTGTGGAAGATAACAGTAGACGAAGAAGCTGATAGAGAAAATGATATAGTAGATGTGACACATAAATAATGAGGAAAATCGAAAAGAATCAAAGAAACTTTTAGAAGAATATTATCCAGAGATTATGGAAGCTGATATTAAAATGCGGATCCTATTGAAAAATGAAGAGCCAATATATCAAAGTCCAAGAAGGTTAGCTTTACCAGAAAAAGAAGTGGTTGAGGCACAAATAGAAGAATGGCTAGAAGAAGGAATTATTAGATGTAGTTCATCTGACTTTGCTAGTCCAATAGTTCTTGTTAAAAAGAAAGATGGTGGTACTAGAATATGTTGTGATTACAGAAAACTTAACAAAAACATAGTGAAAGATAGATTTCCTCTCCCTTTAATCGAAGATGTGTTGGATAGATTGCAGGATGCTAAATACTTTAGTACCATCGATTTAAGGAATGGATTTTTTCACGTTGGAATAGAAGAAGAAAGTATAAAATATACTGCATTTGTTACACACCATGGACAATTTGAATTTCTGAAATGTCCTTTTGGATTATGCAATAGTCCAGCAGTTTTTCAGAGATTCGTGAGTACTGTTTTTAGAAAATTGTTGCTAAAAAATATCATGCTTTATTATATGGACGATATAATAATAATAAGTTCTACAGAAGAAGAAGGACTCGAGAGATTAAGGGAAGTTATTCAGGTTGCGAAAAATTATGGCTTAGACATAAAAAAAATAAATGTCAATTACTGAAAACACAGATCGAATTTTTAGGATTTATCATCGAGGGTGGGAGAGTTCCACCGTCAAATGAGAAGACTTTGGCAATCAGAAATTTCCCACAACCAACAACTCTAAAACAAATTCAATCTTTTCTAGGTTTAACAGGATATTTTCGTAAGTTCATCTCATCTTATTCCATCATTGCTAAACCTTTAAGTGATCTTTTGAGGAAGGAACAAAAATTTGTTTTTAATACCGAACAGAAAGAGGCGTTTGAGAGACTAAAAAAACTTCTATCTTTTAAACCAGTAATAAACATTTACAAACAGGGAGGTGAAACGGAATTGCATACAGACGCAAGCAAATATGGTTATGGAGCCTGTCTGATGCAGAAGTCGAGCGAGGATAATAAATTTCATCCAGTATACTACATGAGTAAAAAAACTTCTCCGGCTGAGGAAAAATACAGTAGCTATGAACTCGAAGTTTTAGCCATCATTCAAGCAGTGAAAAAGTTTAGGATATACTTACTTGGAATACAATTTAAAATCGTTACTGATTGTTCAGCTTTCCAGAAGACAATGAATAAGAATGATTTGACCACCAGAGTTGCTAGATGGGCTTTATTATTGGAGGAATATTCATACGAAATTGAACATCGCAAAGGAAGCAGAATGTCTCACGTGGATGCTTTAAGTCGTTATCCAGTTTATATGGAAATTACGAAGACGTTGATTGAAGAAGATGGTGTTATAGAAAGACGAGCACAAGAAATGGACGAATACATATTGGCGATAAAGAAGATATTGAGTACAGGAGATTATGAAAATTTTGTGCTTAAGAATGATATTCTTTATAAATTTGATAATGGAAAAGAGTTAGTAGTAGCTCCAAAAGCAATGCATATGGATATAATAAAAAGAGCACACGAAATTGGTCATTTTGCACTCCCGAAGACAGAAGAAGTGGTAAGAAGAGAATTTTATATTCCAAAGTTGAAAGAAAAAATTAAAAAATGTTTAGAAAATTGTGTATATTGTATATTAGGTAACAGAAAAGAAGGAAAAAAGGAAGGGATGTTACATCCAATACCTAAGCAGGAAGGACCACTGCACACATATCACATCGATCATTTAGGCCCAATTCCGTCAACTAATAAAAATTATCGTTACATATTGGCGATTGTTGATGATTTCTCTAAATTTACCTGGCTATATGCATGTAAATCTACAACAACTAAAGAGGTTATTAGTTGCTTGGAACAACAAAAACAAGTTTTTGGAAACCCAGCTAGAATTATAACAGATCGAGGAACTGCTTTTACTGCTGGAGAATTTAAAAGTTATTGTACTGATGAGGGTATACAGAGTTTAATGATAACCACTGGAGTTCCAAGAGGAAATGGTCAGATTGAGAGAATGAATCGTACTATCATTTCAGTTCTTACAAAAATCAGTTTGAACGAACCTAAAAAATGGTTTAAATATGTTGAGCGCGTACAAAGAGCATTGAATTCTACTATTCAGAGAAGCATAGGGACTACACCTTTTGAAATTTTAACAGGAGTAAAAATGAGGAATAAAGAAGAAATACTAATCAAGGAATTATTGGAAGAACCTACAATACAAAAGTTTGATGAGGAGAGGAAAGACCTCAGAGCAAAATGCAAAAAACAAATTTTAAAAGTACAGGAAGAAAATAGAAAAACTTATAATTCAAGAAGAAAAAAATCGAGGTTATATAAAAAAGGAGATTTGGTAGCTATTTAAAGAACCCAATTCGGAGTAGGAATTAAAATTCATAGGAAATTCTTGGGACCGTACGAAGTTACAAAGGTCAAACCCAATGACAGATATGACGTAATTAAAGTGGGTCATCACGAGGGACCAGTGCGTACTTCTACATGTGCCGAATTCATGAAACCTTGGGTTGATAACCAAAGTGAATCCGAGTCGGATTCACAATAGGATGGCCGAGTGTAGATATCTTAGTTTTTAATGATTTAATTAGTTTTATTGTTATGATTTTCTTTAAATGTTTTATTAGAAGTTTTATTGAACATTGCATTTATATTTTGGATGAGAATCACCTTATGACCTTTGGGTTTGGTTTCCGGGGAGAACGACGAGTATGACGTTAGAACTGAAAGACGATCAACTTTGAACTGTAAATTTGTGAGAATAATTTGGAAAATAAAACGGTTTGGTTCACTGGGAGTATTATTTAATTTTCCCCTAGACGAACGAAAAGAAACCTACATACATAATTATATGACGAAAATAATGATAGGCTTGTCATTATATTGTCGGGATAAAAAAACTGATCGTAGCAAGTTGACAAAACTTTTACTTCCGACCAACAAACTCAAAGCAAAGGTAGTATGAAAGTATTACAGAAATTCACCGAGGAAATATTTGATTACAGGGAGATTTTCAAAAAAAAATCGTTTCTCGGATTTTCTTCCATACATATCTTTTGAATAGCCCTGTATATTATATATAAATTATATATATTTCAAAATGACTTAATGTCACCTACTAACATGCAATACAAAGTATATAAAATTTTATTAAATGTAGGATACTGTGCGATTCAACTTTCTGACTCGCCCTGTAAAAAATGTTTGCATATCTCATTATTATAAACCAACCAGAAGCAAATCCAGCCAGATGTTGAAATTCCTGAAAATTGAATTATATTTCAAGTCAACGTTCCGTTTTTCTAATTTTTGAGTATCCCTGTAGCAAATGAAACTTTCTCTCATAAGGGACTGATATTTAGTGTAATTAGAACACTATCACAGGAAAAAATGCTTGATACATTGAACAAAATAAGAAATACATGCTTTTAAAAAATGGCTATTTTCCAACTTCAACACCCTGTATCTCTGAAACTCGTCATAGGATTGAGTTGGGCCCCTGGACACTATTGTTCAGAAAGTCGTCAACTACAATATACTAACAATTCATGAAATTTCACCGAAGCCCATTTCTCCATAAGCCGGCTGCCTCCTCCTTTACAGTATAATTTTTTTGGGGTTAAATTTCTGTTCTATTTCTAGGTTAATATTTAACACTTTCATTCACCTTCAGTGAAACGGAAGTGAGTATAGAGTTACTCTGTGTGTATTGGTTTACGAAACAGATTTCGACATTACGTAATATTTTTTTTCTACGTCCATGTCTGTAAACGTCAAAAATCGCACTGACAACATTCCTTGTAAGTGACATTTAACAATAACATGCACGTAATGAGAATCTCATAACATACCTACATGTGCGTTTAGATAGAAAAACTTAGATTTCTTTGTTGAATCAAATTGCAATCAAATTTTTATTTACGTACTACTTTATTTGGTTTATTTACATACTTTTAATCAATTAAAAAACATAAAAGCTCTTAGCATTAGTGAAATACATTTTAGATTAAAAGAGTGATTCCCCTAAATGTCGGCAACACATTTTACAATTTCCAAAAAAATAATTCGCTTCGTCATCTCATTTATGCTGTCAATTTTGGTAACAAATTATAGTATTCGAACATTTTCTCAACTTTACCTATGAATATGACTGTTAGTAGTGAAAAAGATGAAATTATGAGCACTCAGAAGAAAATAGATGGGCGTAGAAAAAGTATAGTACGTTACACGAGTTGTAATCCCATTACGCACTCGTGAAATTTACTCTTTTTCACTTCGTGCGTAATGGGTTACTTACAACTCTTGTTACGTAATATACTATTTTCTTCAAGTGTATAATAATATCTATATTATTTTCGGGAACACAAATCTTAGAAATAACCTATTCCTTTACTAGTAAAATAATGAACGCTCATTATTGTACTAGTAACAAAATAATGAGAAACGATAGCAAGGTCTTATTATGGGCGTTATAGCGTTATACCCAAGTAGGTAGGAACTGTCATTTAATTTCTATTTAATTTGATGTTTGTCAGTTTTGAAAAGTGTATTGTAAAAATGTCTCAACAACAAGAATTTCAATGTACACCTCCGGAATTAGTCGAAATAGCGAATTCCACTATTGAAACACTAATTCAGACGCAGTCACGAAGAGTGTATGATTTTGCTTATGAAAAATTTATAAAATGGTGCAAAGAAAATATTGTACGAAGATACACAAAAAATGTTATGCTTGCTTATTTTACGTATTTGTCAAGAAAATTTAAAAGTTCGAAACTATGGGTACAATATTCAATGATTAAAACTCAGTTAAACATCGAACATAATGTAAAAATGGAAAATTATTCCAAATTAGCTGCATTTTTAAAGCGACAAGGAAAAAATTGTACCGCGAAAAAACAAAAGTATTAACAAAAGACCAATTTGATAAATTTCTTCAGGATGCACCGAATAATGTTTATTTAGCAACAAAAGTAGGTAGGTACTTTCTTATTTTTTTATTATTATTATATTTATTAAATCGTTGACAATAATATCCTTTAGAAGATTATTATTTAAATTGACAACAATTAACGTATTGCGAACTTAAAACGTTTATACCACGATAGCTCAGCGGTGGAGCTTTTGTGTTCCGTCTCGGAAGTCTGCGGTTCGATTCTCTGCACCGGCCGATTCTTTTTTTACTTATTTCAACGTTTGCATTATTTTTACACTTGAAGAAAAAATAATATATGTCACTCGGAGCAGAAGACCCATTATATGTTTCGCCCAGTTTGCACAGCCTCGGCTAGCGCCTCGGCAGTGCAAGAATCTGGGCTCAACAATAATGATAGCCTTCTACTCCTAGTAACATAATGTACTATTTTATACTACAAACTTGTGATTTTTCTTATTATTAATAGCAGGTTAGAGTTGTGGGTTGTGGTATCGAGTAGGTTTCCGACCACTTCGTTTAGTTTTTTTTGTTATTTTGTAAACTCTTCAAGGTAAATGGATTTTTCTTCGGATATTAATATATGAGACTGTAAGTTTAGTAGGTTGTTCTTATTTACTCCCGCTCGTTTGCTAGGTTCAGAACGGGACCAAGACGATAGGGCAAATAGATCTAGCTGGCGCCCATATAGAAGATTTTTCCCGGATTTGTAGCTGACTCACACCCAGCCGCCGACTTAGTTAGTTAAAGGCCCGAAAGGTTGACACCGGGACAACTGAACTTGTAGCTTTTTTTTTGTGCATTGGCCTAGCGCCGTGTTTGGCAGGTTACAATTTTTGGCGCCCAACGTGTGGCATTGCTTAAATTGAAGAAATTTTTCCCATTTGAATTGATTGAAAAATTTTTAGGACCATCACTTGAAATTGAGATTTTTTTTTTGGTTTTCAGGATAGAACTTTCCTCTGGTAATCGTGGCATTGGAGGTATTATAATTTGTAGGTCTTTTAGACAATTACACTGGTTTTTATTATTTAGTAAGTAGTTGTCTGAAATAAGCGTGTTCGTGGAATCCATTAGCGTAGACCTCTAGGGACGGCATTTATTTTGGTATTGCTAGTCTGCGAGTGGATTCTGGGGACGTGTAGTATATTACTGGAAGATTTTTTTATTGGCGCGAACCTTTAGATACAGCAGTTTAGTTATTTTGCTAGTTCGTGGGTAAGCAGTCTTGCAGTTGGATGAGTAATTGATTATTTAGTTTTTTGTCGTATGCCACTGTTACATAGGGTGATTGCAAATCTCTTACATACATTTTGTACTTTTTGATATAAATTTAGTTTTGACAGAGTAACTCTTGCATTAGGTAACTGTGTACACATAAAATAGATGCTTACAAAATTTCATTAAGTGTTTAAGGCATTGAAAAAATATTGTTCTATAATATACATGAACTCGTTATATTGATCTGATATATAGGTAAAACATTGTAGGTACTATTAGCAAGTTAACCAGTTAGTTGGAGGTGAACTTTGAGTTTATATAGCGGTAGGTATTGATATGACTTTTAACTGAAGATTGTATATTGACCGTTTGAATTTATGGGTAATTAGGATATTCTGATTTGATAGTTTATTTTATTTCGAGATTTGATTACGAGATTTGGTATAAAAAGGTATTATGATGACTAGCAACATGATCATTAACCTTTGAGTAGTCGCCTGCTTGGACTGACATAAGTAGTCGCGTGGCGCCAATGTGCAATAGAGGCATTTTTTTTGAGAGTCGCCTTTTTTTAGGAGAAAAATTAAATTTATATATCCTTATAATGGTACAAATCTTTTAATATGAAAAAAAAAAAATAAAAAAGCATTACAAATAATAATATGCTCCAAAATATACAATACAAAAACTGAAAATATTTTATTGATCACTATAACAATCGGAGCAAACATTTCTTTGGTGATCTTGACATACATGTTTATGGCAAACTATGCAAGTAATCCTACTCGACTTAATTTTTGATCGTGTTCAAATATGGCATCTTTTTCTGGGGTTTGGACCAACAACAAGAGGGATTTGGACTTCTTCTTCTGCTTCTTCTTGAAAGTAACTATGCAGCCGTTTTCTAATTTTTCGTGGAATGTTTGAATCATCCTTTCGTTGCATCTGATAGGGTTGCGCTAATTCGCGACCTAAATTTTTCAAAAAATGTCTTCTTTTCATTAGCTCGCCGTTGCGTGCGGAGTTATAGATCACAAAAGCATTTATGGCATACACATTGATAAGATGGAAAAAAATAGTCATGGGCCATCTTCTTGTTCTTCTTCCAACATTGTATGTGGCACATAGCTTGTCGTTGGTATCCACTCCACCTTTCGTGCTATTGTAAAATGTCAATTGTTCTGCTTTCTGAGCATCTCCCGAATCTTTATCGATAGCAGTATCTCTATGTAGAGTTGAAATTAGTATGACCGATTTTCTTTTTTTGGGGACATACGACATCATTGTAATGGTTTTCGTGAATCCAAATAGAGTGCTTTTTTCAATGCGTGTTTTATTATGCTGGAATTCAAAAGGAAATTGTATTTTATTCTTTCTTAGTGTTCCAACTAATGTTAATTTATGATTCTCCAGTAAGTCATTAGCAAGTGGAATACTGGTAAACCAATTATCCATGGTTATGTTTCTCCCAGTTTTACTTACAGGAGTAATTAACCGGATTATCACATCTGAGGCAGAATTGCTTACTTTGGTCCATCTGGTTGGTTTCCTAAGTAAACTTCCATCTTCAGGTTATAAAAAGTTCTGGCATCCACCAATGCAAATATCTTTATTCCATATTTATTAGGTTTGGAAGGAATATACTGACGAAAATTGCAATGTCCACGAAACGCTACCAATTGTTCATCAACTGAAAGATATTCACTTGGTGTATAAAGCTCGGCACACTTATTCACTAAATAATCGAACATATCACGAATAGGTGCTAACTTATCAGTTTGTAGTCTCACTGCTCTTGTTGCTTTGTCATCAAACCTAATACATCGCATTATGAAAAGGAATCTCTGCTTACTCATAGTGGTATAAAAAAAATCATTGCCCATATCATCAACATCAAATAAATCTTCAGAATTCAAATGATATGATCTCATGACTCCACTGACTACCAAAATCGCTAAAAACGCTTTTATGTCACCTTCAGTTACTAAACGAGCATCTCTTTCACGTGTAAACTTATCTTTTACTTCAGCTGTAATAAAATTATTAGTGTTTGTCACAAGAAGTTGCATCACGTAGTCATCAAAAAATAGATAAAAAGCCTCTGAAGGCGTGGAAATTGTTCTTGCAGGTCCTTTACAGCCAGGCAAATGTGTTATTATATTATATTTTCGAGTTTTGGTTTTAGGCGGTGGCACTTTTCTCCACTTTGTATTTTTGTCTTTACCTATATAATAATCAGCATCTGTCGGTAGAGGTGTTGGAGAAGCATCAGCCTCGTATTCATCCTCTTGGCAAGAGTATGTATCATGTTCACTATATTCCATAAAATCTTCTGCAACACTGTCATCACTTTCTGAATCTAGTTCCAATTAACTTTCAGAATCATTTATCAAACGTTCTAGTTCAGTTTGAGTTAGCGGGACTTTATTTCGCCAACTGGGACCTGCTTCTGCACTAAAACTTTTACTGGTATTTTTACTTGAACTGGCCATTTTCAATAAAATAAAACACAGATAGAAATATTGAACCACTACGGTACCAATTATAGGTATAACTAAATTTTCAACATTCGGTCGCACAGCCTAAATAATTCGATCTTCAACAATGGCTTCTTTTATTGCCCTTATTTACAAATAATCATAAAAGGCGAACGTGACAAAAACTGATTACCTAGACAATAAAACACTCATTATCCGCCGACAAATTTATACCTACGTGACTAGTCGCATGGCGCCAAACGGAGCCTTTCAATGCACCGCATTAGTTTATTGCTTCTATAATTGAAAACACTTCAAAATATAATTTCATATTTTAGTATCTTATTCTTTATACCCTATTTGAGGAATAATTGGGTGAGATAATTTTCAAAATAAATACTGGGTATTAAATTTGTGTTGGCGCCGTATGGCGCCGCGCGACTAGTTAAAGGTTAATAGGTTGGAGAAGGATGAACTCGAATGGGAACTTAGATGTAGAGGTATTAAAGTTGGTTCGGTAGAGGCAATGCGCACGCATCTTGTTACTTGTTGCGTTTGGAGAAGTCCGGTGACAGTTTTCGGTATCCTAAATATCCTTTCACGTTTATTGGATAGTTACCCTGGTGTGTCAGTTGTTGGGGCTACTCAAAAGTTGCAGACGAAATTATCGCATGCGATGAATAGGGTAGATGTTATGGAGACGGATCAGGACGGGAATAAAGAAACAAAAAAATCCGAGTTGTTGAGTAAATTGTTATGCCTGTTGGATATTTTCCATACCAAATCGACTCTAATCTCTACACTTGGTACGAGTGTTCCAGCTGCGTTAAGTTTAATTACAGCAAAGCAATTTCGGTCTGGTGCTCAGGTTTGTGCAACATCTTCACCGGTAGGGGAATTAGATTCCAGGAGTGTGTCTCGAAATTCTTTAGCTAAAATGGTCCCACCACATAAGTGGGGTGTAGAAAAATTCTCCGGAATATCTAAGTCACTATCTATTTCTGTTTTTTTTGAACGAATCGAAGAATTGAGGATTGCCCGGAATGCTCCCACAGACGTTTTATTATATTCTGGTGTAGATCTTTTCTGAGACAGGGCTCATCAATTTTATAAGGATGTTAGGTTAAGAGTAGGGTCATGGGAGGAATTACGAGAGGAATTTAAAAGTGAATATCTGTCGGCCCATTATAATGACGTTCTTTTTGAGGAACTGAGGAAAAGGACACAGGCTGCTTCGGAATCGATAGGGGTTTATCTTGCAGTGATGTCAAGCTATTTTAATCGGTTAGGCTGAGTAATTTCCGAGGAGGCCAAGCTGTCAATATTTATGAAAAACACATCCGTTTTACCAAGACAGGCTGAGAGACCAACTAGCCCATTCCTTGGAAAAGCTACGAAAGGTTTGTCGTCAAATGGAGAGCAGGCGTGATGCTATAAATAGTTATGTAGAACCTAGTATTAGGAGGGGAAACATTTTAGAAAGAGATTTAGCTTTTGTTGAGGTAGAGATTCCTGATCAGTTGGACCGTGTAGATGTCGCTACTACTTCTGCTGGAACTGAACGAAAAAAGTCGATTATTTGTTATAGATGTAAGAAACCAGGTCATCGGGCCGTCGGTTGTGTGCTTCCTCGGTCTTTGCGTAGTTATAAATGTAATAAAGAAGGATTTATGACGAGAACTTGTCCCAAATGTAAACAGGGAAACGAAGAAAGGCGCTCTTAACTGGTCGAAATAGAGATGCTGATGATTGCTCGACCGATATTGGACCTATTCTTGATTTTATTATTGACCATGCTGTGGATAATGAGAGACCGTATTTGAGGGTACATGTGTTAGGTACTGAGTTACTAGGACTTTTGGATTCGTGAGCGACGAGTACTATAGTAGATAGTAATGGTTGGAAAATTTTGCAGTCTTTAGGTTTTGAGTTGGATACTTCCAAATGACTACTTGTAGAGTCGCGAACGGACAAATGGTTGAGTGCATAGGAGAGTGTAAGATTCCTTTTTTGCTTAGGAATCAGCTGAGAATTATATCTGTTCTGGTGTTACCGGAAGCGGCATAGGTGAGTTGGGCGCAGTGGTTAAAATTTTACCTTATTTAATAAGGGGTGTCTCAGGTAGTAACCGTCAAGGGATTATCGGCATTCCCGGAATACGTAATTTGGACGATAATGCAAAGGGGTGCTTATGCGAATAAAATGAGGAAAAAACCAAGTTACCGTGATTAGGATATTTGTTGTAATATAATTTCAAGACAATAACAAGCCAATAAATGTTCTGTTATCGGGACTGCCCTAATAATTTACCCTGGCGGGGGTAGTGAGTAGGCAGAGGTTTTATTAGAATTCTATCTTAACAAATATTTTATGGGTTGTATTTTATTTGTCTTCGAACTGTTGTACAACAAAGATGGAAATTAAGTGTGAAGTTATGTTAAGTGCGAAGGGCAAAACTCTTCTATTTGTTCGGTCTACCGTTTGTCGATCCGCTTCAAGTATCTGAAATATTTTGTTTCCATTTAATGCCAGATAAACCAGAAAATATTTCAGTGACTGAATTTTCTGATTATTTGGTCGAAATTTATATTGATGAAGAATCTCCCCATATTGTGGGCAGAAATGTCATCAAGTGTTATACGTTCCACTAACGAATGTGAATCGTTTCATGCACATTTCAATAAAAGTTTTTATTCCTCGCATCCTAATGTGTTCACTTTTATTGATGTACTTTTAACTTATCAAACAAATACATATATTAAAATAAGAAGCGCTAATAATAATATTAATAAACCGCTTTATGGGAAAGCGACGAAAAAACAGATATTCTTAGATCAACAAATACATCTATATAAAACCAATGTAATAGACTTAAAAACTTTTGTAAAATCCGTGACTTATTATTCCTGAAATAAATGTACAAATACCTTTACCATTTAATTTATTTTATATTTCCTTAATCTCGTTAATTTTGTGTTTATCTTGTTGCGCGCAATTCGGCTCCTAATTTTGGTGTTCTTACTCGTATTCAGGTAGAAAATGAACGCTGCGCGCAACTCATCCCTGCCCACCGGAAGTACCTCAAAGGTGATAAACTTGTTGTAGAAAATAAAGAAATTTCTCTAGAAGATCTATACGAAATAGACAACCAGGTACTCCATCCACCCCAACTCAGTCACAAGCCCAAAACTCTGAATATCAAACGAAAAACAATCAAGAAAATCCAGAACAACTCTACCAGAAAAACGCACAACAGAATCAGTCAATCAATCAAGTCGAACAGCCTCCCAAGTCTATCGGAACCTCGAAAAAACCATTGAAGCCAGTCAATCCAGCTCTTGAGAAACTCACAAGATCGAGAACAAATTCACAAAAATAACTTTTTTTCCTTTTCTTTCCATTCCCAATCTAGTGATGATAAATCAGTCTCTAACTGTTGAATTGTAGGATTTTGATATCATGTGTGCAGTACTCTCTATCAAACATTGAACTTTTTTTTCTTTTTTTCTCTTTCTTTTTTTCCTTAACTTAGTCACCATACGAGAAATGGATACATATATTAGGGATTTTGAAGTGAAGGAAATGGAAACTTTCACCTTGCAGAATTCACAAGAGTTTGATGAGGTCCTGAAAGTCAACAGCTCTAAAAATAAAACATTCTCAATACTTCACAACAACATATGTAGTATAAACAAAAACTTCGATGAGTTTAAAGTATTTTTTAGCGAAATAAGCTCTGACATAAATGTTGTGGTACTTTTAGAAACCTGGCAAATAACTGATACAGACTCTTTCAATTTGGAAGGATACAATACTGTCTACAACCAAGGAACTTTCAATCAGAACGATGGTGTTGTTGTCTTTGTGAAATCAAACTTAAGCTTCACTTCCTCAATACATAAGCTTGGTTATATCAGTATGCTTCAAATTAAAATCAAACTTGATGGGAAGAACATAATAATTTCAGGAATGTATAGATCACCTTCGCTTGACCCTTCAGATTTTCCAAACTTATTGCAAGAGTATCTAGACGATAATAAATCGAATAGAGATGATATACACATTTTTATCGGAGACATTAATATCGACCTATTGAAAGATGATGAATGTACACTCGAGTACAAGAGTACACTAGAAGAACATGGGTTTATTTCTACCATTAATGGTTGTACAGGACTGAGTGCATGTCTGGACCATATATTTTTGAAATCAAAAGCCAATCTCTACGATCAAAGCATGTCATTTATTATCAATACCTGTATTACAGATCATTCATCAATTCACAAGACGTTGATTCTGCAACAAAAGAATATATAAACATCATGAGAAACTCGATAAATGAATGAATTATCAACAAGAAAAAATACAAAGAAAACTCCCTGGATCACTCCCGCACTAATAAAATCGATTAATTCCAAACAAAAACTATTCAATAATCTACAAAAAAATCAAAATAACGAGATATTGAGGAATCAATTTGAAAATTATAGGAATAAACTTACTGCTCTGATCAAAATAACTAAATATAACTACTACAAATCGCTAATAGAACAGAACCCTAACGATTCAAAAAATATTTGGAAAGTCGTGAAAGAAATCAACAAAACTAATGAAAGCTCCAAATGCATCGATTCTATTAAGAATAAACAATGACAGATACAAAAGACATTGCTAATGAGTTCAACAACACCTTTACAAACTTCGGGAAAAATCTAGCAGAAAAAATATTGCCTGTCCCTAATTATCACCACAATAGACGTCGTATGCCCAATAGCTTTTTTATTATTCCAACCGACCGCGACGAGTTAAAATCATTGATCAAAACCCTCAAGCCTAAAAAATCACCAGGACTAGATGGAATTACGACAGAAATTCTCAACGCTACAATCCAAGAAGTCATTGACCCCTTGGTATACATAATCAATAGAAGTCTACAAGATGGAGTATGGCCTACGATGCTGAAAAACTCAGTAGTGGTAGCAAAAGAGGAGACAAATCAGATACTAATAACTATAGGCCCATATCACTAATTTCACACCTGGCGAAGTTATTTGAAAAAATCATTAAGAAACGCATAGACCTAAAAAAATACAAAATCATTGCCGATAACCAATTCGGCTTCAAAGAAGGAATTTCTACCCAAGATGCCCTAATTTCTCTGTCAAACAAAATTCATAGCGCCCTTGATCAGGGTAAATAATGTCTGAGTATTTTCCTCGACTTGAGCAAGGAATTTGACACGGTCAGTCACCAACTACTCCTGCAGTCACTGGAGGATATCGGTATAAGAGGAAACGAATTGAAATTATTTCGAAGTTATATTTCCGACCGACAGCAGACTGTAAGAGTTGATGGGGTTCTGAGCGATGTATCAAAGATGGAGTACGGTGTTCCGCAAGGCACGGTGCTAGGACCAGTTCTCTTTAACATATATAATAACGATTTATTTTTCATTCAAAGTTCGAGCGATATTATCGCTTTTGCCGATGATACAGCATTGCTCTACTCAAGTAACTCATGGGACGATTTGAAATCAGAAGTAGAGGATGATTTCGCTCACATAAAGAATTGGTTTGATCACAAGCTACTCACCCTGAACCTTGAGAAAACCACTTATCTCCCCTTTAGTATAAATAAAACAAGAACACCAACATTTCAAAGCCTAGACTTCATTACATCAAACAAAGCTTGTTCAATCTCAGCTGAAAATGAAGTAAAATACCTAGGTGTGTTTATTGATAGTCACTTAAAGTGGCACTCACATATAAATTTTATAATAAAAAAAATCAATTGTATATTATTCAGATTTAGGTTACTGAAGAAGATCTTACCAATTAGACAACTGAAAATATTATACTACTCACTTGTAGAAAGCCATATCCGATACGGTATATGTGCCTGGGGTTGCTCGTCTAAGGCACGCATCCACTCACTTGAAGTTCTACAAAAAAGATTTCTGAAGATTATTTATTCAAAAAGACGAACCCACCCTTCAGATCGCCTCTATGAAGAATCAGGTGTTCTAGACGTCAGCCAACTTTTTGCACAAAATATTATTTGTCATTATCATCAAAACAAAACAAAAAACCAAATTGCCTCTCACAGATACAAAACAAGACAAAAAGGCAACTATGTAGTCCCGTTCATGACAAAAACATTCGGACAGAAGTCTTATGATTTCATTGCCCCAAAACTCTATAATGTTATACCCAACGAACTGAAGGAGATTGTCAACATTCATGTCTTTAAAAAAAATTGAAAAAGAATAAATTCCCTTTCCCCCCTCCCTTCCGTAAATACTTATATACTCAGCTTTAAGATAATCCTACATGTTCATTGTCCTGTCCATTCTTTTATCTTAACTGTGTTACATTATTATAGTTGATCTTACTTGTAATCGAATTATTATTATATTATTGTATCTATTTTACTTTAAATGTCTTCTTTGTACTTGAAACAAGTGTTCAATCACTTATCAAGATTTCTTTATTCACATGGTATTCTTAGTTTATTATTGTATTGAATTGTATTGCATTACTGTATTATTGAAAATGAATGTTTGTGAATAAACTACTACTACTACTACCTCACGTACTTATTTTGGGTACGGATTTTTGGCAGATTATGGGGATAGTCCCTGATCTCAGACATAACGAGTGGCAGTTTTCGTCATCACCAGTTAATGTTGCTGCTGTAGATCATTTACGTAGTACTTACTCTCTGAACGGTATTCAAAAAGCTCGCCTGGAAGCTGTAGTAGAACACAATAGATCTGCAATGGGGAATAGCTTAGGTTGTACCAACGTTGCTGAACACACAATTGTATGTCACGCCAGCCCCATAAAACAAAGATATTATCCTGTATCACCGGTCATGCAGTCGCACATTGATAAAGCGCTAGACGAGATGCTTAACCTAGGTGTTATCGAAAAGTCCAAAAGTATGTGGAGTTCACCGATCTTGATGGTAAAGAAAAAGGATGGAACCTATCGTTTCTGCGTAGATTATCGTAAGCTGAACGCAGTTACGGAAAGAGATAGTTATCCGTTTCCTTACATAACCAATACTTTAGACAAATTGCGTAACGCACATTACCTCTCTACTATAGATATAAAATCAGCATATTGGCAAGGGAAGGTAGCAGAGTCTTCGCGTCATTTCACTGCGTTTACTGTTACATGGCGAGGTTTATTCCAGTTTGTCCGTATGCCTTTTGGGCTGCATACGCCCCTGTCACTTGGCAACGTCAAATCGAGCAAGTTCTTGGACCCGAGCTATAAGGTTTTTTTTATTTAGATGACGTGATCGTTTCCCAGACTTTCGAGAAACACTTATCCATTTTAGAGGAGGTTTTTGAACGAATTAGGAAGGCGAATTTGACGGTTAGTTGGGATAAGTGCCATTTTTGTCGCCCCCAGTTAACTTATTTAGGGTATGTTATAGATGGAAACGGGTTACATGTTGATCCTGAAAAAGTGGAAGCAATGCTGTTACTTCCGGCTCCTAAGTGTATAAAGGATGTGCGTGGTGTTATCGGCTACGTTCTCATGGTATCGTAGGTTCATTCCTGATTTTTCCTCGTTGATATCACCTATTACGGCACTGTTGCGGAAGGGGAGAATATTTGTATGGAGTTCAGAATGTGAGAAGTCCTTTACTAAAATCAAAGAGTGTCTGGTTAAGGCCCCGGTGTTTAGTTATAGTTTACCACTTGAGGTCACTGTTATCAGTTATTTAAGTAGATCATTGAGCAAACAGGAAAAAGTATATTCAACCACGGAACGTGAATGTTTCGCAGTTTTGTGGGCTTTTGATATACTTTCTTAACATTTAAAGTATATTTTCAGGTTCTTTTTACTCTGCCTTTTAATTATGTCACACATACTAAGAATAAAAAAACAACTTATTTGTTTCGCATATATTTAATGAATAATCATCAAAATTCATGTCTATAAATCTATAACCCAACAAAAATGCTTTCACCACAATAATTAAATATCTTCTGTAAGTTCCTTGTGGCATTACTTATTCTTTTTTCTTATTTTTTTGGGAATCAAACCACAATAATGTTTTTTATTTTTTATTTCGACGTTTCGGTAGCGTTCCAGCTACCGTTGTCAAGATTAACTAGTATAGAAATATAATTTTTTTGGTCTCTATCTGACACAACGAAAAAATTTGACAACTAGACAATCAATAATATTTTGAAGTCTAATACTACAAAACTTTGTTGTCAAATTTTATTAAGGTCCATTCATAGTAGATCACACCTCTGGTAAAATGTGAAATAAAATATTCTATTTTATGACATTCTAACGATATGTAGTTCACTAAAAATGGAATCCAGTGAAGTGCACGTTCCAGGAACGGTTTTTATTGGGATAGCACTTTTTTTTCGCTTATTTTGGAAACTTTGTTAATAAAAACGCGTTTGTTGTTACTTTTTTGTGTATGATTATTTTTGTTTTCAAAATATGTATAACTCAGTTTGGTGATTTTGTGTATTGAAGTGTGTATCGATTAACAACCATTCCAAAGATAAATCATAAGAAAACCTGGATAAAAACTTATGATGCTATCCTGATAACGCAGGTAATTGATTATTGGAAATTTCTTTTTCTAACAATAAAGCAACCAATAAACAAGTAAATTTGGAAAAATGTTTCTATTTGAAATTCTATAAAATTTATAGTAAGTCATTACATTTCTTCGCTTTAAATTAATCATCATTAGAAAATGAAATATCTGAGGGACTGTCTCCTTCCCCTAAATTGATAATAAGTGGTTCGACCGTTTTCTCCAGTAAACTATCCAATTGCCACATTTTTTCCTCCTCCTTTATTACATGCTCTATACATCTTTGCCACTTCCCCGCGTTGACTTCTTGAAGCGCTTCTTCAAAGAGTTTTTGAACATCACTCATTTTATAAGTGGTATTTTTTCTAGCAACATAACCTTTCACATGAGCCCATACCAGTTCGATCGGATTTAATTCGCAATGGTAGGGGGGGAGCCGAAGCACTATTATATTTTGTTTTTTGGCCATTTCGTCAACAACATATTTTTGAAACCGATGTTTATGGGTGTTTACAATTGAAAGCAACTCCTTTTTAACCATATTGTCCTCAAATTGTATTTGTTTCTCCACAAGCCACTCGATAATTTTTGCTTTTCGCCAAGCAGTTGTAGGCATCTTCTCCAATCTTCTGGAGTGATACGGAGCGTTATCTAACACAATGACATAGCCAGGTGGAATCAGCTCTATCATTTGTTCGAAATACTCCTCAAAAACATCAGCATTCATATCCTCGTGGTAATCGCCTGTACGAACTGATTGGAATGATAATAGTCCACCTTCTAAAAAGCAATTGGAGCTACCGATGTGAGTTATAATTAATCGTTTTCCTTTTCCAGAGGGCGGATTTATTCCTGTTGATAGACCGTCTAAAAATGCTTGCCGGTGAGAAGTCACATTTTTGTCTGTCCATATTTTTCCAACTGTGTAGCCTTCGTTCAGCCATGTTTCGTCCAAATAGAAAATTTTTTTGTTTTCATTGCGAAATTGTCTTATTTTTCTCAAATAATTACGTCTCCAACACACTATTTCATCTTTTTCGAGCAAATGAGACTTCCGACTATGTTTTTCCCATCTAAAATTCATTTCTCTTAGAACTTTCCATAGTTTATCTCTCTTGATTGCAGGAAAGTCTTCTTTTACTGCCCCTAAAACTCTATCCAAAGTAGGGATCTCCTTATTGAAATAGAATGAATGCACCTTTCGTCTTATGATGGCCTTTTCGTCCTCATCGATCGGTATTGTTCGTCTTCCTGGAGATGGTTTTGGTGGCGTCACGGTTCCTGTCTTTTCTTCCCGCATCAGCCTGTAGATGGTTGCTTTTCCAATACCTGTCATCTTTGAACAAAGTTCCACTGTAGAATCGATACTTATTGCACTTTTTTGATATCTAAGTGCATTAAATACATTAAGCACAATAATCTTTTCACTAATGCTTAGCGCTGATTTCGCAGCTCGCTTAACTGGAATAAATCCTGAAAGACTCTCCATTTTCAAAAATTACCCAAATGTGTGTCCTAGAATACTCGCATTAGGTTTGTTCGCTCTTAAAATGACTCACAGTTTTATACCAATAAGTACCTACCTACCTACCTACCTAATTTTTCGTAACAACCTGAAGTAACATTGTGTATTAATTGTTCCCGGAATTCTCGGCATAATTATTTTTACCTGTTATGACAATAATGATTACTAAATTATTCGGATAAGTAAATAGGGTTCAAACCGGCACGTCAGGTAGGTGCGCCTATGGAATCGGCTGCTAAAAATGATTTATTACTATCAACCAATTTCAAATCGAGTATAGTTGTCAAATTTTTTCGTTGTGTCAGATAAGGACCAAAAAAAATATATTTCTATACTAGTTAATCTTGACAACGGTAGCTGGAACGCTACCGAAACGTCGAAATAAAAAATAAAAAAACATTATTGTGGTTTGATTCCCAAAAAAATAAGAAAAAAGAATAATTAAATAGGTACCTAGCAACAGTAGGGACGTGTACTGAGTTCCTGTAGTTCATTCAACTACGTAATTCGCGCACTCCTAAGTGTTGACCAAATATCAATTGCTGACGTATTAAAACAATATATTTCACCAAATATATCTTTGCTTGTCCACTACACCTCCCTCGCTGCAAAAAAAAATTTCTATAGTAATTTTTTTTTTTTAATTACACAAAAGTATGTTATTAGAATTAACATAGACGTTGAACATTACCTATAAGCAAGTTCAAGATATAATATTACCTAAGTATACAATATAAAGTATCAAGAGACTAATGCATCAGCAAAACTAAAATTTTTGATTTTTGCAATTTTATAGACATTTAATTTAATTACAGGTTTCGAAAATTACCTAGTTAATTTTTTTATTTCCTATACATAATACAAAAAAATAATAATACATGTTTTAACAATGAAAAAAAAATTATATATCAGACTAACAAAAATATCATGAATTAAATAACTTAATATTATTTTTATGAACTTCGACCTCTTTATCTCCAATTTCTACAACTACGTTACTATTTTTATTTTCTATGATCTCATAAGGACCTTTGAATAGAGGATCATATTTTGTAGAGCTACCCATGTTTTTAATTAGTACCTCATCTCCTACTTTAACATTAACAATATTTATTTTTGTATCGTATTCCGCTTTACGATGTATTTTTGATGTCAACAAATTATTTCTCGCGTCATTCCAAGCGACTTGCAATCGATACTTTAATTCTTTCTGTGTACCGTGTTATTATTATGCAAAACACCAAAAAGAAACCCAAGAACTCCAATTACTAACATGATTTGACGCGTATATGCGTAAGTAAGCGCCTAGATTTGTATGTGAATTTTCTAGAGCTCCTACAGTTTCATGATGATATGCTTTAGAGTTTAGTTTTTGAATTTTTCAAAATTTACAAGCTTCCTCGAGGGTGGAGGACATAAATTCGGAGCCCTTATCCATCAAGATCTGTTCGGGTATGCCAAAACGAAGTATAAAATTTTCAACAAATGCTTTAGCAACTGTAACAGTTTTTTTATTTTGTATCGGATATGCTTCGACAAATTTAGTTAAATCACACTGTAACGTCAGAGTGTTTCGGTTATTTTCGTTGTCTTGGTCTAAGAGCCCCACCAAGTCAAGGAAAACTTTCTGAAAAGCTGAGTTAGCAGTAGTTGTAATTTGTAATGGTTGTTTTATGTTTTTAGAATACTTATGTCTTTCACAAGCATCGCAACGCTTGACAAAGTCTTCAATATCTTTTCGAAGTCCCGGCCAAAAGTACAATTTCTTGATATTTTTGTACATCCGATTAATACCGGTATGACCTCCTGTTGGGAGCATATGATAGTCGTTAATTATTAGTTGTTGTGTTTCTTTATTATTAATATTTGAGAACTATTTATTACAGTTATTTTTATACTTGCATCTCTTATATCATTGGGAACTTTTAAAAACTTATTTATTATTGTTGCGCATCTTTTATTTTTTACTATAATTAATTCCGGAATTTTTCCAGTTTTGCAAATTTCTTTCAAAGCTCTCAAAAATGTGCCCAAGCTGTCCGTCTTTGATTAGAGTTTCTTGATTTATATAAATGATATTTGATTTTTTACATTCATTATTTTTTCTTTTACATGTTCCCTTGCGAAGTTTCTCATTAAAATCATTAACACACACAAATCTTGTTCTTGTTATTACTTTCATATTTTCAGCTTTGGGTGATAGAAGCGTCTTCAAATCATCCGAACTAATTGTTACGGCCTTCAACATATTTAATGACAAAATCGTAATCGTAAAGTTAATCTAAATTTAGTAAGTCTACTAGACGGGTTTACCATTCCAAAAAGATACACCAAATGCCTGTGATCTGTCTGTATCGAAAAGGTTCTAGAAAAAAGGCCTGAATTTTTTCACTGTTCAAAATACAATTTGTGACGCGTTTCGCTAACACAGTAGCTTTCTCAAACGAGTGGAGGTATAATGAAAAGTTTTTAATTTATACAGTGCATTAATAGGGAATTTTACGGATAAAAGTATTATAATTTATTTATATTTATATTTATAAGTTTATTTATATTTATAAGTAAGTATTGAATTTCCAGGTAAACTTGTTCAATACTTTAGTTAATCCCATATTTAGAAACTTTTTTGCTTTTTATTTCCAGGTAAATAAATTATACTTTTATCCGTAAAATTCCCTATTAATGCACTGTATAAATTAAAAACTTTTCATTACACCTTCAGTCGTTTGAGAAAGCTACTGTGTTAGCGAAACGCGTCACAAATTGTATTTTGAACATAGTTCAATTATAATGAATGTTTAAACAAATTATATTGTTTTACTTCATAGTTAAGTATGGATGTTCATCAAGTAGAAGCCTCATCTATTCAATTTAATTTTAAGTTAACTTTTCGTAAACGGAGCAACACTTTCATTAAGTTTTGATTATGAATTCTTAAATTGTTTCCAAAAACTACAAGATCATCTAAGTAGATAAAACATCTTTCGTAATTCAAACCTGCCATTGCTATAGTTATAACCCTTGAAAAAGCACTAGGACTAATTTTTAAACCCATAGGTAACCTAATCATTTGAAACTGTCCTCTGTCTGTCGTAAAAGCTGTGCAAGGTCGCGAAGCTTGCTCTAACTCTACTTTATAGTAACCCTGAGACAAATCCAAATGAGAAAAGTATACTGCTCCCGATAAAGAATCTAAAATTTCGTCTATACATGGTAAAGGAAATTTATCATCGGTGATTTGCCTATTTAATTGTCTGTAATCGATAACTACTCTATAGCGTTTTTGACCATTAATAGCCCGTTTGTCTACTAGTAATAAGGGACTAGAAAATGGTGACTTCGCCGGTTCGATAATACCATCATTTAATAATTTATCTATTTGCTTATGAATTTCAGATTTTTGTGCATGAGGTAATCTATATGGTTTAATATAAACTGGATTTGAATCGTTGTTTAGATGTATTGTTTGTTTATAAACATTTGTCACTGTAAATGGATCGTTCTCTAAATGAAAACATCTGCATATTTTGTGAATAGATATTTTCTCTTCTTCATTTAATCCATTAACATTTATCATACCCAATAACTTATCTAAGTGATCAACTGAAAAAGGAATATCTCCGAATTAATGAATGTTAAAATTCGAAATATTTTCTAATTTAGGTGTAAAATTTTTAAGTGTAATTTCCCTATCATTAATATTTAAAATTTTAACCGGTACCCTGTTATTGCAAGGTCTTGTAATATTACCTGCTAAAAAAACACCTTGCGAAATTTCTTCTGGAACTACTAAGCTATAATTTTTATGTTAAACTTCGAAATATTTAATACTTTCGCAACGAGGTGGAATTATTGTGAAGTTACTGTGTTCGGATTCTAAAGGAATAGCTATTTTTTTCAAATAAAACTGCAAAAGGTAATTTATTGATAAGAATATAAAATATGAAGAAAATCAGCCTCCACATTCCCTTACAGCTGACCAGACACCACCTTAAAATAATTATTTCTTCACCTTCTATTTCTCATACCTTTATTAATACAAACTGAACTACATACAATATTATGGATACAACAGAATTCTTAAGAAGTAATATAAAAAGTAGGTATTTAATATCATTAAATTGGATAGAACTATTGTAATTTAAGAATTTTTCTTTTTTCTGATATTTTGTTTCATGATTATTATTTATATGTTTCTTACTAGCTTGTAATTTATCTTGAATTGTTTTTGAATCGTTATTTATAAAAATATTTGCTAAAATAGGTAACATCATTTCTAAAACAAAACTAGTTTAAGGTTGATTGCATGAACAGAAATCCCGAAAGTGAAATTTATCCTTATTTTTGTTAACATACTCCTTTACTAACGTAAGTAAAATGAATTTTTGAGCTTTACAAATATTTTGAATCTATGACCAAAGGGACACATTTAGACACGGTGGTAATATCCAGTTTAAATCATTTTTATGTAATAAATTATGCTCAATTGCTACCTCGATTTCCATTGATTCAAATATTTTTATACTAAGTACACCTGACATCTGGTTCATCATTGTCAAATCCCATCAGATTTGAATAAATATATACAGTTTGTTTGTTGATGACACTGCCACTTCTCTAAATGAACACTCAATTTAGATTTAAACTCCACAAAAATTTAAAAAATTCACTATCACATCACTGTTTAACCAATCTTCTTGTTGTTCCTGTTGTCTATCTAGCATCCTTTTTCTTCGTATTCCAGGATTACTTCTTGCAGCTGGATTCTTCTCCAGGTCTTTTCCTTGTAAAGTTCTTCAGATCACCATCCTTATCCTTGTACACATCAGTGAATGAAATTTAATCTTTGGCGTGAAATGTTCAATACACACAACTGAAATTTGACTTGGTTCCCAGTTTACACATGGGATACTTCTCAACCATTTGTTCTTCAGCTCATCACTTTGTGGAAACTTAAATACTGTAATATAATATCCTTCACTGTTGGAAGCATAATTACTAGTACAACTTGGTACCAAACATTTCGCAGGCATCTACAACAAAATAAAATATTTAATAGAAGTGCTACCCTATAAGTACATAAGTAATTAACCTTATTGGCTCAATTTATATACTTGATTTATGTCCAATGTGGAATGGCTTAACTAAAAAAATTAATCTTGGTTCAAGTCACTTTAAACATTTTCAATGAGTTTTGGAAATTTTTTAACCATACTTTATTTGATACAATTACCAGGTTATGCCTTATATTTTATATGAGTCCACACACCAGAGAGTATGTTTACAAATTATACTGATGCAAAAATCTTTTTATCTATATATAATATTAAATATCTTACCTCTAAAACTTAACACAAACAGAAGTCTTATGTTGAAGTTGCCAGTCTGTTAACTGCGAAACTTAATTTAAAAAGATTGTACACACTATTACATACTTCAGATCACCTATTACATATCACGAATTATGAATACAGGCGCTACATAAACGAAAATACATATTATATCCACTGATCCTTGGGAACAGCCTTTATTAATGTTCCTGACTATTTTCTCAAAACCATCAGTAACACTTACTTTTCTACTATCTAGATAACTTTCGACCAACTTCAAAATATTTTGTGGACATTCTCGTCGATACAATTCTTCACAAATTGCCTTCCATTTTACACGGTCAAAAGCTCCCGTGATATCAAACATAAGTGCTACAACTATGCTGCATTCACTCTCCTCCACTCCTTTTCTCATTGCTTTAATAGCATCCTCAGTTCCAATTTCAGTTTGGAAACCATATTGTTAATTCGACTTGAATTGTGGATGCATAATTTGATTTTCAAGCCTCCACTTTATCAGACGTTCTAAAACTTTACTCAAACATGATAAAAGACAAACTGGTCTATAAGATCTCGGATTTGTTGGATCTTTATCTGGTCCTTTAAGAAGAACTATTATATTACCTTTTTTCCAAACTTCAGGAAAATATCCAATGTGCAGGCAAGAATTAAAAATTTTAGTGATTAATGACAATGCGTTTGTTTCTGATAGGATTTTAACCATCTCTGGTTCAATCAATCTAAACCAGGTGATTTATTATTTTTTAATGCTGCTATTGACATTTTTATTTCATCTGAAGTCCAATCCTGTATATTTTCAATATTATTTGGTATTTCATATATTGGTCTTTCATTACTATAATTTTCTTCTATTGTTCCAAATAAACAATCCATAATCGCATTGGTTGTATTCTCCCAGTTTCTGGTAAATCCATTAGCCGTTTTGATATTTGAAATATAATTTTTATTATTTAGTTTACTTCTACATATTTTGTAAATGAAGCCATACGTTTCTTCTTCTCCTTGCTTTGTTACAAAATTTCTCCAACTTGTTCTTTCTTTTCGTATCATCTTTTTATAGTTTCTTAATGCATTTTTATATTCTTATTTTAATGCATCTTTTAATTGTAATTCTTGTTCCTCTTGATATTCTCTTCGGTGTCTGTAAACAATTTTCTTTTCCTCACTTAATTGTGGCGTCCACCAATGTACTGACTTTCTAAATCTTTCCTTTCTAGGTATAGATGTTTTTGCTGCCTTAATTAATAAGTTTGTAAATTTTTCAACTATATAGCACTAGAACTCATTGAGAACTATTTATCAAACAGAACCCAGCGCGTAAAAATCGGAAAAGACAGAAGCTCTAATTCCCTAGTAAAGGTGGGTGTTCCACAAGGGACCGTATTAGGACCAATTCTCTTTCTCGTTTATATGAATAACATTACACAAATTGATAAATTCTCTGGTAAAGTCATATGCTACGCGGATGACACTGTAATTATTTTCACTGGTAAAGAATGGCATCAGGTCAAACTCACCGCAGAAACAGCAT
The DNA here is from genome assembly GCA_949126875.1 of Lochmaea capreae. Taxonomy (NCBI): domain Eukaryota; kingdom Metazoa; phylum Arthropoda; class Insecta; order Coleoptera; family Chrysomelidae; genus Lochmaea; species Lochmaea capreae. The sequence goes on from OX421406.1 coordinate 29,810,356, forward strand.
TGGGGAAGATAAGTTTATGGTTAAATGATAATCTACTAACCTTGAATGTGTTGAAATCAAAATGTATTACCTTCAGCTCAACCATCGTTAAACAACCTGAAAACTTTGAAATTAAACTGCACTCCAATGACTGTCAAATAATCGATTGTAACTGCCCCATAATACAAAGAGTGTCCCAAATTAAATATTTAGGTGTTATACTTGACCAACACCTACGCTGGTCACAACATATTGTCCATGTTAGCAATAGATTGAGAGCCTTAATGCATAAATTTTATGTTCTTCGAGAAATTCTTTCAAAGAAAAATTTACTAATACTTTACAATTCTCTGGTGGAATCCTTATTAAGATACTGTATAGTAGCTTGGGGTGGAGCATTTCACTCCACTATTAAAATTTTAGAGACAACACAAAATACCATTTTAAAAATCATCCTAAAAAAAGAAAAGCTATTTTCAACGAAAAAATTGTTTAATGAATCAAAGATACTTAACATTAAACTACTTTTTGCTTATCAATGTATAATAAGAATATACAAAAGCGGCGATAAATTTAACAACAAAAATACCCATTTAACTCGATCAGTTACTAATATGGAGATACCTCTAAATTTCTTTAAAAAATCAGTCAGTCAAAGATCATCATCCTTCTTCGGTCCAAAATTTTTTAATACAATCCCGATTCACCTCAGACAAATAAAAAAATTAAAGAAATTTCAAATTGAATTGAAAAACCATCTAATAACTAATCAAAATAGAATATATGATATAATGGCTCAATAACATACAAACTACTGGTTCGTTATTCATTGCTTGTCTACTACTTCCTTACGTGAGTATTGTCTTCTTTTTTATTATCATCTATTTTAGTTTTATTAATTGTCTACATTTGTTCGTCTCAAAACTCTACTTGCACTTTAATTTAGTTTTGTTTTTCTTTTTCTTTGTTGTTTTCTACTTATTTTATATATTCAATATTAGCTATTTAAGATAAAACGTGCAGAGTAAATACTACCTGATTGAGTATAAACAAAACAGGCAGACAATGCCTAGGTAAATGCTCAGTTAGGTGTCTTTATGTATTTTTATGTATGTTTAAACCACAAATTTATTATAAATATGTACTTTACTATGGAAATAAAGAAATTTGAATTTGAAATTATTTGAATATTATCAATGTTATTCTTACTATCTAATCCTATATTATTAATTTGATCAAGTCCACTTTCAATTTCAGTTTTAAATTTTTCCCAATTTGCTCGTTTAACATTAAAACGTCGAATCATTACTGGAAGTTTTTCTTGCCCAATTTATTTACTATTAAATTTGATCTTTGTGGTGTCAATGTTATATCAATGTCCCCCTATTACCCCTGACAAAAGTACAGAGCTCTCCTGGTTGATTTAAAATCATTAAATCATGTTTTATTATAAATTCCTCTACTCCTCTCCCTTCTTTATCAGGTGTTATCGTTCTCCATGACCACATTGGTGATATACCATTAACATCACTTGAAATGATTATATTTTTTCAATTCATACAACGTAATGCTTTTCTCATACTTTGCAGACATATATTAACATTTTCAGAGAACTGACAATAAACTGAAATAACATAAAAGTTAAGTTCATGTATATGTATATGTACTTATATATGTACTTGTATATGTACACATACACAATGAGATGTAGTTTTATCAGTTAATAACGTGGCCTTGAATTCTCGTTTTAAAATAACAACACAAACTTTCGGTGATTCACCATCCGCCTCACCAGTTAACATTTGTGTTGAGTATCTGCCAAAACCCAATACTTGATTTCTATGATTATAATAAGGTTCCTGTACTAGGAGAATTGCGGCTTGTTCTCTCTCTGCCATGACCCTTTAATTCATCAGTTGTAGCTCGTCCTTTTCCTAAATTTGCTTGTATTATAATTATATCTTTATTCACCATAATCAATATTTTTTGTGTTTCTGTCTAATGCTTGTTTAAATTGTGGACAACTAGTGCCCATAAAGTGATTATACTGTTTTTTTAATTTTCTGCATGGTGCACACTCCTTAATTTTAATTTCACTAGTACAATCTTTAAATTTATGTCCTTCTTTTGCGCATTTTCCACAAGTGTCAAATTGGTTTATACAAAATTTGGCTATGTGTCAAAATCCTTGACATTTATAACATTTACTAACATTATTGAAGTCTCTTATTCTGCAACTCTTCCACCCTATGAACAGTCTTTTATTCTCGAGTAATTTATTCCTAATTCTTGGTTCTACTTCACATATCCAATTTGTAGTATCTAGGTTTTTTTTTCCTAACTTAAACAAAGGTTTCATAATACTATTATTTTTGTTAAAAATATCTTGATTATGTTCTATTATTGCGTCTTTTAACTGAGACTCAGTAAGTTCTGTTGGTACATCATAAATTAACGTGGTAGTTTCTTCACTTGTTGTTGTACAATAAAACCTGCTTCTTTCATTTTACTATTATTCTTGAGTTGCTCAATATCTTCTAAAGTATTTGTCTCTAAAATTAAAACTGCCTTTGTATTTTTAATTGAGTTTATATGTATTTTATCTTTTACTGGATTTATTGTATTTTTAAGTTTTCTTTGAATATCATCTGACGTTTCGTTTTCTGTTTTAGTTTTTAATATGACACTATAGCGTTTTACTGGTTGTAATTTAGGTCCTTCTGGACCTATAATTGGTGGAACCTTTTCTTTTTTTACAATATCACTACATGTTATTGTTGGTTTTTCTTTCATAGTAGTGTTTAGTTTTCCTTTTAGCATTGCATTTTGAAGTGCTATTTTTGTAAACATATCTTTTATTTTGGTAAATCTCTTTCGAACATAAAAATACCTACCGATTTGCTAAATTTTTGTTTTTCTTTCATCTCATTAATTTTATTTAATGTTTCATTCATTACATTATCAAATGCCATTAACCAATTTAGCTCATTAGTTTCATTATCGATATTAAAGCAGTCATCATCATTTTCAATATGACTCTTCTTGATTAGGGTTTGTTGACTAAACTCCAAACTACTACTGACACTAGCAACACTAGTAATACTATTCCTTTTCGTATTTTCATTTATGCATTCAGTACCCTCCTCAGAATCCATGGGGCACGCACAGACTACCCGGGCTCTCACCGAGTCGGGATCTGCGGCAGGATTGTCCGCATATTGCGAAGTACTGCCTGAGGTATTGTTATTTCTTCTTGCACTATTCATGATTAATGGGTGGGGACAGTGGGAATCTCGTTAATCCATTCATGCGCGTCACTAATTAGATGACGAGGCATTTGGCTAGGTCAAACTCAACTAATGTCGAGAACTTCCCTCTGTGTACGGTGGTCCGTAAATTTATTGCATGAGGGTCGGATTGCCTTTAGGGATAAATCCCTTGACAAACCTTAATTTCCCTCACACATGCTATCTCACTCTCACTGCCCAGCACTCTGGGTTAGTACTGCTTTAAGGAAGAAACCACCACACAATATGAACATGCAGCTATCGGAAAAAATTAGCCAGAACGGGACCTTATAGGTACGGCCATCAGCCCACTAGCGCCAGTTAATACTAGCGCTTTTGTGGTTACCGGGAAAGGCTACGTGGAAGCTGCCGCCGGAGGAGTTAGGATCAAGTCCTTACAAACTCCACCCGCCGCGTGGTACACAATCCGCAGAGAGTGACCTTACAACTCGCATGATTAGCCCAACAATTAAATTAAAACGCATGTATAAATAAAATAATAAATTAATTTAACACAGTCACAATAATAAAATAATACGACTGAAGACGGTGTAAAGAGCCGCTCCAGCCGTGTCAACAAATAATAATGAAATACCTAGCTGTATATGAGCTCAGGTAAAAACTTTGGACACCACAAAGTATAAATAAAATACCTTAATAGGGTAGTAATAAATAAATATGTATAAATAAAATAATAAATTATATAAATAAAATAAAAATAAAAAGCCTTAAGGCTAACGTCACAACGGGCTAATCAGCTAGAACCCAGAGTTTACCCCAAGGTCTTTCGGTCAGTTATTCCCTGCTTTTTAAGGCTGGCAACTGTCTCCTTGGGCATTGCACCTCTTGTTCCAACCACTATGGGAAGGACTTCAGCAGTGACTGCGTTAAACCTCTGCTGGAGCTGGGGAAGTAGTCCGTCATATTTCTGACGCTTCGATTGTGCACCCTGAGCGAGATAGTCTTTATCTTCATGACGGACTGTTACATCGACCACAAAGACCCTTTCCTGGTCTTGTATAACCAAGTCAGGTTTAAGATTGCCACCCTGAGCGGTTCTGAGACTAGGCTCCTCAGTAACTGCAACCCCAGTACCTTTTTCGTGATGTCTGTCCACGAGTATCCGCTGGATATCTGCGTGTCTTCTGATCCTAGACGGCTTAGTGAACCGACACTGTCCAAGTATATGTCCAAGTGTTTCGATTTGTGCGTGACACCACCGACATGAAGGATCAGGTATTGGAGTAATTCTACACATCGCCGCGTGATTAGCACATGTGTCAGTTCGCATTCTGATTGCTGTGATCATTCGGCCTAGTTTGAGTAAAGGACGACTCAACCATTGGTTGGCTATTGGACAATCGGAGAAGGCAGTAACCGATCGTCCCTGCGAACTTAATTTGCTCCATCTAGCAAGCTCTTCCCTCTTACATCTGGCGTTATAATTGCTCAGTTCTTGATCATCGAGGGGCCATTTCAGCCTTGCTGCGCGTGCCAATTGAGTAAGACGGCACTCTAATTTGGACGCATGGCTTAAAGCTTGTATGACCCGATCTTCGTTTCTTAGAAAACGTAATCCAGTCTTCAACGCTGAGCTTGTTATTCTCGTCTCGAGTTTTGGAAAACCTAATCCCCCGTCTTTTTTCTTACAGTAAATCATGCCATTTGCAGTGCCTTGTTGAAAGTGCATGATATATTTTACTACTACCCTCAGCTCTGGGTCCAATGCTCTAATTAAGCTCATGCTTGGTATTGCTGTCGCCAGCTGATATAGGTAGTGCGGGATTAGGTAAGTGGCGATTAAGTCTACTTTTTGGTATGGCTTCAGTTTTAGACGTTTTACTCGAGAGAGGACTTGCTCAAGGTCCTGCTTTATGTTTGACACGTCAACTCCTGCCCAAGGAGATATTTTCATACCTAAGTAGACAAGGTGATCCTGCGGTTTGCACGCTGGTATGACCTCCCCACTATCGAGTGCTAAGCCGGGATCAGTTATAAACCAGGAGTCTTTAGTTCTGCATATACGGAAAGCAGAGCACTTATTAGCGGCAATTGCCATACCTAGCCGCTTTAGGTAGCCCTCCGTATGTAATAACTGATCTTTCGCCTGTTGTTCATCATTTGCGACTAATATAAGATCGTCGGCGAAGGCTAAACAAGATACACTGTTATCAGCGTTTATCTTATATCCGGCTTTGCTTTCTAACGATTGGAGCAGCGGGTCCATGATGAAGTTGAAGATCAACGGACTCAGAGGGCACCCTTGCTTAACTCCTCGTTGCAGGCGTATCTCGGCAGCCGCCTTTGGTAGTTCGATTTTTGTGTCCACATCTTTATATGCATCCTCAATGATTCGTACAACTGAATCGGGTATGCCTTTCCGGACTAACGCTGCCCTGATCATATCATGGGGCACTGTGTCAAACGCTTTAGACACGTCCAGCTGCGTTAATACCATGCCTTCATGGACTTTAGAGTGCTTAAGCAGCTCATTGAAGATGTAGACATTGTTGAAACACCCGGGCTCGTCCAAGAAGCCTTTTTGCCTGGGTGAGAATGACACATGCGCTCTAATCTTACTATCGAGGATCCCGAAGAAAACTCGGGACAATAGACTGGCAATGGTAATGGACCGATAAGATTCGGCCTTCTTACCATCCTTCCCCTCCTTCAGAATGAGCGATGTTCTATTCTTTCTCGATGCGGAAGGAATTTTCCCACTAATCATAATGAGATTGAAAACCAACCGGAGAACTTCAACTGCTGCCCTCGTTCGAAGGTCTTTCAGGGTAAACCCATCCGGACCGGCAGCTGTGGATTTCTTAATTCTGGCGATCCTCGATGGTGATCGTGGTCAATATCTGACTAACGTCGATCCGTGGTGCAAATCTACGCCAAAATTTTTGTCCTGTACCGTATACTTTGTGCTCCAGAGTTTTTGATACAGGTCACGTACGTCTTGCTCAGAACATTGCACCCCTTGTTCTTCGAGCCAATCCACATTTTTTCGGACGTACGAAGCCACGAGACTTGGATTTTTGTGGTAGAGGTCAGTTGTTCGGGCGTACAGGTAACGTTTTCTGCTACCTTTGGTACGGCCCTTATGTTTCCTAGGTCTCTCTCGCTCGCAGCTGGACATGCTAGCGGTCGCTAGGATGTAAAGGTAGTCGATATGCTCACCTTCACATTCCTTCGCGTACCGGAGACCATCCTCTAAAAACTTTGCGATCGTCTAGCGTTATTCGGCTTTGGGCCGGCTAAGGCGGTCTTAACAATCTCTTCCATCCAGTTTATCACCTCTGGATCTTTTTCCGGTGCTTCATCTATTTGTATTACAGGAATTAATAGATTCACCGGAGGTGGGGACTCAACCCTCATGTCATCGAATATTGCTTGCCTTTCACCTGTCCTATCTGGGCTACGTTCAAGTTCATTGGCTACTTCAGTAGACTCCTCTTCGTCCAAATCTGCTCTGAATTGTCTTAGGGAAACATTTAGCGAGGTATCATGGTCTTTTGACGGATCCTCTGGCTCAATGATTCCCATCTCAATTCCTGCTTCATAGACGCGTTGACAGTAGCCGAGCGCTCTTCTCTTTTCCGGTGAGCTGACCGGTCCCTTACACTTAGCAACGTGAACTGTCACTGAGCGTTTCTTTGTATTTTCGTAGCTCCCACAAGTTTTACAAACAAAGTATGCAGTATACTTGTTGTGCATCTTGACGATATGCTTTTCCACATCCTTAAGTTCAAGGTGATACAGATTGCGCCCATCCGTCACGCACAGCGGACACGATCGCTCCGTACATGGCAGAGGAATATCAATCTTAAAGGGAGCTACTAAATTTGCCAGATTTTCATTTTCGTTTGATGCACCACTATCATGTCCTTGGTCATGCATGGGTCCGTCATCATGACCCCACAGAGATAAGACAGAGGGATGGCTACCATCTCCCTCTGAATCCGAGGCCTGATATACATTCATAGCACTACAAGTAATTTTAGAGTGATCTGTGACCCGGGCTGCTACCCCATAAGTCCGACCACTATAAATTACCCCACGTCACATTTTAGTTCCACTAGAAGTGTATCCAGCCCTCGCGTGTGAGCAAACTAAAAGTCTACTCACGGACGCATGTGACATACCTCTCTCCTCTGCATGACGGTCAGAGTTTTGATAAAATAAAATTATCTACTCTGACCACCGCACAGGAAAGAAGTCCCTCGACCTGGGGTGAGCCGAGGGGAGGACGTGATCATTGTAGAATTTTTCGGAGAATCTTATATCGCAACTAGTACAGATCTCCCCTTACTCTCACGTACAGACCCATCAATTAAGACGTGATATGTGTACGTATCTATTGGCTCACACGCAACATGCTTTTGTTTGATCTGAGCAGAATAAATTCTGCATAAAATAAGGGACCGAAGTCCCTGTTGTTATATAATGTATGTGATCGAAAATTTAAAATTTTCATATAAAATAAGGGACCGAAGTCCCTGTTCTGCTTGCTGCTATATAGCATGTATGCTGCATGTTCGCCCACTCACCCAAGACGAACTGAGACGAGAGTGCCAGAACCTCAGATATTATAGGCTTAATATGACAGAGACCATCTGCTGCTTCTGTCATGTTCCCTCATTTTCGCTGGAATTTACTTCGTAAAACGAAGCAAGATCCACCTGACTCTCACGTGGCTGACCGCCAGTGCCTAACCGGACATATGAGGTGTGGTTACCCCCCAAAAGTTGAATACCCTTCACGACTATCGCTCAATATACTTGAAGCGTTTTAGTCCAGAGTAAATACTTTAGCGGGCCAACCTTAAGACGTATGTTACGCCTTAGGAGAGTCATAGTTACTCCCGCCGTTTACAGCGGTTCCTGAGATCTCTCTGATCTTATACCCGTCAATGGTTTTTTTTCTTTTCATAGCACCATCAAGCAAAAGACACCACCACAAGACTAACTTGGAAAAACCCCCCGCTAAGTATAACGATTTTAGGTCTCAGCGGAGTAAGACTTTTCCCAATTGTTTCATTAGGGAAGCGATTACTTAGCTATCGATATACATATACAAATAATTCCTTATTGCTTACTAAAATCTAAAATCCCTTCCTCTATTATATCATTCTGCAAGGCTTCTTTCAATAATCTTCGTTCTTCAAAATACATCTGACATTCTTTCAACACATGAATAGAGGTCTCGGGTAATCCACATTCACATAAGTCATCTGCTACTAGATCCATGCTACTAAGTTTACTATTAAAATCCCCAAGACCAGTTGAAAACTGTGCAGTATAGTAATCAACCGTTAACCATTCTTTTTCAATCTTTTCTTTTACAGTTTTGAAGAAATTTTTAGTAGTTGCTCCTTTTTCAGTTAGTTCGCATCTCTGTTCCCATTTATTCAATAATCGTTCTTTTATTTTATTCTTTATTTCTTTTATTGTTTTTCGATCTGAATTTTCATTAAAATTAATATCTTCATATATGAATGATATCTTTTTTCATATCTTATAATTAAAATACAATTCGTTAGTTTTTAAATCTAGAGGTATTTCTCCTGCTATAATTTGTAGTGCTATAGTTGAGATAGTTCTATATGCCTTAGTCATAGCAATAAGTGCAGTTCTCTGTTTTTGTATAAGTTTTTCTTTGAGTTTATTTCCTAAAAGATCCTCCCATGTGCCTACTGCATATAAAATAACTGTTAAAAATACTGTTTTATATAAAATGTTGACCGTTCTTTACTGAAACCCCCAATTTGGTCTGACTAAAGTGCCTATGGTTGAAAATATCCTTTGAGCTTTAGCACCAACTCTGTCAATATGTGCCGCAATACTCATTCTTGTACCAAAGTTAACGCCAAGATATGTTGCTTCTTGTTTATATTTAATAACGTTGTTATATATTTTTATTCTTTGAGGTCTTTTACCTCCCTTTCTCGTGTTAACAATACTTCTTGTGCACGTTCCTTTTCGATTTTTGCCTTTGGAACGTTGATTACCCTGACCTCCATCTTTAAGTGTTATCATTACAGTTTTTTCTTTTGACAATAGCATTCCTTCTTTAATAGACCAGTTATTGATAGTATCAGTAGCTATTTGACCCTTATTTTCAATAATTCTTCTACTATTTCCTTCAATTAGTACAATGATATCATCTGCATACGCTAGAATTTTGTATTCCTTTTGTTCTAGTTCATTGAGCAACTCATCCATACGAATATACCAGAAGTCAGGTCCTACTACTGATCCTTGGGGACAGCCTTTATTCATGTCTTTAACAATTTTCTCAAAACCATCAGTTACACTTACTTTTCTATTATCCAGATAACTTTCGACCAATTTTAAAATATTTTGTGGAGATTCTCATCGATATAATTCTTCACAAATTGCCTTCCATTTTACATGGTCAAATGCTCCCGTGCTACAACTATATTGCATTCACTCTCTTCCACTCCTTTTCTCATTGCTTTAATACCATCCTCAGTCTCAATTTCAGTTCGAAAACCATATTGTTCATTCGACTTAAATTGTGGATGCATAATTTGATTTTCAAGCCTCCATTTTATCAGACGTTCTAAAGCTTTACTCAAACATGATAAGAGACAAACTGGTCTATAAGATCTCGGATTTGTTTTATCTTTATCTGGTCCTTTGAGAAGAACTATTATGTTACCTTCTTTCCAAATTTCGGGAAAAAATCCAATGTGCAGGCAAGAATTAAAAATTTTAGTGATTATTGATAATGCGTTTGTTTCTGATAAGATTTTAACCATCTCTGGTTCAATCAAATCTAAACTAGGTGATTTATTACTTTTTAATGCTGCTATTGACATTTTTATTTCATCTGGAGTCCAATCCTGTATATTTTCAATATTATTTGGTATTTCATATATTGGTTTTCCATTACTATAATGTTCTTCTATTGTTCCAAATAAACAATCTGGAGAAATTCATAAAACTTCATTTCTCCAGGTGATTCAGTTCCCACCTATAGCTTTTAATATTATGCGCCACGCCGCACTCTATACTTTACCCCAATTTTAACGACCGCTTCAAAGTCAGTATAAATCGATACTCCGAAGTACCCAGACTGTGTTCGGGAACTACCGCACCCCGCAAAACGCTTAAATTAATTAATTATTGCCTCCGGTCTTTTTGCAGTAATGTAAATACAGGTAACTTCTGTAAGTAGTAAGGAAGCTGAGTTTACTTGTGCTCTTATTCGATGTATTATTGTATGTAAAACTGTGCCGGGAGTAAAGCGAATTAACCGCCATATCAGTGAAAAAAGTGAACACTAGATGCTGCCAAGTGGTTCAGCTTGTCAGAGAGCTTGATGAATATATTTATTTGTAATCGGAAACCTGCGTATCTGTGCCTTTCCTAATAAATAAATATCTGATTATCAATCTCGTTAACATAAATCTGTGTTCCTTATTTCATTCTCGGGTTGCCGAGTGGTCCTTCACCTGCTACTATCGAAGCGCAATGGAACAATAAGGGACGCTTTAACATCTACGCAGCAGCATTGCTATACCCACATCCACTGCTCTTTTGCTTCCAACTTATTCCATCCATTTTTGGTTAACTTCGAGCCGGATATCAACTTTAGAGGCAAACCGTTGTCTCTTACGCTAAAACCGCTTCTCTACATTCAAATCCGCTTTCATTTAAAAGAGGTGTCGAGGTATCCGTCGATGCATACCTGACAACAGCGCAAAGAAAATTCAACGAACAAGCATTTTACGCGGGAATGTGCTAGCCATCATAGAAGAAGGGCTAACATAATATAATCAACTTCCCACCCATAGGAGTGATTATATGAACATTTTATTGAAAAGCTGTTATATTACATGACATAGATTTCGCTACATGCATTCAAATTAAAAATTATTCAGAAAATGGTTATATATTTGCATTAAACTAATCATCTGTTATTTTGATTCGCTGCAACTTCGCAAATAATTTAACATCACTGTACATATTTTTAGTGATATTGAATACTGTATTTATTGTGTAAAATTACTCTTGTTTTTTTAGATAATTTTACCTAAACTGTATGTTTATATTGCGCTAAGGTTTTGTGATTTAGCTGTTCGTGCCGCTGTTTGTGTTATAAATTAAAAAACTGTAAATCTCAACTCACAAGAATTCATAACTTTGTAAAAAAAATGAAACCGTTTTAAATTTAGAACTAGTGCAAATAAAATATGAAAATTTATTTGAACAATATTCCAATTTTAAAGAATTGCAAAATGAGTTTAGAATATTGATTACTGACGACGCCGAAGTTTCAGAAAATGATGCATTAGCTGAATCACAAACGTCTGATCAATTTGAATTAGTTTTATCAAAGTTACGAGGGTAATGAATAACTTCGCTGTTAGTAGCCATTTACCACATAATAGTAATCAGGTTTCTAATGATGCTTCTTCAGTTAAGCTTCCGGAAATCAAAATTAAACCCTTTGAGGGTGAAATGCAGGAGTGGCCTTCATTTTTTGATTTGCTTACATCACTAGTATTAAATAATCCAAAATTAAAATCCGAAAGTGAAAAATTTTATTATTTAAAAAGTTTATTACGAGGTCAACCTCTAGCTTTGATAGAGTCGCTAAATGTGACAAATCAAAATTTGGAAATCGCAATTAATACGTTGAGAAGCAATTATGAGGGCGTTTTACATTACTTGCAAAAAGACGCTTGATTTAATGAAGAACTTAAACCTATTCGCAGAAGTTACCTTTGACGCGCTTATCGTTTTCTTATTAGAGAAGAAAATAGATTATCAAAGCAGACGAGCATTTGAAATCGATCGTGATTTAAAAACGCTACCTACCACTGAGGAATTTCTCGAGTATTCAAAAAAACGCTACACCGTGTTAGAAAATTTAAATATATTTGAACCGCCAACTAGATCTGTATCTACGTTTAATAAAAATACGCATAAAACGCCGCAAAAAGTAAATTTATACGCTAATGTCGATAAAACGGGCTCAACTGAGACAAAATTTAGTAATAAAGTTTGTATATATTGTAATGACCGCTTACACTCGGTTTACAGATGTCAAAAGTTTACGTTTTTAAAACCACAAGAGAGACACCATTTTGTTAAATCAAAATCTCTCAGGTTAAACTGTATACTCGATGCGGTGAACCCATATTCGTAAGAGTAATATTGGATTCCGGCAGTCAGCAAAGTTTTTGCACAAAAACACTAGCACAAAAACTTCAACGCACTACTCGCTCGCAGAAAATAAAAATTTCTGGCTTAGGCCACAACGCCTGCACACAAAGCACGGAAGTGCTAGACATTCAACTGCCCTCAATATTAAGTCCGTTCAAAACATTTGATATTTCTTGCTCAGTAATCGACAGAATTACCAGCAGACTACCACAAATAGCGTTAGATCCGCAGTCCTTCAAAATTCCGGAAGAATTCAAACATGATTTAGCCGACCCGCACTTCTGGGAACCCAATGAAATCGATATTTTAATAGGAGCCGACTTATATTCCAAGTTATTGTTAGGAGAATTATTTCCTTTAAGTTCTAACGGACTTACGCTAATGAACACCGAGCTTGGCTACAACATCGCTGGACCGATACAGAACAAGCAACGGAGTAAAAATAATGACAGTTTTTCGCAAGCTTGTTCTTTTCTGTCAGTACAGGATAATTTCGCTGAAAACCATCAAAGGTTAGAATTCATCCTCAACCCTCACGTTCAGAAGATGAGGAAATCGCAGAAACTTTATTTCAATCAACTACAAAAATTTTAGAGTCCGGACGATATCAAGTTCAGATGCCGCTAATTGAGAATGACCCTAGAAAATTAGGCAATTCATATAAATCGCCAAACGCCGATTTCTCCGTTTAGAGAAACAATTTGAAAATGACCGCGACTTATTTATCAAATATAAAAAAGTCATAGATGAATACATCGCATTAAATCACGCGAGCATCATTCCGTTATCTTTATATGACAACACTTTGAATGAAATTAAATATTTCATTCCACACCGCGCTGTAGTACGACAACAAAGCATATCCACTAAATTACGAGTGGTGTACGACTTTTCCGCTAAAACCACGTCAGGATATTCGCTTAACGACCTAACCTTAAGAGGTTATCAAGTACAAGACAATTTATTCGATATTTTATGCCGTCTTAGAACTTTCAAATTTATCCTGACCGCTGACATCAAAATGATGTATCTTATGATCGAGATGGCCCCCGAACAAAGACATCTACAAAACATCTTATGGAGAGATTCACCTTCAGAATCTGAAATATGAAACGTTAGCTAAAGAAAACCACGAAAGAGAAACAATAATATTTCAAGAAGCAAAAACGAAATTCAAAAATTTTTGAAGACGAGGTATTTGAAAGGGAACAATGTCTAGAAAACCAACTAAGGAGACATAATGAAGATCTAATTAGAAACAATAAATTGAATGAAGACCTGAAGACACGGCTTGAAGAAAGTTTGCAGCAAGTTGAGGACTTAAGAAGTAAATTGAAAGCACTTGAAAGTGTAAATGTAGATATGTTAAATTCAATTAAAACATTAAGTGTAGACAATGATGCCTATGCATCAGAAATATTTGAATTTAAAAATAGGTTATGCTTTCAATCAAATAAACAACAAACAAATATAAATCACACTGTAACTGAAACCAAAGGTAAAAAGCAGATAGAAAAATCTAATGAGATATTATTAGAAAATAAAATAAATACACATCAGGCGAAGATAACAACCGACAAGAATGTAACAGAAGAAGTTATTGACCTCAGAGATGAAGAAGAAATTAAGGAAAGGGTGCAAAAAGGTGAAGAAGATAAATATAAAAAAAGGAAATTATTAATCTTATGTGATCAAAAAGGAAGTAACCTGGGAAACTAAACTTATTGATGTGTAATACTGCACCGAAAGAAAAATCTCAGTAATACTTATCGAATGTTTGTTAATGTCAACTTTGTTCATAATTACGTATTGATATTTATAATTGAAAAAGCTTATTTATTATAATCATTACTGATGATTTGTTTGATTAATAAATAATAGAAGATTTGTTTCTGCTATAATTGTTTATTTTGAATAATATGTTTCAATAATAAACAAATCATCTAACTCGCCAACTTCGCGATGATAATTACTAAGTTTAATTAATAATTATAACTTAATTGATAATTATTATAAATGGTACAGTGTCTGTTAATAAATCTTTTTGTATCATTATAACATTCAATAAGTTCATTTGTTTGTTATAAACCTACGTTATACAAATGAGCAAAATATTGTTTAATAGTTAATCTTGTTTGTTATAAATCAACAAACTGTCATGCGCGTGATCTTACGTCTGCACATGTGATGTAGCTACCCTTAGTTAGATTTGCACGCGTGCTGTGTATCGTCGTAAATAATAATCTTCCCCTCAGTTTCAGTGTGTGTTTTTGCCGGTAATTATATTATTTGGATATTAGCAATAGTGTGGGTAGCGAGGGGGTTGGTAAATAGTTTAGTGTTTACTGAGTATGTGCTTGAACTGGTGTATTTGGATATTACACCAAAATAATGGCGGACGGCGGTGTATGTGTCGACTTTAGTAGCACCCCCCATATATTACATCTATGAACCAAGAATAGGTTAGTAACCATAGTTCCTAGTAACTCTACTATTTTACCGTAATGTTATTAGATCATTCCTTTGTGATTGACATTTATCGTTTAGTCAGGGTTCAAAATATAAATTTGATAAAATGTAAGTTCCCTTTTTGAAGAAATCGCTTGATTAAAAGTTTTGTTGTTTCATTCACCAGCATCTAGGTATAAGTCATTTTGAAGAAAAGCACAACAATTTATCATTTATTCATAAAAAAAACTGTAATGGTGTAGAAAACGAATAATAGGTATAAACACTAAAAAAAACAACAAAGAAATTTTCAGAAATGTCAACACTTATTTCATCAACAGCAATAAGTTGCTATCTCCAGTAAGATCCTCTAAAAGTAATCAATGTATTAGCAGAAATCCCCAAAGGCTGATATGGTTTCACTATCTGCTAATATCATGATAACTTTTCGGGTCTAGTTGCCGAAATAAGTATTTTGACATCAATCTATAAATATTGGTAACAAAATGTAAAAAATATTTGTTTATTATCAATAAAGGGGCGTTGGTCATGTTGTCATTGTGAACAAATATATGGGTATAATAATTCAATCTGGAATAACAGTGACAGAATATGTAATAACTATATACAATGACTTTGTAATAATAAATAACATACGGTGTGGTGGAAAAACATATATTCTTAGTGATTAATCATTTTTTCATAAAAACAAAATATACATTTATTGTTAATAACTAATTATTATAAGAAAATATTCTCATGTAATAGTAAATAATTCTTTATTTATAGAGTGAAAACAAATAATTTGTTTTTCACTAACAAACGTTTAATAAGCCATATTTCAATAACGGATTTGGTGATAGTTAATTAGTCTTAGTGATTGTAACCAAACTGTTCTTTCAGTGTGATGTTCCAACTATTATCAAACCAAACGCCTTGTATAATGGCGTAATTGAGGATATTATAAATTTAACTAAAGATTCTACTCTTAATGATCACATTGTGGTATAATAATATATAATTTTAAATAAAATTTTGATTCATGTATTTGCGGAATACCACAATAATATAATTATTGGAGGGGATCTTAATGTAGATTTTATAAAACTAGGTACTCGACTTTCTATGTTGGAAGATTTATTATTCAGCTTTAATTTTGAAATATGAACTCCAACTAGAGTTACAAAAGACTCTGCAACTTGTATTGACAATATATTTGTAAGAACATCTAATCAGTATGCTTCGGCAGTGGTGGACCTCTATTTATCTGACCACTACTCTCAATTTTTTGATTTCGAAACAAGTATCTCTTCTCAACAAAATAAAACAGCAGCTGTTAAATATATCTCACGTTCGTTTTCACAAGACAATATAAAACATTTTCATAGTTTGTTAATGGCAGAAAACTGGTCTAGTGTTTTCGATCAGATCTGTCCCAACATGGCATATAACCTATTTGAGGAAATTATTTTATCTTATTCTGAAATAGCCTTTCCAAAAAAGTTAATTACAAGAAAACCCAGTACTAAAAATAAAAAATCTAACAACTATAAGTTGAGTACGGAGTTAATGGAATTAAAAAATAATGTATCATTATATAATACTTTGGCTAAGAGCGATCGACGATATTTTGAAATTAGTAAAATACTAAATAAAACATATAAGGTTAGGTTGGAACAGGCCTCTATGGAGTACTATGATAATCGAATTTTGAGCTCGGAAAATAAAACTAAAGCAACCTGGAAATTGATAAAGGAATTGCAGAAAAAAACTAATAAAACAAATAGTAAACTTATATTATATGATCAAGGTAAACAGATAAGTGACTCAGATTTGGCAAATACATTTAATATTAATTTTACTAAACTTCCTTTAGATAGATTAGTTCATGACACAGAATTTTTAAATAAAAATATTGCGTTTAATAATAAAACATTTTATATGGCCCCTGTTACAGAGGAGAATGTATTTGAACTAATACTGTCCTTAAAAAATACTGCCGCAGGAGGAATGGATGGGTTAAATAACAAATTAATTAAAAATGTGCAGTTTTACTGACAAAACCTTTGACATTCTTACTGAATTTGTCAACTGAAAAAGGCAATTTTCCGCATAATTTAAAACTAGCTAGAGTAGTTCCTATTTATAAAAAAGAAGATCCTAATGATATAAACAACTATAGACCAATCAGTATCTTGTCAACTATCTCCAAAGTTTTTAAGTTGAATATTAAAAATCAGTTGTGTAGTTTTTTCACTAAATTTAATCTTTTATCGTCCTCTCAACATGGTTATACTTCCAAAAAGAGTACAGAGACTGCATTAATAGAGTTCCATAATAAAATCGTAAGATCACTAGTAAGCAGTAATGGGCTTATTTATTGATTTTTCTAAAGCTTTTGACTGTGTGGATCATAAACTTCTACTTCTCAAACTATCTAGATGTGGAGTAAGAGGTGTACCGTTAAGTTTATTAGAGTCATATTCATCAAATAGAAGACAAATTGTTCAAGTGAACAATAGTGTTAGCAGTGAACTAGAAGTATCACAAGGGGTTCCCCAGGGCTCGATTTTGGGTCTATTTTTATTTTTAGTTTTTGCCAATGACTTAATTACTTCTTTGAACGTTATTCCGGGAATAAACTCAACTTGTTATGCTGATGACAACAATATTTTAATTATTGAAAATAATGCAGATACACTAAAAATATCGACTGAGAGAACATACGATCAAGTTGTAATGTGGTCGGAAAAAAATAATTTAAAATTAAACACCACTAAAACTACTGTGGTGTTGTTTAATAATAATGGTCAATTGTTACAAGACCAGTTGTTTGAAAACACTAGTTTTCCTATTACAACTACGGACAACACTAAGATATTAGGAATAACTATAGACCATGGCATATCGTGGAATGTAGATATTGATAACCTCTGTATTAAATTAAGAAAAAGTTGCTATAGTCTTAGATTTCTTGCCAACTATCGCAGTAAAAGTACACTTTTAACACCTTATCATGCCAATTTTCACTCTCATTTGAAATATGGCATACTTAATTGGGGTACCTGTTATACCAAGCAAAGGGTTTTTATTATTCAAAAATATGCAATTATAATTATTGCAAAGCTGCGAATTCGCGATTCATGTAGGGAGTTTTTTAAGAGATTTAGAGTTCTTACACTAGCTGGAGTATATATTTTGGAAGCATGTGCGTATATTCATAAGAATAAGTCAATATTATAACACTAGGAATAAGGGTCAATTATTAATACTTAGGCATCGGACGACACTTTTTGAGAAGAATGTGGAGTATCTGGGATGTAAGTTCTATAATACTCTTCCAGACACCATAAAGAATAGTGGCAACATACACAATTTTAAGTGTAAAGTAAAACAATTTTTGTTGGACAAAAATTGCTACACAATAGAAGAGTTTCTAACATAATATTTTATTTTTGACTAAGACACCAAAAATTTGTTGTTTGGTAGATTCTTTTTTTTACTATTTGTTGAAAATTTATTTTATGTATATGTTTATTATATATGATTTTATGACCTGTTTTACAATAAGTATTGTATAATTTATTTGTACAATTTTTTTAATTTGGTGAAATAAATGAAAAAAAAAATAAATAAATAAATGTATCGTATGATCGAGATGGCCCCTGAACAAAGACATCTACAAAACATCTTATGGAGAGATTCACCTTCAGATGAATTAAGTTGTATAGAATTGTCACGCCTTAGTTTTGGACAAAACTGCTCACCATTACTTGCTACTCGTGTCATAAAAGACATCGCTCAAAATAATCCGCAATCACCCCTTGAATTGAACGCATTAACATCCCAAACTTATATGGATGATATACTCGCAGGGACGGATACATTTTCCGATCTAAATACGCTTTATACTGATCTGAATAATATTCTAAATAAACACGGATTCTATTTGCACAAGTGGTGTTCCAACTCGTCCCGATTTTTGAAAGACATCTGTTATACAAATACCGAAGATATTGATCTAAATCTAGACAACGCCGCTTGCAAGATTTTAGGATTAAAATGGGATCCTCACGCGGACGTTTTAAAAATATCAACAAATTACGCTTTTGAGTCTGAAAACCTTACCAAACGCAAGATTCTTTCGTACATCAGTTCTTGTTTTGATCCACTCGGTATGGTAAATCCGTTGATTGTCAACGGTAAGATACTAATGCAAGAACTGTGGCAATTGAAACTCACGTGGGATGAGATTATCACAGATTTGCAAATACTTAAAAAGTGGAAAAAGTATAAAGATAATTTGTCACACATTCATGACGTAGCCATTCCTCGTTTCGCATTTCTTAGTTTAACAATCCGCAGTATTTCAATCCATGGTTTGCTGATGCCAGTCAGATGGCATACGGCGCTTGCATTTATTTAGTTGCCGTTTATTCCGGCAATTCAATTTCTTCAAATCTCATAACAGCTAAATCACGTGTCGCACCTTTGAAAAATAAACTAACAATACCAAAATTGGAGTTGTGTGCTATGGAACTTTTGTCTAAACTCGCTGCCAAAATCCTAGTTATCTTAACACACCGTATAAAAATTAACTCAATCAACGCTTGGTCCGACTCACAGGTAGCTTTAAGTTATTTAAAAAATTCACCTGGCAAATATTATGTTTTTGTTGCTAACCGAATAGCAAATATTCAAACTCTCAGTAAAACATTTGTTTGGAGACATGTTAATACAAAATTGAACCCAGCTGATATGCTGTCTTGCGGAATTTTTAACAAGTCATCACTTTCCTTTTGGTTTCAGGGACCTGATTTTTTACGTGATCCCGAAATTGATTTTGATAAAAATAATACATTCTCGCCTATAAATAATTTATCGCTGGTAATCACCAAGAACCTTCCAAACATTTGGATTTCGATGTTCGCGCGATTTTCAAAATTTTCAAATATGCAGAACTCAGTGGCGTACTTATTAAGATTTCTACATCATTTGAAAAATAAAGCAGATAGAACGCATGGTCCCATCACTCTTAAGGAGATTTCACACGCACACGATTTCATCATAAAACAGATCCAAGCGGAACATTTGTCTAAAGGAATAGCTTGTTTGTTAGAAAACAAACCTATCTCTGAAAAACAATTACTCGCACTAAATCCTTTTTTTAGACTCCTCCGGTATTTTACGGGTAGGAGGCCGTCTTCTGAATGCTCCTATGGAATATAATCAAAAATTTCCTATACTCTTGCCCCCTAATAATCATGTAGTATCACTTTTAATTCAGAAAGAACATTGCCGATTGGGACACAGTGGTCCCCAGAATGTTTTGTGTAATTTACGTCTAAAATACTGGCCTTTAAATGGTCTTAACCATATTGAGAGAATTATCAAAAAATCTATCACTTGTTACCGTTTTAGCGCGCAAACCGCTTCTCAAATCATGACCGACTCCAGTCTCCGCGTGCATTTTATAAGACAGGTATAGATTTTGCTGGACCGCTTCATATTCGAGCATCACGATTACGCAAGAAGCCAGTACTTAAATGTTACTTCCCTATATTCATTTGCATGGCAACGAAAGCCATACATATTGAGGTTGACCAAGGATGCCTTTCTTGCAACCTTAAAACGCTTTATTGCCCGCCGAAGCAACCCACATACCATTTACAGTGATAATGGTACTAATTTTACGGGCGCTAACAATCATCTTGAAGAACTTTACAATTTCTTTAATAGAAAACCTGCTTTTGACAACGTTAAATGTTATTTAAAACAAAACGAAATCCAAAGGAAATTTTTTCCTCCTCGTTTTCCGTACTGGGGTGACTGTGGGAATCTGCGGTGAAAAACGCAAAATATCATTTGGTTCGATTAATGGGTAATTCCCAATTCACGTTTGAAGAATTATATACTATTCTTACTCAGATAGAAGCAATTCTGAACTCACGACCGCTGTATAAATTGTCATGCGATCCAAATGACTTACAACCGCTGACGCCTGGTCATTTTTGGATAGGCACCGCAATGACTGCCTATCCTGACATCGACTTTACTGAAACGCCTGTTAATAGATTGACATTCTGGAAACAATGTACTCAGATACAACAATCTTTCTTGAAGCGTTGGTCTGTTGATTATCTGAATCATCTAAAACACCGTCCTAAATTAGAAAAGGAAAACTCAATTTTGCAGGAAAAAGTAGAGCTACTAGAGAGACAAAATAAAAAAAATAATATTATTATATTTGGCATCAAGAATACTTTACCGGATATATCAATTACAAACATATGCAATAAATTGAACATTCTCCTTAATCTACAATTGACAGTTGATCAGATAAATAACTCCTATAGCTTGGGCAACTCACCACAAGCACCAGTTAAAGTAGAATTTATATCGACGATCACAAAATTACTAGTTCTGAAAAATTGTTCAAAACTAAAGGGTACTAATATTAAAATTTCACACGATTTAACGACATCTCAACGTGAAGTAAACGACATACTTAGAAGACATTTAAAAAGAGTCAAAACTTCTGCAAATAGGTGTTATATAAAAGGTGCCAAACTATACGTCGATAACGAGATTCTTTCTGCTGAAGACATACTAGCCTATGAGGGGACTGAAACTGATAGCTATAATACTGTCCATACAAACAGCGTTCCCAGTACACCCACTGTAAATAACTTTGAAAATCATTCAGCACCGATCTTGCAAACTCAACCAGTACCAAACTTAGAAAAACCCAAGAAAGGAGAAAATTCTAAAACTCAAACGAAGCAGCCAGACTCTACTCCTAAAGCAGAAGCATACAAA
This sequence comes from Lochmaea capreae, assembly GCA_949126875.1. Taxonomy (NCBI): domain Eukaryota; kingdom Metazoa; phylum Arthropoda; class Insecta; order Coleoptera; family Chrysomelidae; genus Lochmaea; species Lochmaea capreae. Next base: position 29,832,086 of record OX421406.1, read on the forward strand.
AATAACAGTGGTAAAGCCAGAACACGGTTTGGTTCTACAAACTCTAATAAATAATTGATTTTTAGTGTTTAGTGGAAAAAAAAATAAATAAATAAAAAAAAATAAAAATAAAAAAATGAATGCATATATTCAAAATTATAAGCATAATACTGTAGACACTAGGGTCGTTAAAAATATCTCTGAATTCAATACAGTATATTTAGAAAAGACGGTTGGCAAATTTAATATAATTCATTTAAATATACGTAGTCTCAGTAAAAATTTTGATAGTTTATGTATATTTTTAAATAATTTTAAACTGGAATTTGATATAATCGTTTTAACAGAAACCTTCCAACTCGCTGATTCTTTAGATGTATTTTCACTGGATGGGTATGATATTCTATATAATAATGGAATAATAAATAGAAATGATGGTATAATTATTTATATCAAATCTTCATTAAATTATAAATTCGAAACCACATTAATCGCTGATCATAGAGCAGCTGAAATGCATATTTCTTTAAGAGATTGTAACCTTCTTTTAACTGCAATATACAGATCACCAAATTCATTTTCAGCGCCAGATCAGTTCAACTTGGAGCTACTGAGATATTTAGAAAAAAACAAGAAACACCAGACACATGTTATAGTAGGTGATATGAACATCGATTTGCTAAGTAGTGAGGAACATGTTGAAAATTGTAGAAACTATTTAAACACCTACAATTTCGAATCGTATATAAATAAAATTACAAGACCTGCTAGTAAAACATGTTTAGATCACTTCTTCTTTAAAACAAATAGATATATAAAAGGACAGCATAGTTTTATTTTTGAGAACGATATAACGGATCACTTTCCAATAGGATTAACTATACGTATTGACCAAGGAACTCCAAATGAAGAAAAGTTAAACTACAAAAGCTATTTAAATCATGTTAAACTAAAAACCGATTTACAAAATGAAAAATGGGAAGACATGTACAGATTAAAAAATGTAAATGCAGCATTCGACTCTTTCGTGAATAAATTGAAGTATCATATAGATAAAAATACAAAATTGGTAAAAATAAAAAAAAATAAACAGTTGGTAAGAAAACCATGGATAACTAAGGGTCTAGCGAATTCCATTAGGGAAAAAAACAATCTGTACTCATTAACTTTAAAAAACCCTGAAAATAAAAAATTAAAAGAAAGATATAATAGATATAAAAGTAAAATTAAATCCCTAATAAACATAAATAAGAGGAATTATGTAAATACGTTAATACAAAAAAGTGAAAACTCCTCTTCAGCTTTGTGGGACTGTGTGAACAAAATTTGTGGAAAGAAAAAACCTAAACCAAAAATCGAAAAAATAACAGGAAATGGGCAAGTATTAACAGCTGCTATTGATATAGCAAATAACTTCAATAGCTACTATACCGAATTGGGACAGAACTTGGCAAACAACATATTACCTCCAGATGACTTCGAAGAACATTTGGACAATATCGATAATACTATGTATATACATAATACAACTGAAGCCGAAGTAAAAAATGTAATATATACACTAAAATCTAAAAAAGCACCTGGTTGGGATAACATCAGAGTTGAAACCATTAAGGAAATAAAAGATGAACTTTCACAACCGTTAACCTATCTAATAAATAAGAGTTTTAATGACGAATGCTTCCCAGAATGCCTCAAAATTGGAATTGTTAAGCCACTATATAAAACTGGCGACAAAACATTGACACAAAATTATAGGCCAATATCGCTGCTGTCAGTTTTTTCGAAAATTCTTGAAAAAATACTAAAAAATAAAATAACCAAGTTTTTAAATAAGTTTCAAGTACTGAATGATAATCAATATGGGTTTAGAGAGAAAAAATCGACAGGGGATGCAATACACGCTTTAATCTCTCAACTATACAATGCTTTAGATACGAAAACACCTGCAATTTGTATCTTTATCGACCTCTCTAAAGCTTTTGATACGGTGTGTCACAAGCGTTTACTGGAAAAGATTAAATTTTATGGACTACGTGGAAAAATATATCGTATAATAGAAAGCTACCTAAAAAAAAGAAAACAATATGTGGAAGTGGATGGAGTATTTAGTGAACCAAAAACAATCACCTATGGCGTACCACAAGGGACTGTACTTGGACCTCTTCTCTTTACCCTATATATTAACAGCCTGATGGCAGTGAATACAAAAGGAGAAATAATAAGTTTCGCAGATGATACAGTCATAACATACAAGTCAAGAAACTGGCAAACGCTGAAAATGGAAGTTGAAGACGATTTTAAAGCAGTTAAAAAATGGTTTCAACTAAATAAACTAACGTTAAATATAGAAAAAACTAAATATCTGCCATTTACATCTTACATAAATAATTTGCCGAATCTTGGTGCAATATATGTTGATGAAAATACTCAAATTCCCGAAGCCTCATCAATTAAGTACCTAGGTATTATTATAGATAGGCATCTGAAATGGGATCTACAAGTGAAAAACATTACTAATAAACTCAGAGGGTTGCTACATAAATTTAAATACTTACGCGACTTTTTAGATGAAACCCAGTTGAAAACTTTATATTTGTCCCTGGTACAATCGCATCTTACGTACGGAATTATTGGTTGGGGTGGTGTGGCAGATTGCCATTTGAAACAGTTGGAAAATATACAGAAATGGATAATAAAGCTGATTTTTAAAAAACCAGTGTTTTACCCCAGCGATGCGCTTTTTATGGAGAGTACTTTTTTTGACGTGAGACAGTTATACTGCCAAAACATTCTAATAAACATCTTCAAAAGAAATATAAATATACTTTTTCCACAACATAATTACCCTACTCGACGTAAATGTACTTACCTCACAATGAGCTCAAAGACCATTGGACAACGATGTACGTCTTATTTTGCACCAAGACTCTTCAATATGCTACCAAATAATATTAAGGAAATAAACTGCCACGTTACAAATATTCTGTAAAAAACTGGATATCTAGTAAAAACAGACATATTTTTGATGATCTAATTAATTTAAGGTATCTAAAATAATTTATTTATGTTTATTCAATTTTATTTTTGGAATATTACAAAATTTTATCCCAATTTCAAAATTCAACACAAAGCTAAAACGCTTATTACCCGATTAAGACCTTAACTCCCGACTTTGACCACAACTCACTATCAAGACCTATCACTATATATTATATTATCACTAAATTATGTTGTTTTATGCTGTTTTATATTATTTTATTTTTATATGGTTTATACATGTTAATACAAGTTTTATAACTCGCGCACAGGCATGATTATGCCTCAGCGATGTATCAATGTTTATTCTGAAAGATTTGAAATTGTTTTAATCAAATTGTATTGTATTTTATGAATAAACATTATTATTATTATTATTATTATTAAATGGTTACGCCCAGTCTCAGACATTAAAATCAATGATTTAGTATTGGTAAAGAGCGAGGATACCCTCCCGTTAGAATGGCCACTTGCTCGAGTCATAGACACTATCCCCGGCAAAGATGGAAAAACCCGCGTTGTTTGCTTAAAGACCGCTCACGGCGAATATACTCGTCCCATAACTAAACTCATACCTTTACTGGTATCGGACAGTTAAGATTATGTTATTATCTGTGGTATTTTCAATTTTTTTTAATTCAGGTTTAGGTTTCAATCTATTTTCCATTTTATGAATTTTGTTTTTCGTTTTACGCGTTGAAACAACTTTCCGCGCGCCCCCCCAGTATGGAAAAATTCATAAAACTTCATTTTTCCAGGTGATTCAGTTCCCACCTCTAGCTTTTAATATTATGCGCCACGCCGCACTCTATAATTTACCCCAATTTTAACGACCCCTCCAAAGTCAGTATAAATCGATACTCCGAAGTACCCAGACCGTGTTCGGAAACTATCGCACCCCGCAAAACGCTTAAATCAATTGATTATTGCCTCCGGTCTTTTTGCAGTAATGTAAATACAGGTAACTCCTGTGAGTAGTAAGGAATCTGAGTTTACTTGTGCTCTTATTCGTTGTATTATTATAAAACTTTCCGGGAGTGAAGTGAATTAACCGCCATATCAGTGAAAAAAGTGAACACTAGATGTTGCCAAGTGGTTCAGCTTGTCAGAGAGCTTGATGAATATATTTATTTGTAATCGGGAACCTGCGTATCTGTGCCTTTCCTAATAAATAAATATCTGATTATCAATCTCGTTAATATAAATCTGTGTTCGTTATTTCATTCTCGGGTTACCGAGTGGTCCTTCACCCGCTACTATCGAAGCGCAATGGAAGAATAAGGGACGCTTTAACATCTACGCACCAGCAACGCTTTACATACATCCACTGCTCTTTTGTTTCCACCTTATTCCATCCACAATCCATAATCGCATTGGTTGTATCCTCCCAGTTTCTGGTAAGTCCATAAGCCGTTTTGATATGTGACATATAATCTTTATTATTCAGTTTACCTCTACACATTTTATAAATAAAGCCATACGTTTCTTCTTCTCCCTTCTTTGTTACAAAATTTCCCCAACTTGTTGTTCTTTCTTTTCGTATCATCTTTTTATAGTTTCTTAATGCATTTTTATATTCTTGTTTTAATGCATCTTTTAATTGTAATTCTTGTTTCTCTTGATATTCTCTTCGGAGTCTGTGAACAATTTTTTTTTCCTCACTTAATTGTGGTGTCCACCAATGTACAGACTTTCTAAATCTTTTCTTTCTAGGTGTAAGAAAACGAGGTTATAAACTGCTGGTTCCAACATGAATCCAAAGTTGTTTGCTTTGGGCGGGTTTCCTTACATAATTTTGAGCGGGTCAGAACTAATACTAATCGAAGGACCACTCTAGTTAAACAGCTAGAGACTGTATACATTTAAAGAAATATCAGAGGTTTGGGAAAAACCATCTGATTAGGATTGCGGAGCAGGTTAAAAAGTACACTCTTCGGTTATACCTCATATTACGTTCTGCCAAGCATAGGAAAAGGTATACAAACCTGACAATTCCACTACTTAGCAGCGAGTGATAAATACGAATAATAAACTGGACGTTTGCTAGTCCTGAGGTCCAGTAAGAAAATATACAATATAAACCATGTAATATAAGTGTTCTCTTAGATTCGTAACAGTTGAACAAGTAAATGGAACAAAGATTGGAGAACAAAATTAAGTAAGATTGGTAGAGCAATTAGACAACGTAGCGGATGCCGGCAAATAAAGTTTGTATATTGATAAAAAAAAAGGTGATGACCTAGGACCTTTCACAAACACTACTGTAGCGATCAATATATGTATACAAGAACTGTAACACATATTTACTTTTCACTTTAGTACACTGTTGGGATTTTCAACATTAAAGATTATTTTATTTGATTGAGATGAATGTTGCTGCTGCTACGTATAATCACGAACGACTAGGACGTGTTGTTTTAATTAATATGGAAAGAGAATCATTTTTGGCACTTCAATCTTTTTATTTTTGACAATCACTGACTGGACAATATATTTCTTATCTCTATAGAAACGCACTTTTTATGGCACAAAAGGAATAGAGCGGTTGATTTGTTGCGCACAATTGGACTAGGAAAACATTATATTTCTTGTTATAATGAATACATTTTTATGCAGCAGCGATGGGTTGAGATGAAATTTCAACATACTCCCCCCTTTGAAGCGTTTGCTTCAAGAAGAGAGAAATACCAATTCGAAGGACCATCACTCGTTTGAAGGCAAAGGACATATTTTTGCGATAGAGCGAGTGAACTCAGAGTTTTCCGTTCGTAATTTGACGACGCGAACTTTGTTGTCTGCGCTCGGAATGATTTCCGTAACTCGGGCTCTCGGCCATTTTAGAGGAGCCATATTGTCTTCCTTTATGAGGACAAGGTCATTGACCTTTATATTTTCTTTCTGAACTAGCCATTTTGGTTTATTCTGTAACTGATTAAGATATTCAGTTGACCACCTTTTCCAGAAAGTCTGTTGAATTTTTGTCATATTTGTCCACATTGAAAGTCTATTATAGTTTGTAGTTTCCAAAGGTTTTTCTGGAAAAGACGTCAAACTTGAACCTATGAGGAAGTGACCTGGCGTCAAAACGTCTAGGTCTAAAGGATCATTTGAAAGAGCGCAAAGCGGTCTTGAATTGAGAATGGCCTCTATTTGGGACAAGATAGTGCTTAGTGCTTCAAAGGTAAAATGAGAATCCCCAATTACTCTTTTAATGTGATACTTTGTGCTTTTAATCGAACTCTCCCACAGTCCACCCCAATGTGGACTACGGGGAGGAATGAATACCCATTGAATTTCCCTAAGAGAGAGATAATCCCCAATGTTTTTCTTATTTTTATCATTTTTGAAGAAGTTGTAAAATTCTTTGATTTCATTTCTTGACCCTTGAAAGTTTGTGGCGTTGTCAGTGAATATAACAGAAGGATTACCTCTTCGAGATATGAAACGTTTGAGCGTGCAAATGAACGCATCCGTTGTGAGATCTGAAACAACTTCGATGTGTGTAGCTTTCGTAGCCATACACACGAAAACAGCGAAGTAGCATTTAACAAGCTTAGCTTGCCGTAATGAAGAAGATTTGATAAGCATTGGACCTCCAAAATCGACGCCAACCTTTGCGAATGGTTTTGAAAAATTTACTCGGAATTTTGGAAGATCTGACATTATTTGTTGAGCAACTTGTGCTCGCAAGCGAAAACAAACTACACAATTTCTTGTGAGTTTTTTAATTGCTCGTAAGCCATTGAGAGGCCAATAGCGAAGTCTAGTATGTGACAGAACAGTTTGTGGACCTGTATGATATAGGTCTAAATGCTGTTTGCTAAGAATTAAGTTGACTACGTGATCCTTAGCGGGTAACAAAATAGGAAATCTTTGATCAAATGGTATATCTGCCCTTGAGAGACGACCACCAACCCTTAAAATTCCTTTTTTGTCCAAAAAAGGGCTAAGCGATAAAATCGACTTGTCAGATATGACTTTGTCATTTTTTAAGTAGCTCATTTCCTTAGAAAAATGCTTCTCCTGTAGAATTTTTATAATGAAATTGTGATAATAGTATAACTCTTCAATAGTTAAAGAGTCATTAAAAACTTTGTCAGGACTGGGTTTCAAATTGCTTATGAATCTGAAAACAAACGCGAAGGATCTTTGTAGGCGATTAAAGCTAGAATACTTTAGAAACGTCGAATACCAATACTCATTGGTTATGGAAACATGTAGGGAAACCTTTTTCACACTGCGTTCTTCCTTGAGTGCGTCATTATTTTGTGAAGCTTTTGGTATGATTTTATTGGGGTCAAAATCAAGATCTTGTAAGAATCTTGGTCCTTTCCACCATAGTTCGCAGTATTCGATTTTTTCGGGAGAAATACCGCGGGATAGGGGATCAGCGGCATTTTCTTCGGAAGAAACGTGTCGCCAAGTGAAAGATTCGGTCAGGCCTTGTATCTCAGCGGTACGATTCGCCACAAATGTTGACCATTTGGAAGGATGTGCAGATAACCAGCAGAGAACGATTTCTGAATCTGTCCATAAATTGACAGATTCAAATCTAAGGACCTTATTAAAAATCGTCGCTATTTTTTCTACTAAGCGAGCCAATAACAATGCACCGCATAGTTCGAGTCTAGGCAAGCTAATCGTTTTGACAGGGCTAACTCTAGACTTGGCACATATTAGACGACTTGAAACAGTTTGGTCGACGTATATTGCGCGCAGATAAACGCAAGCAGAATAGGCGAGCAGGCTTGCATCGGCAAAGCCGTGGAGTTCAATGTGAATGACATTCTTGTCAATAAATAAACACCTCGGAATTTGAACATCTTTTAAGCAAGGTATTTTTGTGAAAAAGTCTAACCATTCATTCAATAGGTCTGGCGGAAGCTTATCATTCCACTCCAACTTACTGATCCAGATTTTTTGCATAAAGATTTTTGCGATTACAATCACAGGAGCGAAGTACCCACACGGATCAAACATTTTTGCGATATTTGACAGCACTTCACGTTTTGTAAAGCATGTTTGACTTTCTACCGGAGGCAAAGAAACCCAAAATTGGTCTTGGGAAGAGTTCCATTTTAAACCGAGAACTTTATTTGAGGCTTGTTCCATTTTAATATCAAGCATCTGAGGGGGTGATTGGGAATTATTTTGGAGAAAATTTCGATTGAATTCTTTCGAATTTGAAGCAAATTTATGAAGATAGAAACCAGCTGAATTTAAAAGAGTATTTAGTTCGACATAAACATTATGAAGATCATTTAACGAATCTTGAGAAGCTAAAATGTCGTCAACGTATGTTTGTGATAGTAAATTATTTGAGGCTAGTGGGTAGTTGGACTTGTTGGACTCAGCAAGTTCATTTAAGCAGCGAGTGGCCAAATAACTTGAAGTATTTAAACCATATGTAACAGAAGTAAGTTCTATGCATTTAAGTTCTTCTGTTGGATGATTTCTCCACAAAATATTTTGGAGAAACGTTTGATTCGGATTAACTTGAACATTTCGATACATCTTACGAATGTCCGCTATAAGGACGTATTTGTGTACTCGAAATCTAAGCAGAATGTCAAACAGATCCGATTGAACGGGAAAACCTTTGAGAGTTATGTTGTTCAGAGAAACACCCGATGATGACGCCATGGAGCCGTCAAAGACAACTCTCAACTTTATAGAAGAACTCTCTGGCTTTAGAACTGGATGATGTGGAAGAAAGAATTTATTCTCATTGTATTCATTTTTTATAGTGAGAGGGATTATTTTCGCATGATTTAATGCTATGTATTCATCTATGAATGATTTGTATTGACGAAACAAATCATGGTTTCTTTCGAACCTTTTTTCTAGGAGAAAAAATCGCTTTTTAGCTTGAGTAAAACTATCACCTAGTTTTAGATGTTCATTAGGACTCTTGAGAGGAAGATTTACTTGAAATTGACCATTGGGAAGTCTTACGGTTGTGTCCCTGAATATTTTTTCACAGAGTTGATTTTCTGGAGTAAAATTACATGTTTGATTGATTTGTTCAATTGACCAAAATTTTTCTAGGAGATCGCTAGTTTGAGAAATTTGAGAGGACATGCAAACGTTATTAGAAATGACAGAAGTAAACGATGATGTTTTAGTGTGATCTTGAATGAGACCAATTTTCCCCCCGACTATAAAACCTAAATGAGTATTAAATAAGATTGGCTTATTTTTGCCCAGATGTATCATGCTTGGCACTAAAAGATTGTAATAAATATCTGCTCCACAGAGCATGTCAATTTTTGAGCTTTGATGAAATTGAGGATCTGCTAGAGTAATGTCTTTGGGTATGTCAAGATTTTTAGTGTTAAGTGTAACTTGAGGAAGATCGACAGTAATCTTGTTTAAGATTGCACATGTTATCTTAAACTGTTTGTCAGAATTTGAGTTAGAGTGAATATTTAAGTTAATCATTTGTGTGGAACTGATCGAACTATCAGAAACTCCGGAAATTTGTAAAGGTTTAGAAAAAGTGTTTAGGCGAAGTTTTTCAACCAGTTTTTGAGTACAAAATGATGTTTTAGAGCCACTGTCCAAAAGGCACCTTACCCTAATGGGCTCTCCATTATAGCTATAAATTGTGACGACTGCTGTCGATAAAAGAACATGGAATTGTTGTTTGGAACATCTCTCTTCATGTTTGGAACATGAAGAAAGGCTAGTAGTACTTTCAACGTTTGTATTACCTGAGTTGTTATTATTTGGTACGCAAGAGATAGAATTTTGACTTGGGCGATTAGGCTGATCGTGAGGATTATCATTGGGAGTTTGTGATCTATTTACGTGATTGCTACGAGTACCGCAATCATTCCGAGAACTTTCGAACGGGCGATTGTTTTGATTATTCGAACGAGAGTTTGAATTGTTACTTGTGCTATGATTGAAATTGTTATTGTTAAAAGTTCTCTGACTAGAACGTTGTGAAACTGAGGACATCTGGCAATCATGTAACATTGTATGGTGTGAAGCACCGCACACAATACATCGATGTTTTGACTGACAGTTGTTGGTACTGTGGTTGTTTAAGCAATTTTGACAAAGATTATTATTTAGTACGAATTGAATTTTGTTATTATTTGATGTGCCTTTGAACTTTAGACACCTATATATGTTGTGATTTTCTAACTTACAGAAAGAACATTTTTGAATTGTATACGCCACTGGTTTACTGCTGCCAGAAGCTTCTGATGAACTTGAGTAGTGTGACAATTTTTTTACCGGTTTTGGACTATAGTTTATGGGAGTTAAATCTTCTAAGACACGGCAATGTTTTTCTAAGAAAGATAAAAAGTCTTCTAATGTTGGCAATTTCTTTAATATCTCTTTGTAATCTGTAAGATTTTCTGATATTAAAATCTAGTTTTCTAGAAAAAATGTGTATTAATATCAATTCACTTTGTTCGATGGGAACACCAAGATTTTTCAACGCGCTAATATTTTGTTTTATAGTAGTCAAAAAATCACGTAAATTGTTTTTGTCTACCTTTGTTAGATTTGGTAAATTTTCAAATAAATTTGTTAAATGAGATTCAATCATCGTATAATTATCTTCGTAACGTTCTCTCAATGTATTAAGAGCAATGTCGAAATTTGTCTCAACCAGTTGCAGCTTGTCTACTAATTTGAGAGCCTCGTCTCTAAGATAACTTTTTAAATAAATTAGTTTTTGCAAATTGTCAAGTTGACAGTTATTAACTACTAGTTTCTCGAATATGTCGTAAAATGACTGCCATTCTGAGGATAAACCACTGAAAGGTTTTATTGATATGTCAGGAAGTTTAACATTTATTTGCTGTAAAACGTTTTGCTGGGGAATTTTAGTTTGAATAGAATTTGATTCGAGTGATTGTAAAGCTTTTAGCTTTGTATTAATGAAAGATATAGCGTCCAAAATCAACCCTTCTACATCTTCGTCCTCAGGGACTTGCACGGACTCGTCTTTAAGAACAAATAGAGCAATTTCCTCTGCAATGACATTATATGTTTGCAAAATTTCGTTTAGTGCTGTTTTGCGAATACTAAATTTTTCAATATCGTCCGAATTTTCATTTGTTTGTATCCAATTAAATATTTTTGTAAGACGGCCCTTGCAATACCCTCTTTTTCGAATAAGAACATCCATAACTATTTATGAATAAATACCTGTTGAAAGTATAACAAAGAAAGTGAATATTTGCAAAATTCCTAGCAAACAATAATAATTTGGGGAAAAATGCTTGAAATACACAAATTTCTATACTAATACTTGTTACCTTTAAGCAGATAATGCTGGCAATGCAATACAATGGTAAAAATAGCAGACAAGTACACGTATATGCCTTAATACTAGATTAAATAAAGTTTGGATGGACAGTAAGACGAAACACAAGCAAGGATGCGGCACTAATCACGTTTTAAAAGAGTTTTTGCATAAAAATTTCTTGAATTATTGTCCTGTAACGCACCTATTGGAACTGTGGATAGGTAGCGGTAATGTTTCAACGTGAAATAAACGAAATAAACAAGTAAAATAAAACTTTGACTTTGAGTTTTTGCTTCACCAATGAATTCGTATTGACACAGTGCAAAAGTTGAAGTAAAATTAGAATTTTCTCACCCAGTTACCAAGCTATGCGAAGTCTCTTGAGCTGTAGGTTCAAATCCGGTTCGAAGCTGACCAATTTAATGTTGGGATTTTCAACATTAAAGATTATTTTATTTGATTGAGATGAATGTTGCTGCTGCTACGTATAATCACGAACGACTAGGACGTGTTGTTTTAATTAATATGGAAAGAGAATCATTTTTGGCACTTCAATCTTTTTATTTTTGACAATCACTGACTGGACAATATATTTCTTATCTCTATAGAAACGCACTTTTTATGGCACAAAAGGAATAGAGCGGTTTATTTGTTGCGCACAATTGGACTAGGAAAACATTATATTTCTTGTTATAATGAATACATTTTTATGCAGCAGCGACGGGTTGAGATGAAATTTCAACATACACTATATTAGTAGAAACTTATAATCGATATTATCGACATTACGTCGATGTAAAAGAGAGCGACCACTCCCTCAAGGGTTAATTTACTGACTGCTACCGTTTTCTACATATTTTTAGAGAAGAGGGGAATTAGGGATTTGTTGGTCTTGCGCTCTAAACAGAATTGTTATAAAACAGGGGCGAATTATGCTCTAGTGGAAGCAGGGGCGTCTTTGCTTGAAAAGAAAGCACTCTGTTTAAACTGTTGTTTAAACATACTGGGGGGGCGGTTCAAACGGGAGTTTAAACTTTTTGCAAGTTACTTTGAGCGGTCGGGAAGCGACACACAGATAGGATTAATCTGCCAAAGGAAGAGGGGCTAACTTCACAATAGGTCTGGTATATTCACCATTCTCAGTTTTATTTTGACAGCGCGAACTTTACCGTCACGTCCGGTATAAAGTTCTATCACCCTGGCCAAGGGCTAATTCAACGGTGGCCGATCTTCAGATCGGACTAGAACTAATTGTCCAAGTTTCAGGTTTTTCTGGGATTTTTGCCATTTTGACCTATGTTGCAATTGGTGGAGGTAGTCCACCGACCATCTCCGCCAAAACTCAAGTTAAAATATAGATCAGCTTCAATCAAAATATCAATTTGACCAGGCCTAAAAAAGGTAGGATCGGCTAATTTAAGTTTTACATGTTCTGGCAATCTGAATTGTTCAGGAGATATAGAAAGTGAAACGTGAACTTTGCGTTCAACCTTTCAGCTATAAATTTATCGATAAATTTATTTAGAATTTCAATTTTTGGTGGAATATTTACTGATAAATTGTTCAATCGAAAACACATTTATAATTTTTGGTGGAATTAACTTTTGGTTCAAAAATCAATATTCTTGAGATATTTTACCGCGAAATTTAAAATTTTGTTGTTTCTTTGAATAAGAACGGAGAAGGTACCGGCAGGTCTTCTCTTATCGTCTGTCGTCAAAGCAACAAGTGTGGAACTGTGCAGTAATCCAAAAACTATATTTTTGCTGAAATTGCAAATTAAAATTTGCAGACGTTTTATATAATAAGAATCTAGGTTACTGGTATGTTATTACATTTTATTGTTTCTTTTGAATTTTAAATTTTGATGTTGGAAAATTTACCATTTTTTTTTGTTAAAAAAAGTAGTTAGTACAAAATGGATACCCATTTTGGATGCCACATGGATCTACTTTCATATTCCTTGAAATTTTTCTCTATAAATATAATTTTTTCATTTGTTAGATTTCTCATACATTTTTTTTATAAATCAGGAATCCTGAAGTTAAAAGTTAAATTATTCAATTGTATTTATTATTTATTAATCTTCTAGTTTCTTTATTTTTTTTCTTATCTCTATGTGTATCTTTATAGCACAGTTTCTGGGAATAACAGATTCTTGGAGTATTTTCCTGATGTACCTATAAGTTTTTTGATGTGGGTAATTAAAAGCTTATTAGTTTATAGATAAATTTATTAATCGAATAAACATTAACTGACAGTGACAAGCTACGACATACATTGCATATATGATTTTCTATATTTTTTTTTCTTAACACACCACCTCAATGGAATGTTATTGTTATTCTAACCTATCAACTGTAATTGACAGCAACAGCTGATTTAATGGCACAAAATTATAAACAATACATTTCATTGAAAACGTAAACAAACAAAAGAAATCAAAATACATTTTCTAAAAATCTTAACAAAAATAATGAGTACACAAATACAAAATATTGTAACTAACGAATTATATAAATACAATTATCATTTCATCATGCCTTTTCTAAATGATTCGAATTTGATTCTAGCCAGAGCTTTTGTAAACAAATCAGCACAATTTTGATTAGTATTAATATAGTCAATTAAAATTTTCTTTTTAATACATAAATCTTTGATAAAGTGATAACGAATTTCGATATGTTTACCTCTTTTTGAATTCTCAAATGTATTCATCATTGAAATTGCACTTATATTGTCCACTTTCAGCTCAACACTTTCTTCCATCTGAGTATTGAATTCTGATAAGACGCCCTTAACATTCATAAGCTCCTGAGCTGCAGAAGCTGCTGCTATGTATTCAGCTTCCATAGTTGATAAAGCAACACAATTTTACTTTTTGGAGTGCCAAGCAATGGGATTTCCGGAATGAAAACAGATAAATCCGCTGACACTCTTTTTGGTCTGTCTATCTCCTCCCCAATCGGCATCTGACATTCCTACAAGTTCCCCATTTCCTTTGGTGTAATTCAATCCAAGGAGATTAGTTGATTTCAGGTATCGGAGTACTCGTTTTGCTGCGATCCAGGCTTGATTGGTTGCCTTATCCAAGAATCTACTAAATGATATATCTGGTCTAGATACCAATGAAATATACATCATACTGCATACCAATCTGCGATAGGGAATGTCTGTTCTGATTAGATCTTCATTCAGGTTAAAATTAACCTCCATTGGCGTAGTCACTGATCGACATTCTTCTAAATTAATTTCTTTGCACAATCGATCAATCATTCTGGTTTGTACAATTTTCAAGCCGTCTTCAGTATGTGTAATTTCCATTCCTAAGAATATTGAGACTTCAGTACTGATTTTAATATTAAATTCTTCATGCAAGTTTCCAATAAACTTATTTATCTCCTTTTCTGTTCCAGTTATGAGAGCATTATCTACAAAAAGTACTAAAACTATATTTTCTTTTTTGTAGAGACAAAAATCGTGTTTTGATCTTTCAAATTTCAACTTTAACATGACTTCATTGAATTCAATATTCCAGCACTTTGGAGCACTTCTCAATCCATATAATGCTCTATTAAGTCTAAAATAGTTCGAGTCACTTTTTAGTCCTTCAGGCCTTTTAATATATATTTCTTTGTCCAGCTGACCATTTAAAAATGCAGTAGGCACATCTACTTGTTTTAATTTCCATCCCTTTTGTACAGCTACGGACATAAGAATTTGTATTGTTGAAAGCCTGCTGACTGGTGCATAACTAAACTCACCGCCTATTTCATATGGTTCTTGGAAGCCACTAATCGGGCCTTTTTAGTGCCATCTTCTTTTAATTTAAAAACCCAACGGGTGTCTATTGCAATCTGATTATTTGGTATTTGAGCTGGAGTCCAAGTATTCATCTTTTGATGTGAATTTAATTCTTTTTGGATTGCTTCATTCCATTCTGGACACTTTTTGGCTTCATTATAGGTCTTCGGCTCTTCATATGATTCAGACAATAAGCAATAAGCTTCATAAATTTCATATTCATCTAGATGTTTTGGTCTTTTAATTTCTCTTCCACTTCTAGTTTGTGTTACATTTTCCATTACTTCGTCGTTGTCATTTTCGCTCTCTATATAACTTTTCTCTCTGTTTTCTTCTCTTGGATCTTCTGCATCATGAAATTCCTCTTCATCTGTTTCTTCTTCGTTTGATTCATATGGTTGAATTTTTGATTCAACTTTTTCTTCATTTGTATTTTCATGATTTTGTTTGTATTATAAAATACTTTCGTCTAAACGTACGTCCCTGGACTTGATAACTTTATCTTCTGGAGGTATCCAGAGTCTATATCCGCCTCCACAATATCCCACCATCACAGCTTTTTTCGCATTTGATTCAAGTTCATTTTTCCTAGGTAGTTGAACATACCATGCTCGACAACCAAAAACTTTTAGTTTACTAATATCATTACGGCCATGCCATTTTAGTGATGGGGTTTCTCCTTTACCGAGGACTGAAGTAGGTGTTCTATTTAACTCGTATACTGATGACATTAATGTCTCCCCACAGTATTTTGGGTATACCTGCGTCGATAATCTTAGTCCTGACCATATTCAAGAGGGTTCTGTTCATGCGTTCTGCTTTACCATTCATCTGCGGACTATAGGACATAGTATATTCTAAATGAATGCCCTTATTTTTGGCAAAATCTTTAAAATTACGTGATGTGAATTCACCACCATTGTCCAAACGAAATCTTTTAATTTGAACACCAAATTGTCTCTCAGTTTCATAAATATAATCAACTAAATTTTGTTCGGCTTCATTTTTGTTTTTCAAAATTTTTACAATAAGGAAATGTGAAAAATCATCCAAGATTACTTGATAATATTTTCCTCCAGTTATTGTACAAGGAGTTATTGGTCCGCATAGGTCACTGTGCACAAGTTCTCCTATATGTGTTGCACGTTTTTCATTTGGTTGAAATGTTGGCCTTGTAGCTTTTCCTTCTATACAAGTAGGACAAATCTTTTTGGGAACGCCTAATCCAAGTTGCCTCAAAGCTTCTTTTCCAGCATGTCCTAATCTTTGATGCCATGTTTCAGCGTCCACACTAAAATGACAATTTTGATTCATCACATTGTCTATATACAATATATACAGTTCACCTTTATTATGGCATTTAAGGGAGAAATTGGGTCCACAAATTTGTGTGTTTTCTTTTGTTACTATTATCTTGTGTCCTTTTTCAGTTATTTTTGAAACTGCAATGAGGTTATGCTTCAAATTTGGAACAATGAGGGCTTCGATGGCAATACTCTGACCCTGGCACTTTGCATTTAATTTTCCCAATTTGTTTGACTTCAAAATTTCACCATTTGCTATGTGAATAGATATGTAATTGTCCAGTGTCTTGACATTAGTCATATAGGGTTCCAGATTTTCTTTCACGAAGTGATTACTAGCTCCTGAGTCCAATACAAAGCTAATACGTCCAATATTTACATGTGAGTCACACAAATTAGCAGCATAAAGAACAACTTGTTGATCACCATCAGCTGTATTTGCTTGTTGTCTGTTTTGTCCTTTACTACGTCTAAAACCACGTCCCCGACGTCTAGAATAGCCTCTGTTTTGATTTCCGGAGATTGCTCTTGAATTATTCGGAGATCCACTATTTACATCATTTCTTTTAGGACAATTTGCTTGGAAATGGAATTTACTACCACATGCAAAACATGCTTTTGCAAAAGCTTTAAAACTCACTTCATCATTGTCTCCATGTGCATTGTCTAGTTTAGATTCTAGCTTTAGCTCTTCATCTAGCAGCCTGGCCTTCACGAAATCCATTTTTACATCACTAACTGTTTCTAAGGCAGTCACTAGTCACTACTGTATCAAATTTGGATGGCAATGATAACAGTAAGTGGCACACACGATCACTCTCATCGATAGTTGATCCAAGGTCTTTAAGGTCACGTATTATTGAATAGAATTTCAAGAAATGGTCCTCCAAACTTTCATTGATTCCAGAACGTAAACTGAACAATTTTCTCCACAAAGATAATTTAGTAAAAGAACTTGTTCTAACAAATATATCTTTTAGAGCTTGTAATTGCTCTTTTGCAGTAGCACAATCTTTAACAATGTCCAAATGCTTATCTGACACACCCTGAACGATTATGGACTTTGCTTTAGCATCAAGTCTCTTGAATTTTTGTTGCTCCTCAATTGATGCGGTCGACGGTGGCGAATCATTTTCAATAACATCATTACACTGTTCTCTAGTTAGCAAAGTCAAGGTGCGAAATCTCCAGTTGTTGAAATTATTCGCTTCCAAAATTGGCACAGAAAGACTACTTACAGCTGCCATTTTGTTGCTGCACCTTTTTCACTTCTTGCAAACTTTTCGCGATTACGCTAAGAAAAATTACCCACAGTTTACCCAAGGAACAGTCCTGGGCCCATAACCTTTTTGATGTGGGTAATTAAAGGCTTATTAGTTTATAGATAAATTTATTAATCGAATAAATTTTAACTGACAGTGACAAGCTACAACATACATTGCATATATGATTTTCTAAATTATTTTTTTTCTTAACATAAGTTTCCTGGGATATAGTTGCTGTATATACAAGTTTCCGGGCGCACAGTTTTCTGGTGCACAGTTTCACGAAGCATAATTTTTTTTTGGGAGTACCTACCTACTGTTTCCTAGAATCATAGCAGCACAGCGGAGCACCAGTCTCTTCCAGAATAGGAAATTCTTTTTTAAAACTAGTATACACAATTTTCGTTCAACCCATTAAGACCAGAAGAAAATAAAGAGGTTGTATCACTATAATCATTTTTTCCAATTGTAACAAAACTGATGACCATTTTGTTTATTATAATCTTAGGCATTACTAACCTTTTTTAGTTTTAGTTATTTTTTTTTGTACACGTTCATGGTTCAACATTTATATAAATATAGTTATCCATATATATTTTTTCTGTGAAAGTTTTATTTATTAAACCTCCACCATCACTTTTCTTTTCAATATCTCAATTAACTTAATTATATTTGAGTAGATAGCAAAGGTTAAAAGTTAGCTGATTTTTGTAATTTGATTTTTTTTCCAATTTTGTTTTAGGAAACAAAATTAGTGGCGCCCTTAAATTTCATTTCTTAACTATTCTTGTTTTTTCATTTACTTTAGATAACAAAGCCCTGAGAACTGGTTTTGTTATCTCCAAATACAAAATCAGTTTGGTGAGAACCTACATTTTATTTTCCATCATTTTTTTTTAGTCTCATTGCATTCAAATTTTTTTGTTTCATTGACGCCCAGCTAGTATATTTATTTTGTTTCAAAAGGTGCGGTGAGTTACCAGTAATTTTCTCAACTACGGCACAGCATACAGAAAATATTTGATCTGGGTAGACTTGTGAACGGAAGGTTAGTTGAACTGAATTCACGTTGTTTGCACACGAGTTATTTCCCAGGCCGGAAATACTCACTAAACTTGAACGTTTAGGTAGACCCAGACGGTCTGCGAATTCACTAGTTACTACGCTCATCTGGCTAGCAGAGTCCAGTAAGACACGCCCAACAGTATACCGTCCTTTACATCTTCAACATTAACCAAGGCGGTCGGTAAGATAACGATTTTATCCGTAGGTGAGATAGAAGAAAAAGTAGCTGCCTGATTGACAGGCATACATAATGTTGCGTTTTCATCATCATTAGGTTGTACAGTAACAAAACTAGAGCTAGGGCAAGAATTTACACAGGGAGTATTACTATTTACACTATTTCTTGTATTTACAGTTACTGCTTTGCCTTGTGGGTGGGTCGCGGTACTCGGATTCTATTCAGAGACCTGACCATTTTGATTAGAATCGAAATGTAAAAATTAATGGTGGGGCTTATTGCAACTCAAACACCTCTTCAAAGATTTGCATTCGACAAACTCATGCCGATTGCTTAAACAATTTACGCACAAATGTTTACTTTTGGCAAGCTGATACCTATCTTGCGGCTTGAGGCTTAAAAATGTCGAACATTGATACAAAGAATGAGAGGGATCAGAACAACAATGACAAGAAAATGGATTAAGCCGCTTATTTGCGTTTGCGGTACAAGTTCGGGGAATATTGTTGTTGACAACATTATTCAAGAGGCTAACCTTAGGTTTATTATGGTCAGTAATTCTAGCGGATTTAGGAGCATTCGTATCAGAAAGATTAAGACTGTCCAACAAGGCATAGCGTTTTTTCAGAAATTGAAAAAATATATCTGTCGTCGGCATTTGATTCGGGTCACGGTCGCTCTCAAATTCCTTCCTTGTATTAAAATCTAATTTATTCTCTAACAAGAAAACGATAAGTGTTTCAAAACTAAGGTCAGGGGCTAAGCCCACTTTTTAGACGTAATATAAAATTCACGTAACTCAGCGGAGTTACTTTTTGCCACTGGCTTTTGCTCTACCAATGCCTTGTACAAAGTATGCAATAAAGTAACTGGATTATCATAGGTATTTCTTGAAATTGTTAAAGCGACCTCTAGATTTTGGTTAGTTATGCTTAATGAGTCAATTAATTGTAGCGGTTGTCCTCGCAACAGGCTTTTTAAATAGTAAAATTTTTCCCCGTCAGACTTAAGCTTGGAATTGTTCAACACTAGAGAAAGGTTTAAAGTTAATTTTAGGCAATGAGACATTAGAAGCGTCAGTATTTTTGTTTCGTTCCGATAGCTCAAATAATAAAAAAGTCGTCTTCCGCTAGACACAAAATTGCCGTAACCGTGGGAGGCGTAATTTTTTTCGTCGGTCAAAATGGTCGTATAAATTTTTTTATATGTTTTTTTTTCGATTTCGTTTTCGGTTTCTTAGGAAGCTCGGAGTTCCGAGGTTGTACGTTGGGGGGCGTAAAAATCCATGTCTTGATTTTGTGTTCAAAAAATTTTTCCCCACACAGCCATACAAATATTGTTTTTCCAAAATTTTCGAAAATCATAGCTCAAGTTCCCCTCTAACGGTAGAGACAATCCGACGCTTGGGGAATTCTGCTTCGCAATGATAGTAAGAGCCGATATCGAAGAATCAAAAAGCGGCGTCGCTATGAACGCTTGGCCGCAACAAGCCAGTTATCCCCTTCCAAAAAGATCGATAGTGTGCTCGAATCGAATCAGGCTGGATACGATACGTCGGATACGAACATCAGCCTCACGAGCTAAACTGACGAACGATACGCGACGCAACGACACATCACTCCGTGCCCTTGGCTCGAGAATACCGTGACAGTCGCCGCCTCGTGAGCGAACGACGCACGCGTTTGGCCTTACCGAGTAAGTAAAGAAATGAAAGTAATGAAAGTAGTGGTATTTCACCGGCGATGTTGCCATCTCCCACTTATGCTACACCTCTCATGTCTCCTTACAATGTCAGACTAGAGTCAAGCTCAACAGGGTCTTCTTTCCCCGCTAATTTTTCCAAGCCCGTTCACTTGGCAGTGGTTTCGCTAGATAGTGGGTAGGGACAGAGAAAGAAGCATTTATGCTCCTGGATTTGGTTCCAACTCACCTCAGGGAGCGTTGGGACCAAACCACAGTGCAATGGTCCACCTACCTTTCGGCATAAGACCTGCGCTATCTATCCAATCCACTGACAAGAAGAACACCATCCCATCAACCCCATTCCAAAAATTTGCAGGGTAAAAACTTCCTTTTTTTTTCTTTATATTATTACTTTTGTTCATTTACATGATGCGTTAGTCCACCACCACAACATGGTTAGTACAAAGCGAACATTTATTACAGTAGAAAGATGAATCAAATAAATGTGAAAAAAGATACCAAAATGAAATAAGATAGTAACTCAAATGTAAAATAATAAAATGATTTAAAAGCCAAGTAATAGTGCCGCAACATAATATAACAGTAAAATTCAATATTAAGAGTTTGACATTAGCATTACTCCAGATATAATGATGTAAGGAGCGAAATATAAATATAGCAAACTGTTTTTCGTAAAAAATTATAGTGGTCATGAAGTTAACATTCGTATAAAATATTGCCAGTGTAAATCAAAAACAAAATCAAAAGATAGAGATTATGCAGGCTGTAGCTAAAATAAAGATAAAATAAGCTGAAATAAATGTTAATTACAGAAGTGCATAAATACAGATATATAATTTACAGGTTATTGAGTGATACAACTCGATGTGTGTGTTTTAATTTT
Organism: Lochmaea capreae; assembly: GCA_949126875.1. NCBI lineage: Eukaryota > Metazoa > Arthropoda > Insecta > Coleoptera > Chrysomelidae > Lochmaea > Lochmaea capreae. The sequence continues at coordinate 29,853,576 of OX421406.1, forward strand.
GGGTGTGTCTAGTGTCGGGTGTGTCGTGTGTGTTGTGTTTTTTGTGTTAAGTTGTGTCATCCATTTCCTCGTCCAATATCATCCCCTCTCCCCATTCATTTAGCCATACGATCATTGTATAATCCGCTAGATCTATGTTCGTTGGGGGGTGCGTTTTGTTTTTGGTTTTTAATCTTCTTATCAGTTTGTTCCTGGCCGTTATTCTCTGATGTATTTGGCAGTGATTATTGATATGCTGTTGGTCTTCTGTTTCGTTGCACTCTCTGCACTTCCCGTCAGTTCTTCTCAGGTTGAAACGTCTGTAGTAATCTGCCATGTGACCGTGTCCAGTTATAAGCTGTACTACTTTCCAATTTAGTGCTGGTTGTATTATTTTGACTGTTTCAATGAGGTTAAAGGTTTTCCTCCCTTTTTCTGTGTTCTCCCATTGTGTTTGCCAGGTCCTAAGTTGAAGCGCCTTTTTTTGTCTCTTTATGTCTTGTTTCGTCGGGTAGTTTATTGTGCCGTCTGGGTGTGTGTGTGCTAGCTTAGTCAACCTGTCAGCTGTTTTCATCCCTATGTCTTTTCTGTCAATTTTGTGTATGTCATAAGTTATGTGATTGTCTCTAGATTCTTCTTAGTTTTAATTGTCATTTTGTCCTTGTTCGTGCTGTTGGCCAGTTGCTGTATGATGTCTGCCGAGTCTACGTTAAATACAATGTGTTTGTTTGAGTGCGTTTGTATCTTGTCCACTATAATGTCTGTAGCGGTAGTGAGTGTCGGCATTTCTAGTTTGTTGCTATTTAACGTAGTGTGCACTTTGTATTTGTAGCAGTCGTGTCTTCTGTCTTCTTCTATGTAGATGCCAATTGTTTTGGATTCGTCTTTGTCTCTTGCGTCTGTGTATATCTGTGTGTCAGGTGTGGCGTCGTTTGGCTTAGTTGTGATTGTTCTGTAGGTGGGGTGTGGCAATTCTTCTGTCGTAGTGCGTAAATGTTGTATTGTTCGTCGGTTGTCATTATGTGTTTTGTATGTAAGGTAAGTGTAGGCAATAACGGCCACCTTAAGCTTCACATTTTTGTTTTTTATAGATCTCAAATATTAAACAGGGTGATAGGAATGTACTGCAAGTAATAAAACATATATTAAATAAAATTAGGTTAAATTAGGGCCACAGTAATTTTTTTTGTGGTCTAATGCAAATTGGCGTTATTGCTAACTCAGTGTAAGCAATAACGCCATATGCGTTTAATACCTAGAACATAGAACTTTTTATTAAAAAATATTGAAAACTAAACGGTTTACTGCAAACATTTTTTTATTATAAAATTAAAACATTAAAACTGAACATAAACATTCTTTGGTTACTTAGTAAACATTTAAAAACTCTTAAGATAACTAAGCACAGTAAGGACAGATGTAACCCTCCTCCTTGTCTTCTCTAGTTAAACCTACACATTCGTCATGCAGGTAGCATTTGCAAGAAAAGCATAAATGCATATCAACTTTCATGTCTTCCTTGCAGGCTTTGCAATACCAACTAGCCTTATTTGAACTGTTTTTCTGTAGTTGAAGTTTAGGAGCATCTTTCTTGCTAATGGCTTTATCGCCTTCCTTTAGTGTCGATTTTCACGAACTGCACTTGGTTATGTTTTTTTACTCCTTTCTTCTTGGAACTAATGTTTTAACATTCGGATCAGTCTTTTTAAAGAGGTCTTTGGTAATCCTTTGCGCTCTGCTGTTTATTGCTGTATTTCGACGAGTTGTAGGTTTTTGGGTCATATCTGGAGTCTCAAGCATTTCAGAAAAGGTAACGTCTAATTTTTCTTCGGCATTAGAATTTTCGGTATTGCTTTCGGAATTGTTGCCAGTATCACCCTCGAAAGAGCTTTCAAACACTTCCACATTGCTGTCACTGCTGCTACCGTATCGTTTTTTGCCCAAGCGTCAACGTTTGGGAGCCACACCAGAAGGACCAGGAGATGGTGTATTCTCTCGAATTATCGGAGGTTTTACTGAACGGTTTGTTGATAAAACTTGTTGATTGTCGTCCCTTTGGGCTGGCTCAATTTGGTTTATTTCTGGGTCTTCTCTTTCAGTCACAGTACTTGGTACGTGAGCAACCTCTGGCAGTATGTCCGGATTGAAGGGATAAATGCCACAAGCTGAAAATCCGGATTTGATATTTTTTGGTGTCATACAATTATCCCATACAACTGTGAGGATGCTTCCGAAACGTTGCTTAGTTAAGGATCGGTCTCTGTATCTTGACCAAAATTTCATGACCTCATCGTCCCAATAATGTTCAAATGAACGGAACACAGCCGTATCCATGGGTTGCAGTTCATGTGTTGTGTTGCTTGGCAAGCAATATAAAGTTATGCCCAAATCATCTGCAGTTGTTACAATCGAATGGTCTAAATGACACTTGGCCCCATCGAAAATTAGCACGCAAGGTCCAGGCAATCTATACTGGTTGAAGTGATAAAGCCACTATTTAAATATTTCAATGGTCATGCTAGCCTTTGGCGTCATTGCAATCTTACTACCTACTGGTAAGGCGTCGGCCCACTCTGGCTTCATTCTTATACCCTTAAAAAGAATATAAGGAGGAATAGAAGATCCCATTGCATTGCCACATGCAGCCACTGTTACATTCTCTGAATGTTCTTTAGCCACAAGGTGAACTCTTTTAGCACCTTTTTTCGCGAGCACACCTTGCTGATGATGTAAACCCAAACGGTATCCTTTCTCGTCCATATTGTAAATATGCTCCGGTTTATCCATTATGTCTAAATCGATAAGGAGAGCTCCGAGTTTATTAAAATGGTCAGAAACAATAGATTTGTTTAGCTTTTGAGCCCTCGCTGGATTCATATTTTGAGCTTTGCGCACTCTGATTTCAGGATGCCTCTCAAAAAAATGCTTCAGCCAGAAACGGCCAGCCATTTGTTTTTCAGCACTGAATGGGTTCTTGATATTGTTTGTCACACAAAAATTGTAAACACATCGACGTAATACCTTTGCAGTTAATGGGTATCCTACTTCCGACAGGCGGATTATTCTCCTACAAAGCTCTTCCTCTTGTTCAGGCGAGATGATCGTTTTTCGACCCATTGCAAATTTTGCCATGTTTCCTTTCTGCAGATATTCTCTTAAAGTTCGCCGAGGAATGCCGTATGTGTTACTCGCCATATTTACAGACATGCCATTTTGAGTATCATTTATGGCATTTGGAGCGATTCTGCGTCCCAGTTACCCCTTAGGCCCTGATTTCTACGTCTGGACATCTTACTGTGATGCCTTTTGGCCTAAACATTAAGTCATTAATTATTTAAAATATTATCGAATAAATTCCCTTCAGCTAATTCCAATAAACCACGAATTGTTTTATAAATAATAAATATAAAGGTTACACGTACGAGTCAATGTCAAAGCAAATAAACATTATCTAGTATCATGTATGTTTACTTATAGTGAACTTGACTCTTTGTATATATAGGTAACAATAGTATTTTAAGTATTCATTATTAATTCATTATTAATTCATTATTAATTCATTATTAATTCATTATTAATTCATTATTAATTCATTATTGATTCATTATTATTATTAAGTCATTATGATGGTCATTCATGAAAGGATGATTACAGTCAGTATCATTCATTCTAAGTAGTAATCTAAGAGTAGTCAATTAGTGTTAGTGGTTAATGTATAGTAAATATTAAATAGAACATGTCCCAGTGAAACAGGTAGTTGTTTTATTCCTGGGGGATGACCCACCAAGTGACCAGCAGCACCACCTAGTCAGAGGCCCTTCTACTATCCTACTACACCCAGTATCCTCATTACATTACACATTACATGGCGATCCTGCAAACAATTGGAGTTCTGTAACAATGGGTGGTAAAGCAACGAAACAAGCGGTCCAAGAAAATGGCGTGGTCAACAGTAATTTTATAGTACAAGAAGAGGAACTCAAAGCAGATCTGGAGGTGAAGATTCTTATCTACATTATTGTGGTTGTTTTGGTACTACAATTTGGATGGTCTATATATAAGAATCATAGAAGACAAATGAAGAGGGAGATAAGAAGAAATCTACAGCAAAGCACGCTAAATCTGTAGGATGGTGAGAATATTATTTTTTTTTTTTGTAAACTTTAAGGGTATATTCTGTTTTGTGGCTAAAATTTTTTTTTTTTGATAATTGATATTTCATATTTTTATTTCTATTGACAATGAATTTTAAATGTCCTCGAGTGATGGAAATGCAGTAACGTGGGATGAATTTGAGATTAGATTGAATTTAATTTTAGAAGATATACGTAGGAATAGTAAGCGTGTGTTAAAAAAGGAGGTTCCAAAAAGCTCAGATAGTCATATAGATATAATAAATAAGTTGTGTGATTCATTTAATAGTTTCTCTAAGTTAATAAATAAGAATTGGTATAAGTTAGAGGAGAATCAGCAGAGTACATGTATTTTATATTTTAACAAAATTAGAGAAAAGGTAGAGAAAGCATTTCAAGTGTTAGATTGTCAGTATGAAGTTCCGTCTCAATTAATTACGCGTAATAATTTAATTAATAATTTAATAGTATTAGAAGCAATGAGCAAAGATAAAAAGGAGAAAATGGCATTAAGTATGAATGACTTTTTCAATTTAGCTGGTAAGATATTACCAAATGAATTTAATGGGGATATAAGCAAATTGCAATCTTTTGTAGATGCTATAAGTTTGCTACAGGTTGGTGCAGCAGAGCATGAGGAGAATGCTGTACTATTTGTGAAAACTAGGCTAACTGGAAAGGCCAGGAGTCTAATCACCACCGAAAAATCGTTGGTAGAAATTATAGGAACCCTTAAAAAGGGACTAAAGGGAGATAGTGCTAGTTTAGTAGGAGCTAAATTAAGCAAATTAAGACAAAACAATAAGGATATAGTTGAGTATGCTTCAGAGATGGAGAAATTAACAGAGCAGTTACAAGCCGCGTATTTGGCAGAAGGAATGCCAGTACACTTAGCAACTAAGTATACAACAGAAGCAGCAGTAAAATCACTGATCGACAACTCAGCATCAGAACGGATAAAAACCGTTATAGCAGCTGGAAATTTTACGACACCGCAAGAGGTGATGACTAAATTGGTTTCCATCAATGTGGGAAACAATCAGTCAACAGGAAGTGTTCTGCATTATAAGGCAGATAGAAATAAGTTTGTGTCAGGAAATACCTATTTTCCACAGCGAAATACCTATTTTCCTCAGCGAAGACACTCTTATGTAAATCATAATGGAGAAAATAATTTCCATAGGAAAAATAACTACGATAACAGTAGGAAATTTCACGCCAATCAAGGCAATAGGAGATTTACTGGTTACAGGGAGAAACCAGAAGAATATAGAAACAAGCCTAACAATAGGTTTAACAATGATAATAAATATAGAAATGTAAGAATGTGTGAGAGTGGAGAGACGAGAGTGGAAGATGAACAGAAAGAATTGGGGTTTTGAAAAAGAAAGGTGAAAAATCCAAAATTTTAAATAACTTGCATAATAATAATCATTACATTTATAACTTTGATTTAACTCTTTCAAACTTTGTGCAAATTAAAACTGACATATCGGATAATATAGATACTTTTATATTAGATACAGGTGCAGATATATCGTTATTAAAAATTTCAGATAATTTTCCACATCACTTAATAAAGACAACACAAATCTTAAATATTAAAGGAATAACTCAGGGAGAAATTAAAACTTTGGGTACAATAGAAACTTTTCTTTTTATTAAGGGTATAGCATTTCAACATTGTTTTCATGTAGTAGAGGAAGAATTTCCTATACCTACGAATGGAATTCTAGGTAGAGATTTCATAAGAAATTATAATTGTATTTTAGATTATTCAGAATTAAAATTATACATAGATTGTAAATCTAGGAATACAGTAACATTAGAAATTTTTGACAATCCTGAATATGATACTTTGGCAATACCGCCTAGATGTGAAGTCTATCGGTTGGTAGAAAGTTTCAAAAACTTAAGACAGGATAAAGTTGTCGAGCAACAAGAACTATTACCAGGAATATTTATAGCAAGATCTATTATATCAAAAACTAATCCTTATGTCAGAATTTTAAACACAAATTATGAAAGCAAGTCGATAAATACAAACAATATTAAAATATTGGATTTAAATTTATTTCATGTATATGCTGTGAAGAATGAAAGTAAGAATAGGTTGAAAGAATTAAGAAAAACATTAAATTTAGAGGTACCAGAATACGTGAGGGATAAGCTAATAGATCTTTGTGAGAATTTTTCAGATATTTTTGCTTTAAAGAACGACATTTTAACGCATAATAATTTTTATGAGCAAAAGCTATTGGTAAAAGATGATACTCCAGTATATATTAAAAATTATCGCACGCCACATTCTCAATCTTCAGAACTTAATAATCAGGTCCAAAAGTTATTAGAACAAGGTATAATTGAATCTTCAATCTCAGATTATAACAGTCCAGTTTTACTTGTTCCCAAAAAGGCAATCAATGGAGAGAAGTCTTGGAGACTTTGTATAGATTTCAGGCAATTGAACAAGAAAATAGTCACAGATAAATTTCCATTACCCAGAATAGATTCGATCTTAGATCAGTTAGGGAGGTCGAAATGGTTTTCAGTCATAGATCTTATGTCAGGTTTTCATCAAATTCCCTTAGAACAATCTTCAAGGAAATATACATCTTTTAGTACAGAAAAAGGTTCTTTTCAGTATACAAGATTACCATTTGGTTTAAATATAAGTCCAAATAGTTTTTCAAGAATGATGTCCATAGCATTCTCAGGATTAACTCCAGAAAAAGCATTTCTTTATATGGATGATATAGTCGTAATAGGGATGTCAGAAAATCATCATTTAAGTAATCTCGAAAGGGTGTTTGACACATGTCGGAAATTCAACCTTAAATTAAATCCACAAAAATGTCAATTCTTCAGGCGAGAAGTAACGTATTTAGGACACAATTTGTCCAGCGAAGGGGTTCTACCCGATAAGGCAAAATATTCAGTCATTGAGAAGTATCCAGTGCCCAAAAATTCAGAAGAATCTAAAAGGTTCGTAGCATTCTGTAACTATTACAGACGTTTCATTCCAAATTTCGCTGAAATATGCACACCTCTCAATAAATTATCTAGGAAAAATGTGAAATTCGAGTGGTCGGAAGACTGCGAAAAATCATTCCAAATACTAAAATCGGCATTAATTCAGCCGCCTATTTTGAAATATCCAGATTTCAATAAAAAATTTATATTGACAACAGATGCTTCAAATATTGCGTGTTCTGCAATACTTAGCCAGGAATACGAAGGTATAGATCTACCTATAGCTTATGCATCGCGAGGTTTTAAGAAAAGTGAATTAAATAAACCTATAATCATGAAAGAACTGTTAGCTATCCATTGGGGAATTAATCATTTTAAGTGTTATTTATATGGTTCTACACATTTTATTGTGAAAATGGATCACAAGCCGTTAACACATCTTTTTTCGATGACAGACCCAACTTCGAAACTTACGAGAATTAGACTAGACCTAGAAGAATACAACTTCGAAATACAATATTTGAAAGGAAATTCAAATTATGCGGACAGTATTTCAAGGATATCCATAAATGAATTAAAAGACTTGTACATTGACAATGCTCACATCTTAGCAATAACGAGGTCAAAAACTCGTCATAATAAAGCTCAGCCTATAGGAGAAGATAAAATAGTTTCCACAGAAATAAAGGAAGATATTCGCAAGCCAGCAGTATATAAAGTACTGAATAATTTAGAGGCGCATAAATTACCAATTCTGCAATTTGAAAATAACCGTGTTTCGTTAAGGATGAACATACGGATCAAAAACAGGATGAGATTTAGCCAAGCCTTATTAAATACCGATATAGTTAACTTTGATTTAGATCAAACGTTAGTTCAGCTTGATAAGCTAGCGGTAAATAATGGTATAAAAAGGATGAAAATTTATATGAATGATATTATTTTCACACAGTGCACTATAAAAGAGTTTATGGAAAAAGGAAACAATACGTTAAAAAACGTACAAATATGTATTTGCGATATACCTAAGATGGTGGAAAAAGAAAAAGAAAAGCAACAGATTTTAGAAACTTATCATAATGATCCTTTATTTGGAGGTCATGTAGGAAATAACAGGCTATTGAAAAAATTAAGAGCGAATTTTAGATGGAAAAACATGGAAAAAGATGTAAGAAAATATATTAAGCAATGTCACAAGTGTCAGGTCAATAAAGCAAAGAATAATCACAAGGAAGAATTTGTATTAACGGATACAGCAGAAAAACCATGGGATATAACATATATAGATACGGTCGGTCCTTTTCCACAAAGTGAAAATGGTAACCGTTATTGCATCACAATGTTATGTGAATTAACGAAATATGCAGTAATAATTCCAGTTAAAAACAAAGAAGCGAACACGATAGCTCGTGGAATTTTTGAAAATTTCATACCAAATTACGGTCTAATGAAACAAATTAGGACAGATTTAGGCACAGAATATAAAAATGAAATATTCAACGCTTTAACTAAAATGTTAAATATTAGGCATAATTACTCAACAGCATATCATCATCAATCTATAGGAGGTTGTGAGAAATTACATAGAACGCTTAATGAGTATGTGAGACACTTTATAAATGAAAGTAAGGATGATTGGGATGAATGGTGTAAACTATTTGCTTATTGTTATAATACGACTCCAAGCTCGTATCATGGTTATACGCCATTTGAATTATTGTTCGGTAGACGTGCTAACTTACCCGAGAATCTAACAAACGAGATTGAGCCATGCTATAATATTGATGAATATCAGAATGAGTTAAAATATAAACTGCAGGTAGCTCATCAGAGAGCAGAGAAATATTTAACCAAACATAAACTGAGTAGACAAAGTCAAAATAGTAAGGTAGCTAATCCAGTTGATTTTAAAATAGGGGATTCAGTGTTAGTAAAGAGGGAAAATAGAACCAAATTCGAATCTCAATATATAGGTCCATTTACAGTCACAGAGGTGAGCGATGTTAACTGTAAAATTAAATTAGAATCAGGTGTGATAAAAGAAATACACAAAAACAGAATCCATCCTTATTGTAAAATGAATTAAAAATTGTAAAATTGGAAGTGCGAGTGAGTTTATAAACATTTCCGAATAATAAACAAAAGTGTTATAACAAACATTCAAAACATTGAAGTGAAAATAAATAAACAACTAAGTGATCGTAAACAATTTTTAAAGGCAATGAACATTCATTTATTTATGAATATATTATGTAATCGTAGGTTAGTGACATTATTTAATAACCATCTACCATTTATTTTTAGGATAATTGTAAATTCATTTCATTAGGGGGAAAGGAAGCTCAACGGAATTTATTCTTTTTGTAAAAGGGGAAGGTGTGATGCCTTTTGGCCTAAACATTAAGTCATTAATTATTTAAAATATTATCGAATAAATTCCCTTCAGCTAATTCCAATAAACCACGAATTGTTTTATAAATAATAAATATAAAGGTTACACGTACGAGTCAATGTCAAAGCAAATAAACATTATCTAGTATCATGTATGTTTACTTATAGTGAACTTGACTCTTTGTATATATAGGTAACAATAGTATTTTAAGTATTCATTATTAATTCATTATTAATTCATTATTAATTCATTATTAATTCATTATTAATTCATTATTAATTCATTATTGATTCATTATTATTATTAAGTCATTATGATGGTCATTCATGAAAGGATGATTACAGTCAGTATCATTCATTCTAAGTAGTAATCTAAGAGTAGTCAATTAGTGTTAGTGGTTAATGTATAGTAAATATTAAATAGAACATGTCCCAGTGAAACAGGTAGTTGTTTTATTCCTGGGGGATGACCCACCAAGTGACCAGCAGCACCACCTAGTCAGAGGCCCTTCTACTATCCTACTACACCCAGTATCCTCATTACATTACACATTACAGCTGCAACAGAAAAAAAAGATTTAACAAACCAGAAACGCACAAAGAAGTGCTGCTTTAAATTATTGTATTAAATCTCAGCTGTTGGCAATAACGCCATGGCGTTATTGCTTAGACCTTAGTATGGCGTTATTGCTAACAGTTACATTTTTTAACATAACCTATGTTTACTTAAAGAAAGAAAAAGAAATAAAAACTTTTTTTGATTAATGTAACCTCAAAAATACCCTGATTAAACATTTAACATAAAAAACGAACTTACCTATTTTGTTTCTGTAACACAGCACTCGATAGGTTTTCAATATTTAATATGAGTCCACAAACGAACGTCCGTCCGATGAAAAACACACTGCAGCACTGACGTTTCTCACCACAGAGTAGTAAATCTTTGAACAGGACACCTATACCTATGGGACTAAACAACATTTAGCGCCATCTGCTGTTTGGATCAAAAATCTCTGATCTACGACACCATGGCGTTATTACCAGCCTGGCGTTATTGCCTTCACATACCTTAGTTCATGCGTCGACTTCTAAAGGCGTCACTCCTGCCAATACGTCTAGTGTCTTTAGCTCTCCGTCCCCATATCTCTGCTTCGTACAGAAGCATTGGTTTCACAGCATTTTCGTAGTATTGTCGGCTTACGTTCTGTAACGAAGTTACTAATTTTCCGATTTGCAAAAGCAGCAATTATTCCGGTTTTATACTTAAAATTGTATTTCGGGTATTTTTCAACGTAAAAATATGATTCTTTTTCGTATGTTATCAGAAAAATATCCCGGTTTTAATATAAGGTTTAATTCTTCCGCGATATCAGTTTTTACAAAGATTGTATCACCTTCGCGCGTCGATAAAACTCTGAAGGCCGGCCAACCGCACCAAATAATACACCGACGTATACTTTGCTGGTAGCAATAAAAGGCATGCTACCGAAACGAAAGGACAGTCAGTCCGCAGACCTCGCAGAGGCTAGAGGTTGAATTAGGAACCACCAGCAGGTGTAGATACCGAAATCTCGCAGAGTCAGTTCTGGTAGAGCCAGCCGTCCGATCGCTAAGCCGTCTACAGCGCAGCCGGGAACCGAACCAGAGTAAGTTTTGCAATATTTTTACTAAGTCCGTGGAAGAGTTTCTGCGCAAGTCAGACTAAAATTGGGTGGGAGAAGCCCAGGTAGACCGATAAAAGTAATTGATTTAGGAATTGTAAGTCAGTTGTGTCCGTGACCCGATACCGAGAAGACCGCAGCACATATTCCGAGGTGAGTTTTTGGATTAGAACTTGGGTACTGTTCTCAACCGCCGAATTTCTAAGTTTGGGCCTTCAGCCACCCGTTGAAATACCGAGGGAAAGGAAACTGCTACTGGGGGCGCTGAGTTTTCACATCTCAGTAGTAGTCGCGAAGCTACCATTGAGGGCGCTGAGTTTTCACATCTCAGTGGTAGTCGTGTTTGGGCCTTCAGCCAACCGTTCGCATACCGAGGGAGAGGAAACTGCTACTGGGGGCGCTGAGTTTTCACATCTCAGTAGTAGTCGCGAAGCTACCATTGAGGGCGCTGAGTCTTCACATCTCAGTGGTAGTCGTGTTAGGGCCTTCAGCCAACCGTGCGCATACCGAGGGAGAAGAAACTGCTACTGGGGGCGCTGAGTTTTCACATCTCAGTAGTAGTCGCGAAACTGCCATTGAGGGCGCTGAGTCTTCACATCTCAGTGGTAGACGTGTTAGGGCCTTCAGCCAACCGAATCAGATTAGGATCTTGAAAAAGTGTTACTAGGAACACAGGGCGGGAATTCCATAACGCGTGACCTGAGAACCGTACCCCTCTATCGTAGAGCTTTGACTAATCGAGAGCTTTGTTTGCACACGCTTAATCCGTCGCTTAGCACGCGCCCGCTTTCGCTTGCACACCCTCCGTTCTATGTAGTAATAATCCGTAGGTTTCGCACTTTTGATACCGTTGCTTTTGCTTATAGAGTAGTAATAGTTTTGTTTGATTTTTTTGTTGTTGTTAGATGACTTAATAAATGTATTGAGAGTAATCATTGTTTTCCTTCCACTTCTGACAACTCTGTGGAAAACATAGCAGCGAATACCCAGGTCGGCAATCCAGGAGGGCAGGTAAAATCTGTTCCACCGGCTACAGTGCATCCGTCAACACCATATTGACCCCTGGAGTATTTTTCTTCTTCACTGACGCTGCCCGGAGCAAGTGGAGCATACCACTTTTTAAAAAACTGGCGCCCGAGGCATCCGTTACCAGAGCTTAAGCGTCAAATCTACCAGTAGCGACGGAAAGGACGTTACAAATTTGGCGCCCGAGCAGGGACCGTTTTTATGGTGTACCGAGTCCGCTTATTACCGAAAGTAAAGGAAAAACCATTTTTGAGTTGAAGAAAGTGATCCCTTCGTAGTAGATAACCGAAAACCACTGCAAAAGTGTCAGAAGACCTTTTTACACCCAAAGCCGTCAAAATTCGCAGACCTGTCATTTTGACAGATTGTCAATTTTTGCCCAAAAGAAGGGGCACCCTACCGAGTGATAACTTGTTTTATAAGTTTTCGAGTGCGCAGAATCGATCCCCACCAACCGTTCGCCGTTCAGACGTACCAGTTTCGAGATCCAAGCTCTAGAGGCGGGGAGAAAGCTTCTGACCGTTGAATAGGTAAGACGTACCAAATCCGATACCAAAAGATGCCTCTGAAGAAAACCGAAACTTCTAGCAATCCGAACGAAGCTACCGCCGCCGAGAACCCGCCACCAAAGGAGGAATCGCCCGACACCCGCATTGGATGGGTTTACCTCCTGAGAAAAGACGAACTAGAGGCAGAGCTAGCCAAGTTTAGATTAATGATACCGGGTACCGTAGATGACCAGAGACGCCGACTCATACAATTCATCCGAGAGGGCCGTGCTTCGCCCGTACCGACTACATCGATGCCGTTTGTGTTTCCGAATACATCCGGAAGAATTACAGCCCCCACGCCAACACCTACCGTCACCGTGACCAGTGCCGGAGAACCGACCATGACGAGTACGCTTCACGTACAACCTGTGGACGAACCAAGCTTTGGACCGATAATGGTGCCGCTGAGAACCCAAGATTGGCGAATCAGCTTTAACGGAAATGGAGACCCCGCTGCTTTTCTTGAGAGGCTTGAGGAGATTCGAGAATCACAGGCCATCCCACCGGACCGTCTTTTGCAAGCTATGCCGGAGCTTTTACAAGGAATGTCAGCACTTTGGTTCCGGAACAACCGAAAATACTGGTCCAGTTGGCAAGCTTTTAGCAACGCCTTCCGAGACTTTTTCTTTCCGGTAAACTACAAATTCGACTTGGAGGTAGCCATTAGCAGGAGGATACACCAGCTTGAGGAAAGTACCGCCGCATATATCACCGATATGCAAACGTTAATCCGCCGTCATGGAAACATCACCCCGGAGCTAGAACTAAATTGGCTCTACCGAAACCTTCATCCGGAGTTTCGACGCCAAATCCGCCGGACCGACTTTTCGGATGTACAGGAATTTGCGAAGGCCGTTCGGGAATACGAACTTTTACGCTTCGAGATCGAGCAAGCTCAAGCACCACCACAAACTCCGCGACAGAATCCGCACCAAGATCGATTCCGCATTTCCACTCCGACACACCGTAATAGAGAACAACAGACCGCTCCTACTGCTCCGTCCACCCGTAATCCACCGACCCCAAACGCTTGCAACAGCGCCGTGACAGCAAGAACCGCCGACCGAGGATCCGCGCCAACTACCTGGAATTCAGATCGCCGACCTAACCCAACGAATACCGCTGCGACTCAACCCACGAATCGCCTGTCCGATAGGAACCAAGAATGCTGGCGATGCGGTCAGTCCGGACATTTCCGCAGTCAATGTCAAGCAGTTTCCCGGATTTTCTGTTCAAGATGCAAGCAGGATGGAGTTATGTCTCGGGATTGCCCGTGTCCACGGCCGGAAAACCACTAGGGCGCTGCGACAATACGAGGCCTGCGCAGCATAGCCCCCAAAACGCCTCATCTACCGCCACTTCGGCTCATAATCCTCCAGTAAGGCCACCAAACAACCGTATCCATGACCCTTCCATCCCCGATCAACAGAAAAATGCACGTACCGTTACTCCGTCTAACAACCACCCCCATAGAGTCAATTCCCCTTCCGCCAACTCGTCAGACAACCGCACCGGTGAAATTCCCAACGTAACACCACCTTTCGAACAACCCCAGGAAACCCCACCACCCGCTATACCATCCAGTTCCTACGATGTCTCACTCCTTATAGACCCCCGACCGCATCTTTCCGTCGTAATTCCGGGAGGAACTGTACAAGCGCTGATCGACACCGGAGCCGTGATGTCTTACGTAGGAGACAGGATAGCCCGACTGTGGGAAACGATAGGAGTACCAAAAGCTCCCAACTCTGCAAGTTCCGTCCGCCTAGCTAATGGAGAGACCGTCCTCGTCCCCGAAATATACCAAGTAGAATTACAGATAGGAGAAGACCGTTTTCTCGAAATGTTTGGTCATCTTTGTGGACTCCCCTCCGATATGGTGATAGGAATGGATATACTCCGAAAGAGACAATTTAACCTGGATTTAGGAAGTGAACAAATCAGGGTGAATTACAGTCCGAACACAAAGGAAACTCGGCCCGTACCGTGCTTGCCCATCGGACCCCCAGAAACGAGATCACCGCTAGCTCTCAACAAAGATGAAGAAATCCGATTACAAAGATTTCTGGACGAGGAACTACCGTCATTTGAGAATATTCGAGGAGTGACCCCGTTAGCCGAACACCGGATCCGTCTTTCCAATCCGGAACCGATAAAGCAACGTTACCGTCCTCAGAACCCGCGAATGCAGGAGATAATAAACGAGGAAGTAGATAAGATGTTGGAAGAAGGTATTATAGAACCCTCAGAGAGCCCATGGAGCTCTCCAGTTGTCATCGTCCGCAAGAAAGATGGAAAGCCTAGGTTCTGTATAGACTTCCAAAAAGTAAACGCCGTCTCCGAGAAAGATGCCTATCCACTACCCTTCATCAACGCCGTTCTGGACAAACTCCGGAGAGCCAAGTACATATCCAGCATCGACCTCCGTCAAGGATACTGGCAAATAGCTCTCTCAGAAGACAGCAAACCAATCACTGGTTTTACCGTTCCAGGCAGAGGATTGTACCAGTTCCGAGTAATGCCTTTTGGGCTACATGCTGCCCCCGCTACGTTCCAACGTCTCATGGACCGAATAATTGGACCGGAGATGGACCCCTATTGCTTCGCCTATCTGGATGACATCATAGTGTTAGGAAGCACCTTCGAAGAACATCTCGCTAACCTTCGAGAGGTTTTCCGCCGTCTCCGCGCTGCAAACCTACGCGTCAACCCCGAGAAGTGCCAATTCGGAAGAAGGTCGTTAAGATATTTGGGCCACCTTGTAACATCCGAAGGAATCCGCACCGACCCGGAGAAAACTACCGCCATCGCTGAAATGACCGCTCCAACAAACGTCCGAGGTTTACGCCGCTTTTTGGGAACAGCTTCCTGGTACCGAAGATTTGTACCGTCGTTTTCTGAAGTTGCCGCACCACTGCACCGATTACTCAAGAAGAACAATCGATGGAAATGGGGACCCGAACAAGAAGAAGCTTTCGGACAACTCAAGGCTTGCCTAACAGAAGCACCAGTTCTCGCTTGCCCGGACTTCGATAAACCGTTCGTGCTGCAAACCGATGCCTCCGACCATGGACTCGGAGCCGTTCTCACCCAATCATCAGACGAAGGAGAACATGTTATCGCCTACGCCAGTCGCTCATTGACCTCGACCGAGAAGAAATACTCCGTGACCGAAAAAGAATGTTTAGCCATAGTCTGGGGAATTGAAAAACTGCGACCCTACCTGGAAGGTTACCACTTCACCGTTATCACAGATCATCAGTCGCTACGATGGCTCCACTCCATCAAAAGCCCTGCAGGCAGACTAGCCCGATGGAGTATGTTCTTGCAGCAATACGATTTTGACATCAAATACCGCCGTGGAGGAATGAATAAGGTAGCAGATGCCTTATCCCGAGAACCCCAGGTCGAGACTGGAGAAGGTACCGAAGAAATAGCAATGGTAGAACCGTTGAGTGGATGTTCATGGTACGAGCGAAAGAAAGAAGAAGTTCAACGGAATCAAGAAGCATTTCCCGACTACTGTATCCGAGAAGACCGATTATACCGCCATTTCTGGGACTCAAATGATCTCACGGAGCCAGAATTAGCAGATCCCTGGAAACTGTGTGTCCCGAAACCGTCACGCCGGAACATCCTACAGGAGATGCATGATGCACCCACCGCCGGACACATGGGAATAGCCAAAACCATCGCCAGGATTGCGGCCAGATACTACTGGCCTGGTATGTTCCGCGACGTCGCTAAATATGTCAGAAGCTGTGACTCCTGTCAGAAGTATAAGTCGTCCCAGATGAAACCCGCCGGGAAAATGCAGCCATCACCAAACCACCAGCCCTGGGAATGCGTCAGCGCCGACCTGGTAGGTCCGTTACCGAGATCTACACGAGGACATACTTTCCTCATTGTATTCCAGGACCGATTCACGAAATGGGTACAGTGCCGTCCGATTCGTAAAGCATCCGCTAAAGCCGTCACACAGTCCTTATACGAGGAAATTATAACCCGCTTCGGTTGCCCAAAAGTAGTGCTCACCGACAACGGAACACAGTTTACCGGCCGTTTGTTCAAGAGTTCATTGGAAGAACTTGGCATTCGTCACCGTTTGACGCCACCGTACACTCCGCAGGCCAACCCCGTAGAGCGAGCCAACAAGACACTGAAAACGATGATAGCACAATTCTGTGAGAATGATCACCGCAAATGGGACCTACATCTGCCCGAACTGTTATTCGCTATCAACACCGCCCGTCAGGAATCCACCGGATACTCACCTGCCTTCCTAAATTTTGGAAGAGAATTAGAAGTTCCGAAAGCAATCTATCGTACCGTTCCTGCGACCGACGAGGAGACCGAAGACGCTACTCAAACAGAGGCCGCACAACATACCGATCGATTGCGGCGTTTGAAAGAAACATTCGAAATGGTAAAGCTAAACCTTGCCCGAGCTTTCACTACCCAAAGTCGCCATTATAATCTCCGCCGCCGAGAATGGCGTTGTCACATAGGAGATCAGGTTATGAAGCGCGAACACCCCCTGTCCGCCGCGGTTAAAGGAATCGCGGCAAAACTCGCTCCTAAATACTCCGGTCCGTATACCGTCACCCGTGTACTCTCACCGGTTGTTTACGACCTTAAAAACCGAGCCAACAAAAAGCTCTCCCGTATCCACGTCAAAGATCTACGGCCAGCCTACACATCCGATCTACAATAAAAAATGTGGCCAGCCCGGACACAGCCGTAAACAGTGTTGGCAAAGAAACCCGGTTTTGTTCTGCTCCCGATGCGGCCTAAAAGACGTCTTGTCCTGTGATTGCCCATGTGCACCGCCACCAGGAAAAAGAAGGCGCCCAGGAACGTGTCATCTCTGCAGTTGCCCCTGTCCCAATCAGCATCCAGCGTGCCCCGCCTGTGGATGTCAGGCCCTCTTCCGGAAAGACAAGCATTAAGAAGACCTGCTACGGACCGACGACGAAGAAGCAGAGAAGCATCATTTTTTTTTAGTTTGAATTTTTCTAGATTTATCCGAATGTTGTAACAGGTGTACCTACCACCAATAAAGGAGTTATACCAGGTAAAAAGGTAGGCGCCTGAACGGTTTTTTTTGTGTAGTTTTAAGTAGATTGTATAAAAAAAAATATATGGGTTTATATTTTTTTTTCTCCGAAGTGGGAAGGGTGTGTAACGAAGTTACTAATTTTCCGATTTGCAAAAGCAGCAATTATTCCGGTTTTATACTTAAAATTGTATTTCGGGTATTTTTCAACGTAAAAATATGATTCTTTTTCGTATGTTATCAGAAAAATATCCCGGTTTTAATATAAGGTTTAATTCTTCCGCGATATCAGTTTTTACAAAGATTGTATCACCTTCGCGCGTCGATAAAACTCTGAAGGCCGGCCAACCGCACCAAATAATACACCGACGTATACTTTGCTGGTAGCAATAAAAGGCATGCTACCGAAACGAAAGGACAGTCAGTCCGCAGACCTCGCAGAGGCTAGAGGTTGAATTAGGAACCACCAGCAGGTGTAGATACCGAAATCTCGCAGAGTCAGTTCTGGTAGAGCCAGCCGTCCGATCGCTAAGCCGTCTACAGCGCAGCCGGGAACCGAACCAGAGTAAGTTTTGCAATATTTTTACTAAGTCCGTGGAAGAGTTTCTGCGCAAGTCAGACTAAAATTGGGTGGGAGAAGCCCAGGTAGACCGATAAAAGTAATTGATTTAGGAATTGTAAGTCAGTTGTGTCCGTGACCCGATACCGAGAAGACCGCAGCACATATTCCGAGGTGAGTTTTTGGATTAGAACTTGGGTACTGTTCTCAACCGCCGAATTTCTAAGTTTGGGCCTTCAGCCACCCGTTGAAATACCGAGGGAAAGGAAACTGCTACTGGGGGCGCTGAGTTTTCACATCTCAGTAGTAGTCGCGAAGCTACCATTGAGGGCGCTGAGTTTTCACATCTCAGTGGTAGTCGTGTTTGGGCCTTCAGCCAACCGTTCGCATACCGAGGGAGAGGAAACTGCTACTGGGGGCGCTGAGTTTTCACATCTCAGTAGTAGTCGCGAAGCTACCATTGAGGGCGCTGAGTCTTCACATCTCAGTGGTAGTCGTGTTAGGGCCTTCAGCCAACCGTGCGCATACCGAGGGAGAAGAAACTGCTACTGGGGGCGCTGAGTTTTCACATCTCAGTAGTAGTCGCGAAACTGCCATTGAGGGCGCTGAGTCTTCACATCTCAGTGGTAGACGTGTTAGGGCCTTCAGCCAACCGAATCAGATTAGGATCTTGAAAAAGTGTTACTAGGAACACAGGGCGGGAATTCCATAACGCGTGACCTGAGAACCGTACCCCTCTATCGTAGAGCTTTGACTAATCGAGAGCTTTGTTTGCACACGCTTAATCCGTCGCTTAGCACGCGCCCGCTTTCGCTTGCACACCCTCCGTTCTATGTAGTAATAATCCGTAGGTTTCGCACTTTTGATACCGTTGCTTTTGCTTATAGAGTAGTAATAGTTTTGTTTGATTTTTTTGTTGTTGTTAGATGACTTAATAAATGTATTGAGAGTAATCATTGTTTTCCTTCCACTTCTGACAACTCTGTGGAAAACATAGCAGCGAATACCCAGGTCGGCAATCCAGGAGGGCAGGTAAAATCTGTTCCACCGGCTACAGTGCATCCGTCAACACCATATTGACCCCTGGAGTATTTTTCTTCTTCACTGACGCTGCCCGGAGCAAGTGGAGCATACCACTTTTTAAAAAACTGGCGCCCGAGGCATCCGTTACCAGAGCTTAAGCGTCAAATCTACCAGTAGCGACGGAAAGGACGTTACAGTTCCCAGTCCCTTCCAGCATTGATGAATAATTTGTGTCCAATATCCGTGGACTTTTTCCGGTTTTGTTTGACATGTTCTAGCCAAAGTAGCCCTGTGTCCATTGTTAATCCCAAGTATTTCATTTTGTTGCTGAAAATGACATTTTGTTCTCTTATTTTTAGTCTTGGTTGTCGTGTTGGTGTGTGTGGAATAAACATTGCTACCGTTTCCTTATCATTGTATGTCAGTTTGTTCCGTCTGGCCCAGTTTTCACACGCTGACCAGACTGCCGTCCATTTTTGTTCGATGACCTTGAGGGACTTCCCTGAGACCAGCACTATTTGGTCGTCCGCAAATGCTTGGATCAAGTCATCGTCGTCTCTTTGACCTATATCGTCATTTCTTTGGACCAGCTTTCTATCAGGAGGAGTCAAAGTATGGGAACAAGGCTTGACCCTTGCGGGCAGCCGCGTTCCGTTGGGTCCATTATTTGGTACGTTTGGATGCGCCTATTGTTTAGGAAGTCTTTACAGAGGTTTTCAATATTTTCTGGTGTTTCTGTTTTGGTTATTGCTTTTATGATTGCTGGTGTCCACGCTGAGTTGAATTCATTTTGCAGGTCCAATGTAATTACTGCTGTATGTATTTTCCTTTGTTTTTTTTTTAATTTTATCCGTAACCTGTGTAATTGCGTCTATTGTTGAGCGTCCTTGTCTGAATCCGTACTGTCTTTCGTTGAGTCTGTCGTTAGTTTCTAAGAAATGGGCTAGTCATTTTGTCGAGGACTTTGCCGAGTAATGGGGAAAGGCAAATAGGCCGCTTGCCCTCGTCTGTTTTAGGAAGCCACACCATATCCGCCTTTTTCCTGGCCTCGGGAGAGGAGAGGGTAGGGACAGTGGGAATCTCGTTAATCCATTCATGCGCGTCACTAATTAGATGACGAGGCATTTGGCGTGGACGTGGACGAGAGTTGATGTTTGTCATCTGACCCCACCGCAGGCAATTAGTGTATGGACCGCGGAGCACCATTGATGGAACTCTCCTCAACAGTGCTAGAGTCAGGCCAATATTCTCGAGAGAGTCCACACTATTCGGCGACCAGACACCACGCCAAGACAGCGTGGCAGCCAAGAAGCGCACATCAGACAAATTCATCCGTCTCCCCGACTCATGACGAACTGCTTTACGCTCATTAACAATCATACCCGCGATACCCGTCGTGCTGTATTTATAGATCTTATCGCTATTAACCCGATCAAGATCCGCATCAGCAGCAACCACCTGAGCGTCGATGACCAAGTAGGTATTCCGATCATCCTTCCACGCACAAATGTCTGGTTTCCTGATTCCGTCTGGAGTATTGAAATTCCTATCGTACTGGACGTTATAACCCTTTCCCCTCAGATCCTTACCAATCGCCCTCACAACAGCATCATGCCTTAAGATGCGCCCGCCGTGCGTACGGAAGCAGTGTTGGACGATGTGTGCAGCTGTCTCGGGTTCTCTACACCCAGCACGACACATCGGCAACCCATGCGGCCGCCTAATAGCACTACGAGAGCACCTCATGGCAGAAGCCAGCGCATTTACGCCTATGGCCGATACTGAATAGTTGTTCGAAATTTGGGCTCCCGCAATAAAGTTAAAATACAAGGTATTACATCAAATTAAATAAATAAACAAGTGATACAGTGATCGTGGTAGTGTCTGCAACACACGTGAGTTTTAAATAATAACAAAATCATGGTTATAACCAGAGAAATCCGCGAAGAAATTGAATCAGCGGTAAGCAAGTCTATTAAAAATGAATTGCTTATCAGTCAAATTGCCAAAAAAGTAACAGAAGCGATAATAAACACGTTTGAAAACAAGCTGAAATACATTGAAACTACAGTGGCGGAATTAAAGGAGAATTTTGACAAATTAAATGATAAATTTGAAGACAAAATGAATAATCTGCAACATAAAATAACTACTCTCAGTATGGAAAATGTAGAGATTGAGTTGAAAATGGATCAAATAGATCAGTCGACTAGATCTTCTAACCTAAGAGTTTTTAATTTAAAAGAAACTCCAAAAGAAGACACTAGACAAGTCATAATAAATAATCTAAATAAAAATATGTCGCTTAATCTCAATGTAAATGATATCCTATTAAGCTACAGGATTGGGAAGAGAGAAGGAAATAAAAGTAGAGGTATTTTTCTGAAATTGAAAGATCTCAAAACAAAACAAATGGTATATGGTAAAAAAAAAACTACTTAAGGGCACAGGGATTGTCATAAGAGAAGATCTAACCAGATTAAGAGTAAACTTGTTAAACGAAGCTATTGGAATCCAAGGTTTGAAAAATGTTTGGACAGAGTATGGCAAAATTTATGTAAACAAGGACAATAGAGTATCTATTATTAGAAATAGAAATGAATTTGATAATCTATTTTCAGCTAAATGATTTCTCCTATGTGCGTGAATGTAAATAAAAAAAAATATATATAAAAATTTGTAACCCAACATGAAAGTAATAAAACCTTAAAGTAGAAGGGAAAAAGGAGAAAAGCTAATTTCAAACCTTTTTCTCTCGTCATAGTAAAAATTATTTTTCTTTTTTTTTTACTTTCTACATTTAATAGTCATTTATTATAACATAGAACATAACCTGAGATGTATTCTCATTATAAATTTTTAGGGTGTTTGAGTCAACTTTCTTATAAGTTATGTTAGAATTTTTGAATGTCTTAGACGACGAAGAAATAGAGACAAAGCTTATTGATAATTTCGAGGACTATATACGGGGAAGAGTAGACAAGAGCAGATATGGGCTAGGAGTTGTTCACCTAAATATAAGAAGCTTACAAAAACATTTTAATGAGTTGCTGGTGTACGTTGAAATGGCTAAAGATATGCTTGACGTTATTATATTATCAGAAACAGGTAACATAAAAAATACTAAAGATTTTTCTATACCCAAGTTTTCAATCCACTATAACGAGGCAGTATTTAACAAATGCGATGGTACTATAATATATGTAAGAAATACTTTATCAGCTACTATTAATATTGAGCCTGTGAATGAAACTAAATTCCTAAGAGCTGTATTAACTACTAGTAATCTTCCTAAAAATTGCAAAATAGGGCTTACTGGTTTCTACAGACTACCAGCTACCGATGCAAACACGTATTTAGACAATTTAGAAATATACCTTAATTCTATAGAACTTCAAAATTTAGAAATTTATGTAGGTGACATAAACATCGATCTATTAAAAAGAGAAACAAACATAACAAATAACTACTTAAATATAATGAATTCTAAAGGTTTTGTTTCATATATAAATAAACCGACGAGAGTAAAAGCTGCCATT
The DNA here is from genome assembly GCA_949126875.1 of Lochmaea capreae. Classification (NCBI taxonomy): domain Eukaryota; kingdom Metazoa; phylum Arthropoda; class Insecta; order Coleoptera; family Chrysomelidae; genus Lochmaea; species Lochmaea capreae. Next base: position 29,876,467 of record OX421406.1, read on the forward strand.
GATCATATTTTTATAAGAGCTCAGAAAACCTTAAAGGAAAGCATTGAAATTGAACCAATTATATTCCATACAGATATGACAGATCATTATTCCCCTTTTGTATTAATATCCTTTTCCTCACAAAAACAAAACTTAACGGAACTAGAAAACAAACTTTCTGTGATAGATTTTAAAAAGGTAGAGCAATCTTTAAAAACAGTGACTTGGGTTGATGTAATTAGTTGTACTGATCAGCAACAAGCTTACGATATATTTTTTAATAAAATTGATAAGCTCATCAGGAGCAACACAGCTGTTAAAAATAAAAATCATAACAATAATATAATTAAACTAAAACCATGGATAACAACTGGTTTAATAAACTCCATAAAGCATCGAGATTATCTAAAAAAGAAATTATCAAAAAATTATACTCTAGAGCTCGAAAACCACTATAAAAGCTATAGAAATAAACTTCATTTCCTAATAAGAAAAACAAAAAACGAACATTATCAAAATAAAATCTCTCAAGCCGGAAATAATTACAAAAAAATATGGAGGGTTATAAATGACATTACAGGATGTACAAAAAAGTTTAAACAAATTGAAAATATATCTATAAAGTCAGAAAAAAATGACTACATCAACCAAAATAAATCAAAAGCAGATGTATTTAACAATTTTTTTACAAATTTGGGTGAAAATATGGCCAACAAAATAAATAAAGTTAAAATTCCAGATAAGTTTCTTAAAAAGGACACGGTTAAATCAAATATATTCCTGAAACCTATAACAGAAAATGAAGTAATTATTTTAATAAGTGAATTAAAGAATAATTCAGCACCTGGCCCAGACAATCTAACAGCAACTACAATAAAAAATATACATACATACATTACTCTTCCATTAACGCATATTATTAATCTCTCCTTTCAATCAGGGAAAATTCCAAGTCAATGGAAGGAATCTGTTGTCACCCCCGTGTACAAATCCGGTGATCCTGGAGAACTAACCAACTATAGGCCAATTTCAGTAATCAATAACTTAGCCAAAATATTTGAAAATGCGATTAAAAGCAGACTAATACATTTTTTTAATATTCATAATGTTATAACAGAATGTCAGTATGGGTTTATACAAAATTCAAGCACTGAAGATGCAGTAGTTGATTTTCTAGAAAAGACCGTTGGCGCAGTAGATGTTTCATTAAAAAGTGTTGCAGTATTTCTCGATTTAGCTAAAGCATTTGACACCGTCTCACATAACATTCTACTTGACAAACTGTATAACTACGGCATAAGAGGTGTAGCACTAGAACTCATTGAGAACTATTTATCAAACAGAACCCAGCGCGTGAAAATCGGAAAAGACAGAAGCTCTAATTCCCTAGTAAAGGTGGGTGTTCCACAAGGGACCGTATTAGGACCAATTCTCTTTCTCGTTTATATGAATAACATTACACAAATTGATAATTTCTCTGGTAAAGTCATATGCTACGCGGATGACACTGTAATTATTTTCACTGGTAAAGAATGGCATGAGGTCAAACTCACCGCAGAAACAGCATTGGGGAAGATAAGTTTATGGTTAAATGATAATCTACTAACCTTGAATGTGTTGAAATCAAAATGTATTACCTTCAGCTCAACCATCGTTAAACAACCTGAAAACTTTGAAATTAAACTGCACTCCAATGACTGTCAAATAATCGATTGTAACTGCCCCATAATACAAAGAGTGTCCCAAATTAAATATTTAGGTGTTATACTTGACCAACACCTACGCTGGTCACAACATATTGTCCATGTTAGCAATAGATTGAGAGCCTTAATGCATAAATTTTATGTTCTTCGAGAAATTCTTTCAAAGAAAAATTTACTAATACTTTACAATTCTCTGGTGGAATCCTTATTAAGATACTGTATAGTAGCTTGGGGTGGAGCATTTCACTCCACTATTAAAATTTTAGAGACAACACAAAATACCATTTTAAAAATCATCCTAAAAAAAGAAAAGCTATTTTCAACGAAAAAATTGTTTAATGAATCAAAGATACTTAACATTAAACTACTTTTTGCTTATCAATGTATAATAAGAATATACAAAAGCGGCGATAAATTTAACAACAAAAATACCCATTTAACTCGATCAGTTACTAATATGGAGATACCTCTTAATTTCTTTAAAAAATCAGTCAGTCAAAGATCATCATCCTTCTTCGGTCCAAAATTTTTTAATACAATCCCGATTCACCTCAGACAAATAAAAAAATTAAAGAAATTTCAAATTGAATTGAAAAACCATCTAATAACTAATCAAAATAGAATATATGATATAATGGCTCAATAACATACAAACTACTGGTTCGTTATTCGTTGCTTGTCTACTACTTCCTTACGTGAGTATTGTCTTCTTTTTTATTATCATCTATTTTAGATTTATTAATTGTCTACATTTGTTCGTCTCAAAACTCTACTTGCACTTTAATTTAGTTTTCTTTTTCTTTGTTGTTTTCTACTTATTTTATATATTCAATATTAGCTATTTAAGATAAAACGTGCAGAGTAAATACTACCTGATTGAGTATAAACAAAACAGGCAGACAATGCCTAGGTAAATGCTCAGTTAGGTGTCTTTATGTATTTTTATGTATGTTTAAACCAAAAATTTATTATAAATATGTACTTTACTATGGAAATAAAGAAATTTGAATTTGATTTGAATTTGATTTGATTTCATTGGACCCAGGTCTGGTGAACAAAGTCCTGACCCCTAAAGAAAGGGTCTTGCGGACGGGACAATCTTGAGTTATATTTGGACTTGCCAAACAATCTCAAGCTACGTCCGTCCACCGTATTGTTCTGGAGCTGCCTCCAGTACAAATGAAGACTACCGGTTTGATCCGGGTTGGGGACGTCCCTCAATCTGGCGACACACCACTCTCGTTCCCGCTCGATAGTGTCCTCGCCAGAGCAAGCAACGACCGAGGGCACTGTCGAATTACGCAACTGCATAATCCTCCTCAGCCTCAGATGAGGGATAAACATAAATAACTGGGGAATTCCAATACCACCAAACTTTATCGGAGCGTGGAAGTAGCCCGTGGCTACATCCTTGGACAGGTGAATCCAGCGTCTGATTGCAGCCCGAATTGTAAGGTCGAGCCCCTTTAAAGCACCAACAGTAATTTTCTCCAAAACCAATGCATGAACATGCCTTAGAATTAGGTACATCCTGAGGATGTGCAATTCCTGTTGCGGCTTCAAAGGAGCTTTGCTCAACCGGTCCAGTTCGGTCTCTACAGACACCCTAGCTCCACCCACCCGAGAGCCGATGAAGTCCACTCCCAAGTAGCTCCATACCTCAACCACAGATATTTGGTGGACGGGATAGTTACAAAGTTTAAATTGCTGTCGGGTTTCAACCTTCAGCTTACTATCCCGACCAGAAGCTACGAGAGACTTACACTTTGTCAGGTTAAGCGCCATACCCGCACGACAGACCTCGCGACTAAAATCATCGATGTTACGCTGAAGTTCAACCTGTGACGTGGACACGAGAATAAGGTCGTCGGCAAGGTCCAACCACGAGATGCGATGACCACCAACATCACGCGAGACACTTTCTAAAATCCGATCCATCACAAGAGAAAACATGATGGGGCTCAAAGGGTCCCCCTGACGAACTCCACGCGCCGGCCTGACCCGCGACTTCCTACCGCCATTTGGAATTTCCAAAACGGTGTGTTCGTTGTTGTAGACATCGGTGAGATACATCAGCATATCCTCCGGGACTCCAGAACTTCTGCAGGCAGCAAGGAGACTATCATGATTAACGGTGTCAAATGCCTTGCTGATATCCAGCACAGCCATATGCACCGTCTGCTTCAATCCACGCGCTCTCCCAAGGATTGTCTTGAGAACACACAGATATTCTGCAATTCCGTTAACATTCCTTCAGAAAGCACGCTGCTCGTCGCTCAGTAGACCCTCAGTGTCCGCAAGTCTCGAGCCCAAGATTTTATGCAGATGTCTCACCGCAACAGCAGAAATGGATAGCGGTCGGTAGTCAGCAGGTGTGGGCTTATGTCCCACCTCAATCTTTTCAGGGATGAAGGCGGTCCTTGACGCATGTAGTTCATCAGGTAGACGCTTTCGCGCCAGAATCGTATTATAGAAAATAGCAAGGAGTCTGGACGGAAGCTTATTCCAGTCCGCAGGTTTGATTCCGTCAGGTCCCGCAGCCTTACTATTCTTAACCTTATGCCGATAACATTCCTCGGCGGTTATCGGCGCCCAAAGGTGATTGAAGATTCTCTCCGGGGCAGAGGGCTCCCCCAGCCTACCAAAGGCTCCCCCATCCGATTCGAATACTTCCTTCCAGAAGCGTTCAAATTCGGCAGGGGCCACTTCAGTAGTGGGCTATCCCTCAACTCCATCAAGAATCCTTCTTGCGCATTCTTTCGTGTTGTTATGGTAAAGCTTTTGAGCCTGGCGATACCTCACTCTTCTCTATTCTCCCGCATTAAGTGGTTCCATCAGCGGCGGGCCACCGCGTTTGTCCTTGTCAGTTATGTCTGTTAATATTTCATTACATTGTATTAGTTTTTAAGCAGAATTTTTAAAAGTTGTCTGTAATATTTCTAATACTCGAGGGATGTACTCGTGACGTTGAAAATGCACACCATAAGTAAATTTTGGATCAATATAATTTTTGAAAACATTTATAACGTCCTTATGGAAATCTTTAATTGAAATTTGCAAATGAAGCCGTTTTTTGTTAGGAAATACCTGTTCTGTTTTAGGTCTTGTGGAAGAGTGTGAGACAAAATTAAATATTATTTGATGGTCGAAAGAGTTAAGACATTTTTCGGAAATTTTCATACCTAAAATAGGGTCCTCTTCGCTTGTATGAACAGTGTCATTATCGTCATCGTTTGTAATTGGGGGTTCGTCTACGTTTACAATTATGGATTCGTTATCTTGATCTTCGTCTCGTTGGTTTTGTAAAAAAGAGTCATCAAAGCTTTCAGTGTAAAAGTCAATTAGTTCTTTTGTATGTATTTCAACCCGAGAGAGTGCGTCTACGTTAGAATTCGCAGAGCCTTTTTTGTACTCAATTTCGTAATCAAATTCTTCAAGTTTAAGCCTCCACCTTACAAGTCTAGAATTTGGTTCTTTTAGATTCATTAACCACTTAAGAGTTTTGTGATCAGAATATATTTTAAATTTTCTACCGAACAAATATAGTCTAAAGTATTTTGTAGCCCATACGATAGCTAAAAGTTCCCGTTCTATAGTGCTATAATTTTGTTCAGACTCGTTGAGAGTCCTGGAAGCATAAGCCACAGGCTTTTCGGTTCCAGATGATATTTGCGATAATACTGCAAATCCGCTAGCGTCCGCTGTCAAAATAAAATCTTTAGAAAAGTCTGGATGTTGTAGGATAGGTTCATTAGTGAGTAAATTTTTACAAGTTTCAAAGGATCTAATAAATTCAGCGGTATGTTCAATTTTTGCTCCTTTTTTTAAACAGGATGTCAAAGGTTTTGTCAGTCATGCAAAGTCCTTTATGAATCGTCTATAATAACCAAGTAAACCTAAAAATGATTTGATATCTCTGGTTCTTTTAGGTATTGGGTAACGTTGTATTGCACAGATTTTATCTGGATTTGGTTTTATTCCGTTAGGTGTTACTAAATGACCAAGATAAGCAACTTCTTTTTTCAAGAATTCGCATTTGTCGATTTGAATTTTAAAATTTGTGTCTCTAAGTCTTTCAAATACTCTGTCTAAATTTGTTATATGTTCTTGTAGGGATGTCGAGAAAACTATTATGTCGTCTAAGTAAACTAAACATATTTCCATGTCCATTTTCGACATTAAAAGCAGTTTTTTCGATATCTTCGGGATTCATCTCAATTTGATGAAATCCGCTAGCCAAGTCTAAAATCGTAAAATAATTACATCTACCTAATTTGTCTAGTACATCCGCTATATTGGGTATTGGATAGCGGTCGTCTATAGTTTTTTCATTTAATTTTCGGTAGTCTACTACAATCCTCCATTTCTTTTTGCCAGAACAATCGGCTTTTTCCGGCACTACCCAAATGTTAGATGACCAGGGTGAGTTGCTAGGTCGAATAATATTCTGATCTAACATGGATTTTATTTGTTTTTGCACTTCCTCTTTATGAATGAAAGGATATCTGTATGATTTATTATATACCGGTAATTCGTCTTTGGTTTTTATTGAATGTTTAATACAGTTAGTAAAGGTGAGTGGGTCTTTTTCTCTGTGAAATGTTCCTGAATATTTCCGACAGAGTTTTATGATTTGATCTCTTTCTTCAGAGTTCAAATGATAACAGACCTGCTGCGGTTTTTAGATCAAATTTTTCGGCCATTTCTGATTCGTTCTCGGATACAGTTGAATCAGAATTATCTTCACTTTCCGTAATGTCTGTGTCTTGTGTGTCTTTTTGTCTATTTGTCAAAATGTCTCTTATTGCCCCAAAATACTTTATATTTACATTTATATTTACTACAAGATTTTGTACCTCTGTTTCTTGGGATATGTCGGCATTGGATTGATTGAATTTTAATTTAAGCTCATTAAAATCTGCATCAAGTTTATCTACCTTTTTTGATTTATTCTTAGTTTTAGTTAAACTTTTTCTGACTAAATTATTATCTTTATTTAAATTTCTGTGAAAAGCTCGAACCTCCTCCAATAAATATCGAAAATCATTTAAAGACATTACCTATTTTCATGTTAATCCTTTATCACTCGCACTAACACTTACACTATTGTTCAATGTTTCTTCTCCTTGTAGAACATATATGGACATATTCTTATCCTACGCTGTTTTAGACCAGTTCTTGACTCCTTGTAACTTCTCGCCTTATTTTTCTTTCTAACTTATTTTTACACTTAATGTATATATATGTGATGATGAACCCTAGTACCAATACAACGAAAATGAGCTCAGCAATATTTTTGATTGACCATTCCATGCTTTGCTCTAGACTGTTCGTTTGTCCTCCACTGTTTCCTGCTCGAGCAATTATAATTTCTTCCTCCTCTTTTGACTCCTGTCCACCCATTGCGGCTTTATCTCAGTATTATTACTTAACCAAAGAAAATTGATTTTTATTATATGTTCTTCTAGCTCAAACGGTAGTATCTCTATTTAAAAAAAAAATTTATTTTTCCATTTTTACTCTCAACCGACCTAACACTGGCTAAGGATCGCCATGTAATGAAATGATGGGTGTACCCGGGTCGGTTCTTCCAAGGTTAGGCCCTAGAGGGTATATATTTAAAAACACAAGTTAACTCTATCAACTTAACTTTATTACTCCCCAAAAATATTCCTTGAATATCGAGAATAGCAAAAACGTATTTCCTGTTTGCTAATCGGCACATGCTGCTTACACAGCATGATCCATTTCTCGATATTCAGCATAGACGTATTGACACATACATATTACAAAATAATATTTTATTGCAATCAATTTCCTGCTATGAACCTGAGCCACAAGACATGGTACTCGGGTCGCTCACCTTATAAATATAGTTAGTATTGTAATATAAATTTTTTATTTTAAATCAAATATAAATTCTTAATACTATATCATCTCACCAGTTGAAAATTGTGCAGTATAATAATCAACCGTTAACCATTCTTTTTCAATCCGTTCTTTAACAGTTTTGAAAAAATTTTTAGTAGCTGCTCCTTTTTCAGTTAGTTCCCATCTCTGTTCTCATTTATTCAATAATCGTTCTTTTCATGACGTAGCCATTCCTCGTTTCGCATTTCTTAGTTTAACAATCCGCAGTATTTCAATCCATGGTTTTGCTGATGCCAGTCAGATGGCATACGGCGCTTGCATTTATTTAGTTGCCGTTTATTCCGACAATTCAATTTCTTCAAATCTCATAACAGCTAAATCACGTGTCGCACCTTTGAAAAATAAACTAACAATACCAAAATTGGAGTTGTGTGCTATGGAACTTTTGTCTAAACTCGCTGCCAAAATCCTAGTTATCTTAACACACCGTATAAAAATTAACTCAATCAACGCTTGGTCCGACTCACAGGTAGCTTTAAGTTATATAAAAAATTCACCTGGCAAATATTATGTTTTTGCTACTAACCGAATAGCAAATATTCAAACTCTCAGTAAAACATTTGTATGAAGACATGTTAATACAAAATTGAACCCAGCTGATATGCTGTCTCGCGGAATTTTTAACAAGTCATCACTTTCCTTTTGGTTTCAGGGACCTGATTTTTTACGTGATCCCGAAATTGATTTTGATAAAAATAATAAATTCTCGCCTATAAATGATTTATCGCTGGTAATCACCAAGAACCTTCCAAACATTTGGATTTCGATGTTCGCCCGATTTTCAAAATTGCAGAACTCAGTGGCGTACTTATTAAGATTTCTACATAATTTGAAAAATGAAGCAGATAGAACGCATGGTCTCATCACTCTTAAGGAGATTTCACACGCACACGGTTTCATCATCAGATCCAAGCGGAACATTTTTCTAAAGAAATAGCTTGTTTGTTAGAAAACAAACCTTTCTCTGAAAAACAATTACTCGCACTAAATCCTTTTTTAGACTGCTCCGGTATTTTACGGGTAGGAGGCCGTCTTCTGAATGCTCCTATGGAATATAATCAAAAATTTCCTATACACTTGCCCCCTAATAATCATGTAGTATCACTTTTAATTCAGAAAGAACATTGCCGATTGGGACACAGTGATCCCCGAAATGTTTTGTGTAATTTACGTCTAAAATACTGGCCTTTAAATGGTCTTAACCATATTAAGAGAATTATCAAAAAATGTATCACTTGTTACCGTTTTAGCGCGCAAACCGCTTCTCAAATCATGTCACTGCTTCAGGTTGACCGACTCCAGTCTCCGCGTGCATTTTATAAGACAGGTATAGATTTTGCTGGACCGCTTCATATTCGAGCATCACAATTACGCAAGAAGCCAGTGCTTAAATGTTACTTCGCTATATTCATTTGCATGGCAACGAAAGCCATACATATTGAGGTTGTAAGTGATTTGACCAAGGATGCCTTTCTTGCAACCTTAAAACGCTTTATTGCCCGCCGAGGCAACCCCCATACCATTTACAGTGATAATGGTACTAATTTTACGGGCGTTAACAATCATCTTGATGAACTTTACAATTTCATTAATAGAAAACCTGCTTTTAACAACGTTAAATGTTATTTAGAACAAAACGAAATCCATTGGAAATTTTTTCCTCCTCGTTTTCCGCACTGGGGAGGACTGTGGGAATCTGCGGTCAAAAGCGCAAAATATCATTTGGTTCGATTAATGGGTAATTCCCAATTCACGTTTGAAGAATTATATACTATTCTTACTCAGATAGAAGCAATTCTGAACTCACAACCGCTGTTTCAATTGTCATGCGATCCAAATGACTTACAACCGCTGACGCCTGGTCATTTTTGGATAGGCATCGCAATGACTGCCTATCTCGACATAGACTTTACTGAAACGCCTGTTAATAGATTGACATTCTGGAAACAATGTACTCAGATACAACAATCTTTCTGGAAGCGTTGGTCTGTTGATTATCTGAATCATCTACAACACCGTCCTAAATGGTTACGCCCAGTCTCAGACATTAGAATCAATGTTTTAGTATTGGTAAAGAGCGAGGATACCCTCTCGTTAGAATGGCCACTTGCTCGAGTCATAGATACTATCCCCGGCAAAGGTGGAAAAACCCGCGTTGTTCGTTTAAAGACCGCTCACGGCGAATATACTCGTCCCATAACTAAACTCATACCTTTACTGGTATCGGACAGTTAAGATTATGTTATTACCTGTGGTATTTTCAATTTTTTTTTAACTTAGGTTTAGGTTTTAATCTATTTTCCATTTTATGAATTTTGTTTTTCGTTTTACGCGTTGAAACAACTTTCCGCTCGCCCCCCCAGTATGGAGAAATTCATAAAACTTCATTTTTCCAGGTGATTCAGTTCCCACCTCTAGCTTTTAATATTATGCGCCACGCCGCACTCTATACTTTACCCCAATTTTAACGACCCCTCCAAAGTCAGTATAAATCGATACTCCGAAGTACCCAGACTGTGTTCTTTTCTTTCTAGGTGTTAGAAAACGAGGTTATAAACTGCTGGTTCCAACATGAATCCAAAGTTGTTTGCTTTGGGCGGGTTTCCTTACATAATTTTGAGCAGGTCAGAACTAATAGTAATCGAAGGACCACTCTAGTTAAACAACTAGAGACTGTATACATTTAAATAAATATCAGAGGTTTGGGAAAAACCAACTGATTAGGATTGCGGAGCAGGTTATAAAGTACACTCTTCGGTTATACCTTATATTACGTTCTGCCAAGCATAGGAAAAGGTATATAAAACCTGACAAGTGCACTACTTAGCAGCGAGTGATAAATACAAATAATACACTGGACGTTTGCTAGTCCTGAGGTCCAGTAAGAAAATATTCAATATAAACCATGTAATATAAGTGTTCTCTTAGATTCGTGACAGTTGAACAAGTAAATGGAATAAATATTCGAGAACAAAATCAAGTAAGATTGGTAGAGCAATAAGGCAACGTAGCGGATGCCGGCAAATAAAGTTTGTATATTGATAAAAAAAAGGTGTTGTTTCACGACCTTTCACAAACACTACTGTAGCGATCAATATATACAAGGACTGTAACACATATTTACGTTTCACTTTAGTACACTATATTAGTAAAAACTTATAATCGATACTATCGACATTACGTCGATGTAAAAGAGAGCGACCACTCCCTCAATGGTTAATTTACTGACTGCTACCGTTTTCTACATATTTTTAGAGAAGAGGGGAATTAGGTGTTTGTTGATCTTGCGCTCTAAACAGAATTGTTATAAAATGGGGGCGAATTATGCTCCAGTGGAAACAGGGGCGTCTTTGCTTGAAAAGAAAGCACTCTGTTTAAACTGTTGTTTAAACACTAGGTATAGATAATTTCGCTGCCTTAATTACTAAGTTTGTAAATTTTTCAATTATATTATCAATGTTATTCTTATTATCTTATCCTATATTATTAATTTGATCAAGTCCACTTCCAATTTCATTCTTATTTTTCCCAATTTGCCCGTTTAACATTAAAACGTCGAACCATTACTGGAAGTTTTTCTTGTCCATTTTCAATTTTTATTGCTCAATGATCACTGTTTATATTCTCTTCTAATACATTCCATTTATTTACTATTAAATTTGATCTTTGTGGTGCCAATGTTATATCAATGTCCCTATTACCCCTGACAAAAGTACAGAGCTTGCCTGGTTGATTTAAAATCATTAAATCATGTTTTATTATAAATTCCTCTACTGCTCTCCCTTGTTTATCAGGTGTTGTCGTTCTACATGACCACATTGGTCATATACCATTAACATCACTTGAAATGATTATATTTTTTGAATTCATACAACGTAATGCTTTTTTCATACTTTGCAGATATATATTAACATTTTCAGAGAACTGACAATAAACTGAAATAACATAAAAGTTAAGTTCATGTCCTTGTATATGTACACATACACAATTAGATGAACTTATATCAGTTAATAACATGGCCTTAAATTCTCGTTTCAAAATAACAACATAAACTTTCGGTGATTCACCATTAGTGGATAGGGACAGTGGGAATCTCGTTAATTCATTCATGCGCGTCACTAATTGGATGACGAGGCATTTGGCTATTAACAATATTTTATTTTGTTAAAATACAGTTGCCACCAGATCTTGGGTGGCTACTAATATTCCTGGCACACAGGCCGGATTTTACATTACAATAAATAAAGTCAAGGCAGACAAAGGCGCACAACTCACGAACCGCACTCGCGCACAACACCATATATGCGCTACGTACAATAGACCTGAAGGTGGACTAGGCCGGGCGGATGATCCTCATCGTCTTCTCCATACGGAACGTCCGAACGCAGCGTGAATAGAGGCTCCCCATTTGAGGGTCGAATGAACGCAGCTACCTTTGACCGATGATGGAATTTTTAGAATAATTGTTTTTATCTTCTCATTGCATCGAGGCCAGATGCCTCGGGCGCCGATAACAATCCGATGGGTGTGTACAAACTTTTTACGTGTGTTGTACGTAAATAAAGAGCTACACCACATCAACATCGGCTTCACATGAAACTCTTCTCGAACTTTATCGATTTTCTCCAAAATTTGAGACATTTTTTTTTCCAAAAACCAATTGACTTTTTGAAACGGCCAATATGAAATGTAACCCTCTCTTACTCAATCTCGTCCAACCTAACTCCTGGCGGGTCTTAATCTCGAAAAAAAAATTGGGGAGGGGCGGGGGGATATAATTCAGGGAAAAAGAGAGTTTGATACTTCCGTCCATCTGGACCGGTAGAAAAAATTTTTCGGGTCTCATATTGTTGACTAAACTAATATATTTTTTCAGGTTGACCCCCCCTTTTTAAATTCTATTGACTGGGACGATTTTTACGAATCGAATGGTTTTTGTTTCGTTCCGATAGCTCAAATAATATATATTTTATTTCGATTTCGTTTTCGGTTTCTTAGGAAGCTCGGACTTCCGAGGTTGTACGTTGGGGGGCGTGAAAATCCATAACTTGATTTTGTGTTCAAAAAAATTTTCCCTACACAGCCATATATATATATTGTTTTTCCAAAATTTTCGAAAATCGTAGCTCAAGTTCCCCTTTAACGGTAAAGACAATCCGACGCTTGGGGAATTCTGCTTCGCAATGATAGTAAGAGCCGACATCGAAGAATCAAAAAGCGACGTCGCTATGAACGCTTGGCAGCCACAAGCCAGTTATCCCTGAGGTAACTTTTCTGACACTTTTTGCTGAAAACTCTTCAAGCCAAAAGTATCGATAGTGTCCTCGAATCGAATCAGACTGGAGGTAAATTGACGCGTACGATACGTCGGACACGAATATCAGCCGACCGCGAAGCGCGAATCCTCACGAGCTAAACCGACGAACGATACGCGACGCAACGACACATCACTCCTTGCCCTTGGCTCGAGAATACCGTGACAGTCGCCGCCTCGTGAGCGAAAGACGCACGCGTTTGGCCTCACGGAGTAAGTAAAGAAACGATGAAAGTAGTGGTATTTCACCGGCGATGTTGCCATCTCCCACTTATGCTACACCTCTCATGTCTCCTTACAATGCCAGACTATAGTCAAGCTCAACAGGGTCTTCTTTCCCCGCTAATTTTCCGAAGCCCGTTCCCTTGACAGTGGTTTCGCTAGGTAGTGGGTAGGGACAGAGAAAGAAGCATTTATGCTCCTGGATTTGGTTCCAACTCACCTCAGGGAGCGTTGGGACCAAACCACAGTGCAATGGTCCACCTACCTTTCGGCATAAGACCTGCGCTATCTATCCAATCCACTGACAAGAAGAACACCATCCCATCAACCCCACTCCAAAATTATTACTTTTGTTCATTTACATGATGCGCTAGTCCACCACCACAACATGGTTAGTACAAAGCGAACATTTATTACAGTAGAAAGATGAATCAAATAAATGTGAAAAAAGATACCAAAATAAAATAAGATAATAACTCAAATATAAAATAATAAAATGATTTAAAAGCCAAGTAATAGTGCCGCAACATAATATAACAGTAAAATACAATATTGAGAGTTTGACATTAGCATTACTTCAGATATAATGATGTAAGGAGCGAAATATAAATAAAGCAAACTGTTTTTCTTTAAAAAATATAGTGGTCATGCAGTTTACATTCCTATAAAATATTGCCAGTGTAAATCAAAAACACAACAAACAAAACAAAATCAAAAGATAGAGATTATGCAGGTTGTAACTCAAATAAAGATAAAATAAGCTAAAATAAATGTTAATTACAGAAGTGCATAAATACAGATATATAATTTACAGGTTATTGAGTGATACAACTCGATGTGTGTGTTTCAATTTTGGCTGTGTCAAGTGTCGTGTGTGTTGTGTTTTTTGTGTTAAGTTGTGTCATCCATTTCCTCGTCCAATATCATCCCCTGTCCCCATTCATTTAGCCATACGATCATGGTATAATCCGCTAGATCTATGTTCGTTGTGGGGTACGTTTTGTTTTTGGTTTTTAATCTTCTTATCAGTTTGTTCCTGGCCGTTATTCTCTGCTGTATTTGGCAGTGATTAATGATATGCTGTTGGTCTTCTGTTTCGTTTCACTCTCTGCACTTCCTGTCAGCTCTTCTTATGTTGAAACGTCTGTAGTAATCTGCCATGTGACCGTGTTCAGTTATAAGCTGTACTGCTTTCCAATTTAGTGCTGGTTGTATTATTTTGACTGTTTCAATGAGGTTGAAGGTTTTCCTCCCTTTTTCTGTGTTCTCCCATTGTGTTTGCCAGGTCCTGAGTTGAAGCGCCTTTTTTTGTCTCTTTATGTCTTGTTTCGTCGGGTAGTGTGCCGTCTGGGTGTGTGTGTGTGCTAGCTTAGTCAACCTGTCAGCTGTTTTCATCCCTATGTCTATTCTGTCAATTTTGTGTATGTCATAAGTTATGTGAATGTCTCTAGATTCTTCTTAGTTTCAATTGTCATTTTGTTCTTGTTCGTGCTGTTGGTCAGTTGCTGTATGATTGTTATGTTTAGTAGCGGTTTGGACAGTAGACTGATTTTTGATACGACTGAATTACTCAAACTTAGTTTATTGCATTTATTCTAAAGTACATATATATGAATAACAATATGTCACGACCATCGATGTGTCCCTTTCTTGTCGAGCTGTCATGTCATGTCTGCTTGACATTCAACCTTCACGGCCGTGTTGCCAACTCTGTTGTTGTCGATATCTCTAACAACCCCTTTTCTTTGTAATTTGAAATCTTTAAATTTGGAGGGTGTTTTAACAAGTCGTCCACATTTAGTTCTTGTTTGGGGCTTTGTCTCGCTCCTATCATTTTCTTCTTTGAGAGGCTCTCGTGGTTGGTCAATCATGGGAGCTTCTGTCGGTTCAATGGTAGGTTTGTCTAGTTCGGTTGTTTCTTCACTCTTTTCTTTGTCAGATTCTTCCATTTGATCGTCGTTTTTAGTAGGTCTGATCCACTGTCTATTCCTTCTATATTGTTTGCCGTTTATTTCTATGTCATAGGATCTATCAGAATATTGATGAGTTATCTTTCCTTTGTTCCATGTATTATTTGTATGACTTGGTGCTGGTTTGACTCTTACTTCTTGTCCAATCTCCATTGGTGGTAAGTTTTTGGTTGCCTTGTCGTAATAATGTTTACTCACTTTTCGTCTGTGTTCTATGAGTTGTGGAATGTCTTCTTTGATTGTGTTTGGTCGTAGTAGCTTGCCATTGGTTGGGATGTTAGTTCTGGTGCGCCTGGACATGAGTCGTTGTGCTGGGCTGTAATCAATGTCATTAGTTGGTATGTTTCTCCATTTTAGAATGTTTAACCATATGTCTCCATTTTCTTTTTTTGTTTTCTTCAGTATGTTTTTTGCTATTTTTACTGCTGACTCTGCTTTTCCATTACTTTGGCTGTGATATGGAGATGAGGTAATATGTTTGAAATTCCATTCTTTGCTAAATATTTGAAATTCTTTACTTGTAAAAATTCTTGCGTTGTCTGATATGAAGGTTTGAGGAATTCCATGTGTAGCAAAATGTCTTTTGCACTTTTCAATTATTGTGGCTGTGTCTGGTTTTCTCAAAAGGTCTATTTCAAAGAAATCGGAGTAGTAGTCGACTAAGATTAGGTACTGTTTGTCTTCAAATTGGAATGTGTCAGCAGCAATCTTTTCAAATGGTAGTGTCGGTATTTCATGTGATTGCATGCTCATCTTCTGTTGATTTGGAGGTGTTTCGCTGCAGATTTCACAATTTTGAATAAGGTTTTTTATGTCATTGTTCATATTCGGCCAAAATATTGTGTCTTTAGCCCATCTTGCAGTCGAGTTTATGCCCATGTGTAGTGAATGTAGGTTTGTTCTTAAGCTTGTGGGTATTAGCATTCTATCTTCTTTGTATATAAGTCCATCTTGAATAGTCAATTCATCTCTGTGTTTCCAGTATACTTGCAGTTTTTCTGTGACTTGTTCTTTTCTTTCTTGCCATCCTGTTGTTAATGTTGTTTTCAGTAGAATATACTCTTCATCTACGAGTGCCATTTCTTTTATTTTTTTAAGCTCGTCTGCCTGTAGGTTAGTTTCTTCGCACAAGTTGATCATTTCTATTTCTTCATAAATTATGTTGTTGGTTGCAAATACTACGTCTATGTGTTTTTCATCTATGATTTGATTTTTACAGTCTTCTGTTTTCAGTGCTCTGCTTAAAATGTCTGCTATTACCATTTCTGTGCCTTTCTTGTATTTAACATTGATGTTAAATTTTTGGAGTCTTAGTAGCATTCGTTGTAGTCTCTTGGGTGCTGAAGCTATTGGTCTTTTAAAAATGACTTGTAGTGGTTTATGGTCATTTTCAATTGTTATATTGGCCTTGCCAATGATGTATTGTTGGAATCTTCCACATGCAAATAATATGCTTAGGCACTCTTTTTCTATTTGTGCATATTGTACTTCTGTGTTAGTTAGGCTTCTTGATATAAATGAGATTGGTTTGCCATTTTGTAGTAGAACGGCTCCTAGTCCATTTTTGCTTGAGTCACATTGTATGGTTACTTCTTTTTTTGGATTGTAGTATGCCAGAATTGGTGTTGTGATTACCAGGTTTTTTATGGTTTCAAATGCCATTTCTTGTTCTTTTTCCCATTTCCAGTTTTGACTTGATTTTGTCAGTTTTCTCAGTGGTTCGCTTATTCTTGAAAGTGTTGGTAAGAATTTTGATAAGTATGTTGTGAACCCCAAGAAAATTTTGACTTCTAATGTATTTTTTGGTGGTTGCATTGACCTAATGCCTTGTATTTTTTCTGGATCAGCTTTAATTCCATCTGGTGTGAGTATATGTCCTAGGTATTTTACTTCTTTCAATCGTAGTTTCATTTTCTTCTTATTGAATCTTAAATTAACTTCCTTTGCTTTTTCAAGTAGTTTTTCTAAGTTTTTGTCATGGTTAATTGTTGCTTCTTCATCTGTTTTTCCTTTTCCTATTACTAGTATGTCATCGGCTATGATTTGAATTCCATTTAAGTCTATAAATATTTCATGTAGTCTTCGTTGATATTCTTCAGTTGCTGTACATATTCCAAAAGGTAGTCTTAACCATCTGTAGCGCCCAAAAGGTGTCCAAAATGTTGTTAGTTTTGAGCTTTCTTTTGTAAGTTTGATGTTCCAGAATCCATCCTTGGTATCTAAAACTGAAAATATTTTTGCATCAACTAGATTGGGTGTGATCTCTTCGATTGTTGGTATTTGATATTCCTGTTTCTTGATTGCCAAGTTCAGATGTTGTGGATCGATGCATATTCTTAATTTGTTGTTTTTTTTGACTAGTACTATGTTGCTTATCCAGTCTGTTGGTTCATTTTCTTGGGTTATTACTTTGTTCTTTGTTAATTCTTACAGTTTGCTTTTTAATTCGTCTCTGTAGCATAAGGGTATCCTTCTAGGAAATTGTTTGATGGGAGTAATGCTTGGATTTATTTCAATCTTATATTCTCCCTTTAGGCATCCCTGTCCTTCAAACAGTTCTTTGTATTTTTCTATTATTTCGTCTTTTTCTTCAACTTTATTGATTTCTGCTTTTATTTCAATAAGCTTCATATCTTGACATGTTTCTGCTGATATTAAGGTTATGTTGTCATCTCTGATAATTTGGAATCGTAGGTTATACATTTTATTTTTGTACTTACAGTTTAGTTTGGTTTGACCTAATGGTGTTATTATATTGTTGCCATAACATCTAAGTTTTAGTTTCGATTTGGTCAGTCTTGGTTTTTTTTCGAGTATTTCTTTTAGATTCTTAATGCTCATTACATTAACTGTCGCTCCTGTGTCTAAGTTGCATTTTAGTACTTTTTCTTTATCTTTATTTAAAAAAGTTAGATTTGTCATTATTTTCTTGTTGCATAGGCTAAAATTATCTGTTACAAGGTTTGTTTCTTGTTCACTGTCTTCTGAGCTTAGGGAAAAATCTTCGATTTCTCTGACTTTCTTTGTTTCTTGTTGACATACTCTTGATAAGTGATTGTATTTTCCACAATTACTGCATTTTTTACCATAGGCTGTGCAGTATTTTTTGTCATGTTTGTGTATTTGTCCACAGTATTTGCAGTTGTCTCTTCTGTACTTTTGCTTGTTTTCTGTGAATTTATTGTGCTGCTTGTATTTGATTGCTTTGTTTTCTCTGCTTACTTTGTTTACTTCACTCTCAATGTTTGTATTTTCGCTTATTTTCAATTCTTTCAATTGCTTCTCTGAAAGTTCTTTGGATTTGCACCTTTGAATTGCTTGTTCTAATGTTATATTCTTGTCTAGCCATAAATTTTCTCTAATTTTTATGTCTTTTATTGAGCATATTATTTTGTCTAATAAAATATCATCTGTCATTGCACCATATTGACAATTTTTTATCAAATTTCTGAGTCTGTCGAAATATTCTGCATATTTTTCATTTGTTTCTTGCTTGGCCATGTTAAATAGTGCTCTTTCATACCTTTTGTTAACTTCTGGTGTAAGGTTTTTTTTATTGCTTCTAGTTGTTGTCGATATCCCTAACAATGATGTCTGCCGAGTCTACGTTAAATACAATGTGTTTGTTTGAGTGCGTTTGTATCTTGTCCACTATCATGTCTGTAGCGGTCGTAAGTGCCAGCATTTCTAGTTTGTTGCTATTTAACGTAGTGTGCACTTTGTATTTGTAGTAGTCGTGTCTTCTGTCTTCTTCTATGTAGATGCCAATTGTTTTGGACTCGTCTTCGTCGCTTGCGTCTGTGTATATCTGTGTGTCAGGTGTGGCGTCGTTTGGCTTAGTTGTGATTGTTCTATAGGTAGGGTGTGGCAATTCTTCTGTCGTAGTGCGTAAATGTTGTATTGTTCGTCGGTTGTCATTATGTGTTTTGTATGTAGTCCATGCGTCGACTCCTGAGGGCGTCACTCCTGCCAATACGTGTAGGGCTGATGTGGGAGCTGTTCTGCATGCTTTGGTGATAGCTAGCAGGAATGGTCTCTCAGCTGCTGCTAATTGTTTTGTCAGTCTAGTGTCTTTAGGTCTCCGTCCCCATACCTCTGCTCCGTACAGAAGCATTGGTTTCACAGCGTTTTCGTAGATAAACTTAAGTATTGTCGGCTCACGTCCCCAGTCCCTTCCAGCAATGATGAATAATTTGTGTCCGATATCCGTGGACTTTTTCCGGTTTTGTTTGACATGTTCTAGCCAAAGTAGCCCTTTGTCCATTGTTAATCCCAAGTATTTTATTTTGTTGCTGAAACTGACATTTTGTTCTCTTATTTTTAGTATTGGTTGTCATGTTGGTGTGTGGAATAAACATTGCTACTGTTTCCTCTTCATTGTATGTCAGTTTGTTCCGTCTGGCCCAGTTTTCACACGCTGACCAGACTGCCGTCCATTTTTGTTCGATGGCCTTGAGGGACTTCCCTGAGACTAGCACTATTTGGTCGTCCGCAAATGCTTGGATCAAGTCATCGTCGTCTGTTTGACCTATCTCGTCTATTTCTTTGAACCAGCTTTCCATCAGGAGGAGCCAAAGTATGGGACCAAGGCTTGACCCTTGCGGGCAGCCGCGTTCCGTTGGGTCTATTATTTGGTCCGTTTGGATGCGCCTATTGTTTAGGAAGTCTTTACAGAGGTTTTTAATATTTTCTGGTGTTTCTGTGTTGGTTATTGCTTTTATGATTGCTGGTGTCCACGGTGAGTTGAATGCATTTTGCAGGTCCGATGTAATTACTGCTGTATGTATTTTCCTATCTTTGTTTGTTTTAATTTTATCCGTAACCTGTGTAATTGTGTCTATTGTTGAGCGTCCTTGTCTGAATCCGTACTGTCTATCGTTGAGTCTGTCGTTAGTTTCTAAGAAATGGGATAGTCATTTTGCAGTCATTTTGTCGAGGATTTTGCCGAGTACTGGGAGAAGGCAAATAGGCCGTTTGCCCCTGTCTTTTTAGGAAGCCACACCATATCCGCCTTTTTCCAGGCCTCGGGAGAGGGAGAGGGTAGGGACAGTGGGAATCTCGTTAATCCATTCATGCGCGTCACTAATTAGATGACGAGGCATTTGACGTGGACGAGAGTTGATGTTTGTCATCTGACCCCACCGCAGGCAATTAGTCTATGAACCGCGAAGCACCATTGATGGAATTCTACCCAACAGTGCTGGCCAATATTCTCGAGAGAGTCCACACTATTCGGCGACCAGACACCACGCTAAGACAGCGTGGCAGCCAAGAAGCGCACATCAGACAAATTCATCCGTCTCCCCGACTGGAAGTTATAACCCTTTCCCCTCAGATCCTTACCAATCGCCCTCACAACAGCATCATGCCTTAAGATGCGCCCGCCGTGCGTACGGGAGCTGCGTTGGACGATGTGTGCAGTTGTCTCGGGTTCTCTACACCCAGCACGACACATCGGCAACCCAAGCGGCCGCCTAATAGCACCACGAGAGCACCTCATGGCAGAAGCCAGCGCATTGCACTGGACCCAGCTCTATTGAACAAAGTCCTGACCCCTAAAGAAAGGGTCTTGCCGACGGGACAATCTTGAGTTATATTTGGACTTGCCAAACAATCTCAAGCTACGTCCGTCCACCGCATTGTTCCAGAGCTGCCTCCAGTACAAATGAAGACTACCAGTTTGATCCGGGTTGGGGACGTCCCTCAATCTGGCGACACACCACTCGCGTTCCCGCTCGATAGTGTCCTCGCCAGAGCAAGCAACGACCGAGGGCACCGTCGAATTACGCAACTGCATAATCCTCCTTAGCCTCAGATGACGGATAAACGTCAATAACTGGGGAATTCCAATACCACCAAACTTTATCGGAGCGTGGAAGTAGCCCTTGGCTACATCCTTGGACAGGTGAATCCAGCGTCTGATTGCAGCCCGAATTGTAAGGTTGAGCCCCTTTAAGGCCCAAACAGTTATTTTCCCCAAAACCAATGCATGAATATGCCTTGGAATTAGGTACATCCTGAGGATGTGCAATTTCTGTTGCGGCTTCAAAGGAGCTTTGCTCAACCGGTCCAATTCGGTCCCCACAGACACCCTAGCTCCACCCACCCGAGAGCCGATGAAGTCCACTCCCATGTTGCTCCATAACTCAACCACAGATATTTGGTGGACGGGATAGTTACAAAGTTTAAATTGCTGTCGGGTTTCAACCTTCAGCTTACTATCCCGACCAGAAGCTACGAGAGACAAGACTTTACACTTTTTCGGGTTAAGCGCCATACCCGCACGACAGACCTCGCGACTAAGATCATCGATGTTACGTTGAAGTTCAGCCTGTGACGTGGACACGAGAATTAGGTCGTCGGCAAAGTCCAACCACGAGATGCGATGACCACCAACCTCAAAACCAACATCATGCGAGACACTTTCTAAAATCCGATCCATCACAAGAGAAAACATGATGGGGCTCAAAGGGTCCCCCTGACGAACTCCACGCGCTGGCCTGACCCGCGACTTCCTACCGCCATTTGGAATTTCCAAAACGGTGTGTCCGTTGTTGTAGACATCGGTGAGATACATCAGCATATCCTCTGGGACTCCAGAACTTCTGCAGACAGCAAGGAGACTATCATGATCAACGGTGTCAAATGCCTTGCTGATATCCAGCCTAGCCATATGCACCGTCTGCTTCAAGCCACGCGCTCTCCCAAGGATTGTCTTAAAAATACACAGATATTCAGCAATTCCGTCAACATTCCTTCAGAAAGCTTGCTGCTCGTCGCTCAGTAGAACCTCAGTGTCCGCAATTCTCGAGCCCAAGATTTTATGCAGGTCAGCAGGTGTGGGCTTTAGTCCCACCTCAATGTTTTTAGGGATGAAGGCGGTCCTTGACGCATGTAGTTCATCAGGTAGACGCTTTCGCGCTAGAATCGTTTTATAGAAAATAGCAAGGAGTCTGGACGGAAGCTTATTCCAGTCCGCAGGTTTGATTCCGTCAGGTCCCGCAGCCTTACCATTCTTAACTTTATGCCGAGAACATTCCTCGGCGGTTATCGGCGCCCAAAGGTAATTAAAAATTCTCTCCGGGGCAGAGGGCTCCCCCAGCCTACCAAAGGCTCCCCCATCCGATTCGAATACTTCCTCCCAGAAGCGTTCAAATTCGGCAGGGGCCACTTCAGTAGTGGGCAATCCCTCAACTCCATCAAGAATCCTTCTTGCGCATTCTTTCGTGTTGTTATGGTAAAGCTTTTGAGCCTGGCGATACCTCAACCTTCTCCTTTCTCCCGCATTAAGTTGTTCCGTCAGCGGCGGGCCACCGCGTGTGTTGGAGCCTTTCGCCTTAGTCGGGACCATATTTCTAATCACCTCCCAGAGCTGATCGGAGAAATCATCAGTACGACTGCTAGCAATAAGCTCCCTAATGAACACACTACGGTCCCCAAGACTTTCATCGCTTAGTTCGCCAGACAAAAGGTCAATAGCATCGAAGAAAGTACCAGTTTCCACAGTGGGAACATCAAGAGTTTCAAATATAGGCGCCAGTTCAGGCGATGGGGAGCGTTGACTATTAGTAAGGGCTTGAATGAATTCTCGAACCAGATCCCGGTACGCAAGTTTTCTCCGCTTCCTTTCACTGCCTCGAAAGTTCTACCTGGCATCAGCGGTGTTAGATGTTCATTCATGTGGCTGACTTCGCCAATGATAGTGGCCTCAGCCTCGTACCGCGCCATCATCCGCTCCTCCTCGCCCGACCAGCGCGCCTTTACCCTCTCCAGAACAATCTCATCATTGGCCTCAACCGGATGTGCCCTGCTCTTATGCACACCCAGACCCGTCCTAGTTGTGAATGCCCGGTTACACAATTGGCATTTGTAGGGTTCACCCGGAAGATCACGATCACTACCACCTGTATCAATCTCACTGCCGCGCTGCGCAGCGGTGTTCCGAGGCTTATTTAGACGTTTCGACTGACCGTAACAAGTTTAAGGGTCCCCAGCTTGGTAGGCTAGAGACCCCGATTCAACAGCCATTAGGATACCCTGAGCCCAGGTGAACCCGCGAGCCCACGACGATACGTAACTGTTGACAGTCAAGTAGTACGGGTGGGTAAGCTTGCGGCAAACTTTACCGTCCTACAAGCAAGGGGCACACTGTTTCCCATCCCAGCGCCCCATAATTCGCCACCGAAGTATAGTGCTGACAACTGGAAGCTAATCGAGGAGCTAAAGGCGGACTGCGTTATGGGACAGCCCATCGATGCAATAGCTACGAGATATAGCTTCGAAAATAAGTTCAAAGTAATTATACCAAACAGGGAAGACTGGAAAAAAGGTGTACCCATACATGCAGATGTTTTTTGGTATACAGACGGGTCAAAGACGTTAGACGGCGTGATACAAGATTTTATAGGCAGGTATCAAATATTCAATAATATTAGAATAGATATTTCAATCCGCAGCTAGTTTCAGTGGAGAAAAAGGGGGGTCAGTAAATATCCTAAGAGATAATTTTATTTTCCAGTTCCATGAAATCTATTGGAAATAATGGTAAGACAGTGAAATTGAGATTGTACAGTTGATTTATTCTGGAATAAGATTTTGGAGTTATTGGTTACAATTGGTTCCAATGATAAGTTTAAACAAAACTATTTAACAGTATATGAATTCCCCTCTTAGTACTAATAGGTTCACATGGTAAGTATTTAACTGATTATACTAAATGCTTTTAAATTATAAGTTTCTGAACAGAGTGGCGTAGTAGTTAGTGTCAAAGTTGTCCTTCCTTAGGTTATGCCAACGATGAAGAAAAAAAACAATGAATACTCTTACTTTGTAACCCGTAGTCACAGTCCTAGGTATTCGACTAATCCACAGCAACAGGTGCACTACAGCTAGTCACCAATCAGAGTAATTTTCCCAGAGTATAACATAAAAAGCCTAAAAGAATGAAAGAGAAGTTAGATGGTGGCTAATTGAAATTTGGTTCGGTTAGGTTAGGAAGACTTACCGAAGGTGGAGTGGCTGTTGGTAGACTATTTGCAAAGATCCCCTTGCGGGCTTTCCAAAACATGAAAATAAAGGAAATAGTCCAAGTGTGGTTTCCGTTTGCTTCTGGCTTCAAAAATCCGAAAAGAATTCGTTCAACCTCATGTGGTCAAAATTGCAGCCATCAAAAAAAAAGACAAAACGGAAGAAGAGAGAACATAGACTCTCGACAGTATGTCAATTTAATGTCTGAGATAAGTAAGTCTAATTACCAACCTTAATTACTGGTCATCAACTGGTCAGTTTGACACTTAGGTAGAGGTAGCCATGTATGTTTAGACCGTTTATAGTGAAGGATCAATAAAAGAAGAATTTCTCATATAGTAAATAAACAATGTTATGATCAAGTTTTATTTTTAAATTGAAGTTTTAATTTAGTTTTGTTTATTTTATTCTTAATTTAATTATCAAGCGGTAAGTGTTAGCCTCCCCTTAATTTATTATGCGCTGTTTGGTTTTAGTTTGATGTAAATAAGTTTCAACCCGTAACAACCCCCCCTTTCCTGGAAAAAGTTTTTTTTCAAAAAAAAAACTTGGTAGTCCAAAACAATCTTATTTACAATCTTATCTAATCTATTTCAGGGCCCGAGTCAGAATTTAAATCTTCAGGCGGATGAGCTTTTATGTCCTTGGCGTGCCAGACACCTTTGGAATTTCCCCTTTCGTCCTTTAGCTCATAGGACCAGGGTGAACAAATTTTTGAAATAATAAATGGCCCTTCAAATTTTGGAACAAATTTGGCTGTTATGGACTTTGCTTTATCAGAAAGAGCGTATCGGCGTTTCCATACCTTTTGTCCCAGGATAAACTTCTCATCTCGTCGTCGTAGATTATACCTCTGCTTAGTGTTTTCATACGCTATCTTGATACGACGTCGAATGTCCTGGAAAACTTCCAATAAAGCTTCGGAACGAGTAAGAGGATCGGCATCAAGCTTTTGTGATGTAGCTAACGGGTGAATATCCTTTCCAGATAACTGGATTTCGCGACCAAAGATAACAAAGTTTGGACTGAGTTGGGTTACTTCATGACAGGAGGTACGTATAGCGCAGGCAATCTTCTGAAGGAACTTATCCCAGCTCCGGTGATTTTCAGCCACATAAGAGGTCAATGCCGTCTTTATTACTCTATGAGAACGTTCTACTGGGTTGCTCTGAGGATGGTAGTTTGCAACGTGAAAAGAGGTAATGTCGTATTGTCTAAGAATGTTCTGAAATACCGAGCTAATGAATGATCGACCATTGTCCATTATCGCCTTCTGAGGAGCACCATAGACAAGAATTACGTGATCTTCGAATATTTCAGAGATGCGTTTTCCCGTAGCTTGTCTTAAAGGAAATAAAAGTATATATTTACTAAATATATCCTGTATAGAGAAAATGAAAGAATATCCAGATGCAGAACGAGGTAGAGGTCCAACTATGTCTAAGCTAACTATTTGAAATGGTCTTACGGCAGTTGGGCCTTGACTAAGCATTTTTCCAGCTGGAGGTTTTTGAAGAGGCTTTGTTTGGAGACAGACCGGACATCCGGCAATATAGCGAGCGACATCTTGCTTTTGTTTAGGCCAATAATACTTTCTACCGATCTTAGTTCGTGTTTTATATACTCCCAGATGACCTGATGTAGGGGGATCATGATGTGCAGATATGATTTCCTTTCGTTTTTCCTTTGGGACCACCATTAACCAACCGTCACCGTCTTCAGCTAGTTCGGGGTAAGGAACATCGATTTTTTTGAATAGCTGTCCATTTTCCAAACGCCACAGCGGATACTTGGCTGGTGTATCTTGTATCCTCTGACACATTTTGAGGTACCATTTATCTTTAGGCTCCACAGCAATACTGTCAATGCAAGGAACAGCTCTTGAGAGGGCATCAGGAACAGTATGGTTACTACCTTTGCGATGAACTACTTCAAAATCAAATTGTTGTAATCGTACTGCCCATCTCGCGATTCGTCCGACAGGGTCCTTGATATTATTGATCCATTTAAGAGCGAAGTGGTCTGTTATGACAGTGAATTTAACGGCTTCGAGATAAGGACGCAAGCGCTCTATGGCAAACAACACAGCCAGGCATTCCTTCTCGGTAGTGCTGTATTTTCTTTCTGGCTTCGAAAGCGATCGGCTCAAATAACAAATGACTCTCTCATTACCTTCATCATCCATCTGTGACAAAACAGCACCCAGCCCGTAGTCAGAAGCGTCGGTTTGCAAAATGAACCGTCGTTCAAAATCCGGACAAGAAAGCAATGGAGCGGACACTAAATATTCCTTTAGAGCTTTAACAGAATTTTCACATTCAACACTCCAAACGAAAGGCTGGTTTTTTCGGAGCAGAGTACATAACGGGGCGGTCAATGACGAGTAATTAGGTACGAATCGTCGATACCAAGATGCAACACCAATAAGTCTACGAACTTCGGTAACCGACTTAGGTCGAGGGATTTGGAGGATAGCTTCCACTTTAGCTGGATCCACCATGAGTCCACCAGCGCCTATAAAGTAGCCAAGATATTTTAGTTCGGACTTGCAGAAATAACATTTGTCCCTATTAAGAGTCAGTCCCGCTTTGATGATTCGAGATAAAACTACCCGTAAAATCTCAAGATGTTTCTCGTAAGTATCGGTACAGATGATAATGTCGTCCAAATAGACAAATACATATTTCTCTAGATCTACACCAATAACTTGGTCTATAAATCTTTGCCACGTTGCAGGGGCATTGTGGAGTCCCATGGGCATTCGCCGGAATTGATATAGACCCCGATTAGGTACAACGAAGGCTGTCATGGGTTTAGATTCTTCCGAAAGTGGTATTTGCCAGTAAGCACTTTTGATGTCCAGTGTCGTGAGATAGTGAGCATCACGAAGTTTATCTAGAGTAGCACTTACGAAGGGAAGAGGGTAGGCATCCCTCGTAGTGACCTTATTAAGTTGTCGATAATCTACGACAAACCGATGACGTCCATCAGGCTTCTTAATAAGAATTATCGGAGCAGCCCAAGGAGAATTAGAAGGTTCCACCACTCCATCTTCGAGCATTTTGGTAAGTTCTTCATTTACTTGCTTTAAAATAGGCGGCGACAAAGGATAATGCCGTTGTTTAAGAGGCGGTGAAGAGGTTCGGATGACGTGCTCAACGTAGTTAGTGCATCCTAATTTGGAATCCATTCCTCTGAAGGTATCATCAATAAGTTTGTCTAGTCGAGATTTCTGCTCAGCATCCAGATGATCCGATGAAATTAAGGCTAACTGAATTGTTGGTTCACTTTGGGAGGAATTTCTAAACTGCCACTCACCCGAGAACATGTTTGGGATTATCTCCATTTCCATCCAAAAGTCCATCCCCAAAATGAGAGTATGAGGGAGGTCAGGAACAATAAGAACATCGATAATCTTTACCTTCTCACACAACGCAATTGGTAAAGATACCTTACCCAAAATACCACAAGTCTGGCCTGAAGCCACAACGCAAGACTTTTGTTCAGAGTTTTGGATTTTACAGAAAGATTTTAATCCGTTCCAACCAGATCCACCCAAAATGGTGTTTGTAGCTCCGGAATCCAACAATCCAAGCAACTGACAACCATAAATTTTCACTTGAAGATAGGGTCGCGTATCTCCTTTTGCATGCGCAAGGACATAATCTAGTAAAACGTGACGGCGTGAATCGGCCATGGACAACGATGAGTCAGACAGCTGGCCTACTGTTGACTTCGATTCCAGTTTTTTCGACAGTTAGGGCAATTATAAATCGAACAGTTGTTCTCTCCACATTTAAAACAAAATCGTTTACGAGGCTGATCACACTTCTTAAAACGGTGACCAGACTTGCCACAGTTCCAACAAGATGCTGCAAGTGAAGCGTTAGGTGGAAGTTCAGTTGGCGTAGAAGTTGGTGCTGAAAACGTAGCCATTGTTCTCGATTCTCGTTCTAGACAAGTAGAAGGGCTTTTGATAGCGGCGACATAAGGTTGACCTGAAGGTTTTCGGTATGCCAATTCTGGCTCTAGGAGAGATCGATTTGAAGAAGGCGGAGGAACGAATCTTTGTATCCTCGCCTCAGTCTCTTCTACTGCCCGACCTAATCGAATAAGCTCATCAACCGTTGATATCTTATGGAGGGCTAGCTGAGACTGTATGTTCGGTAGGAGGTTTCGTTGTATTAGAGCTACCCGATCCTTTTCACTGGGAGGTCGATCTAGCTTACGAAAAAGATTTTCCATGATCGTGATAAACGTAAGAACCTTTTCCTGTGCACCTTGAGTTCTTCGTCGAATCTCATCCATCAGGCTTACTTCATAATCGTACGGCAGGTATGCTTCACGCAGTTGAGAGACAAGATCTTGCCAGGAAGAAAATCTTCTGGTCCTGTACCAAAGCAAAGCATCCTGAGTCAGAAGTTCAGGAGCACAACGCAATAATTGCAGAGTAGAGACCCCTCTAGACATCCTGAGCTCTTCGATTCTCTCTAAAAATTCATTGACACTCGTGCGGCCATTAAACTTTACATTCCATCTAGTAATATCTGGCATTCGAGAATCATAGTTCCAACTATTAAGACTGGGTTGTAAAGAATAAGGAGAGTACTCATCCATACGACTTGACATGAAATCAGGTCTATCCCAAAGTCCATTGACACTATTCAATGTAGCTCTTCGAGAAGAACCATTGGCTGGATTATAGTGATGTTCTGTAACTGTAGGAAAAAAATTCACCCGTTGCCTAGGATCATTCATATAATTGGAATATCGAGCATGATGGAACAGTGGAAAAGACTGATTTGTAACTGGATCCGATGCATTTTCCTCAGGCATATCTACGAAGTCACCAACTATGTTTAAATTTCGACTCCCTGCAGGCTGACGTGAGGGTATTGGCTCATCCAATAAGGATAACTGTTGAACCCTATCTGTAATATTTTCTGATGTGGCATTTACTGATGCAGGAGGTGATGAAACGTCTTGATTCGGATGTCGAGGAGCTTCAAATTCCTTAGAGGATTCTTCGTAGATTTCAGAAAGTTTTTTTCCCAATTGATGACAATGTTGTATTAACGCAGTTCGTTTTTGTTCTTCTGGTTCTCTATCTCCTTCAAATCTTGATAACCGTCCAGAAACATGTCGAAGCCTAGTAGAAATTCTTTTGAAATCATTTTCAGCATTTTCATTATCAAAATTGTCCAAAGCGTCGTCTAGTTCCAGTATTTTCTTCTCGCATATATCAATTTCAACACCATAATCTAGAGACACGTCCCTTTTAATCAGCGATACTCCTTTCTCTTTTTCCAGTTTCAGAATTTCTCTCACATTATGTCTGAGTTCTGCCACCGTATTTACTGAAGGTAGTTTGCGAATATATAGCTCGTAGATTAATTCATCTTTAAGGAGCCTATTAATCTCCATATTGAATTATAAATCTGACTAAATTGAATGTACGAATAAATTTTTATTTTACAAAAAAAAATATAACTGCATAAAATGTTTTTATTACTATTTGTAAACCCCACTCCTTCCAAAAAAAAGGAATGAAAACCTACACGAGTTTATTCAAGAACTTTGCAAAATAAATTCCACAAAAAGTTTTGCAGAGAACCGAAAAAAAAAATCCCAAACCTATAAACTAATCTAGAATAGTTGCACACACCTAAATTTTATTTTACTTAACTCTTATTAAAATAGTAATAGTAATAGGAAAATCTTATATAAATCTTAATTAATTAGATCAGATTAGAATCACAATTATCTTAATGGTTATTCTTCTTTTATTGTGTACCGTTCCTACTATTAGATTAATACTGATGAAAATGTTTTATTTTATCATATTACCTAAAATGTACAAGACCAGTTCAGACCAATGTTAATGGCAGTTCAAGAAAAAGAAGAAATTTTATTACTCCCTGACCTATGACAGAAGAAGAATAAATTGACAGTCAAAATATGGTTATGCTATTTTATCCAAATATAATTTGTAAAAGACTTTTAAATTACTGAAAACTAACTAATTAAAGAAAATATGTGTGTTTCTTATGTTGTGTGATGTTTTGTTTTGTCCTGTTGTGATATTTGTAATGTTGTACTGTACTTTCAAGCTGTCCAAAACTTTTCAAAACAAGAACACAAAAGTTGTCTTTAATATACTACTACTATCGACACCAAGAAACTACGTTACAGGGTATAAAGTGTACCAAAGTAACCGGAAACTTACAATTCTCACAAAAGTAGATTTACACACGTTAAGGGCGCCAAATTTTGATACAAGATTTTATAGGCAGGTATCAAATATTCAATAATATTAGAATAGATATTTCAATCCGCAGCTAGTTTCAGTGGAGAAAAAGGGGGGTCAGTAAATATCCTAAGAGATAATTTTATTTTCCAGTTCCATGAAATCTATTGGAAATAATGGTAAGACAGTGAAATTGAGATTGTACAGTTGATTTATTCTGGAATAAGATTTTGGAGTTATTGGTTACAATTGGTTCCAATGATAAGTTTAAACAAAACTATTTAACAGTATATGAATTCCCCTCTTAGTACTAATAGGTTCACATGGTAAGTATTTAACTGATTATACTAAATGCTTTTAAATTATAAGTTTCTGAACAGAGTGGCGTAGTAGTTAGTGTCAAAGTTGTCCTTCCTTAGGTTATGCCAACGATGAAGAAAAAAAACAATGAATACTCTTACTTTGTAACCCGTAGTCACAGTCCTAGGTATTCGACTAATCCACAGCAACAGGTGCACTACAGCTAGTCACCAATCAGAGTAATTTTCCCAGAGTATAACATAAAAAGCCTAAAAGAATGAAAGAGAAGTTAGATGGTGGCTAATTGAAATTTGGTTCGGTTAGGTTAGGAAGACTTACCGAAGGTGGAGTGGCTGTTGGTAGACTATTTGCAAAGATCCCCTTGCGGGCTTTCCAAAACATGAAAATAAAGGAAATAGTCCAAGTGTGGTTTCCGTTTGCTTCTGGCTTCAAAAATCCGAAAAGAATTCGTTCAACCTCATGTGGTCAAAATTGCAGCCATCAAAAAAAAAAGACAAAACGGAAGAAGAGAGAACATAGACTCTCGACAGTATGTCAATTTAATGTCTAAGATAAGTAAGTCTAATTACCAACCTTAATTACTGGTCATCAACTGGTCAGTTTGACACTTAGGTAGAGGTAGCCATGTATGTTTAGACCGTTTATAGTGAAGGATCAATAAAAGAAGAATTTCTCATATAGTAAATAAACAATGTTATGATCAAGTTTTATTTTTAAATTGAAGTTTTAATTTAGTTTTGTTTATTTTATTCTTAATTTAATTATCAAGCGGTAAGTGTTAGCCTCCCCTTAATTTATTATGCGCTGTTTGGTTTTAGTTTGATGTAAATAAGTTTCAACCCGTAACAGGCGTAGGAGCCGGTATAGTAGGGCTAAAGCAAGGGATAGCCTTCCCAGTAAGCCTATCAAGGAACGTCACAATTTTCCAGGCGGAAATTACGGCGATTCACCACTGTGTGGAAGAAATTAAAAGGCAGAAGAGAACATATCGTTCAATTGTCATCTTCACAGACAGCCAAGCAGCGCTAAAGGCACTCAACTCCGTTTTTGAATCTAGGGGTATTTCTCCTGCTATAATTTGTAGTGCGATAGTTGAGGTAGTTCTATATGCCTTAGTCATAGCAATAAGTGCAGTTCTCTGTTTTTGTATAAGTTTTTCTTTAAGTTTATTTCCTAAAACATCCTCCCATGTGCCTACTGCATATAAAATAATTGTTAAAAATACTGTTTTATATAAAATTTTGACCGTCTATACTGAAACCCCCAATCTGGTCTGACTAAAGTGCCTATGGTTGAAAATATCCTTTGAGCTTTAGCACCAACTCTGTCAATATGTGCCGCAATACTTATTCTTGTACCAAAGGTAACGCCAAGATATGTTGCTTCTTGTTTATATTTAATAACGTTGTTATATATTTTTATTCTTGGAGGTCTTTTACCTCCCTTTCCTGTGTTAACGATACTTCTTGTGCACGTTCTTTTTCGATTTTTGCTTTTGGAACGTTGATTACCCTGACTTCCATCTTTAAGTGTTATCATTACAGTTTTTTCTTTTGACAATAGCATTCCTTCTTTAATACACCAGTTATTGATAGTATCAGTAGCTATTTGACCCTTATTTTCAATACTTCTTCTACTATTTCCTTCAATTTGTACAATGATATCATCTGTATACGCTAGAATTTTGTATTCCTTTTGTTCTAGTTCATTGAGCAGCTCATCCATATAAATATACCAGAAGTGAGGTCCTACTACTGATCCTTGGGGACAGCCTTTATTAATGTTTCTAACAATTTTCTCAAAACCATCAGTTACACTTACTTTTCTATTATCCAGATAACTTTCGACCAATTTTAAAATATTTTGTGGACATTCTCGCCGATATAATTCTTCACAAATTGCCTTCCATTTTACATGGTCAAATGCTCCCGTAATATCAAACTCCTTTTCTCATTGCTTTAATAGATTCCTCAGTCCCAATTTCAGTTCGGAAACCATATTGTTTATTCGACTTAAATTGTCGATGCACAATTTGATTTTCAAGCCTCCATTTTATCAGACGTTCTAAAGCTTTACTCAAACATGATAGGAGGCAAACTGGTCTATAAGATCTCGGATTTGTTTTATCTTTATCTGGTCCTTTGAGAAGAACTATTGTGTTACCTTCTTTCCAAATTCCAGGAAAATATCCAATGTGCAGGCAAGAATTAAAAATTTCAGTGATTATTGATAATGCGTTTGTTTCTGATGAGATTTTAACCATCTCTGGTTCAATCAAATCTAAACTAGGTGATTTATTATTTTTAATGCTGCTATTGACATTTTTATTTCATCTGGAGTCCAATCCTGTATATTTTCAATATTTTTTGGTATTTCATATATTGGTCTTCCATTACTATAATTTTCTTCTATTGTTCCAAATAAACAATCTGGAGAAATTCATAAAACTTCATGTCTCCAGGTGATTCAGTTCCCACCTCTAGCTTTTAATATTATGCACCACGCCGCACTCTATACTTTACCCCAATTTTAACGACCCTTCCAAAGTCAGTATAAATCGATACTCCGAAGTACCCAGACCGTGTTCGGGAACTATCGCACCCCGCAAAACGCTTAAATTAATTAATTATTGCCTCCGGTCTTTTTGCAGTAATATAAATACAGGTAACTCCTGTAAGTAGTAAGGAAGCTGAGTTTACTTGCGCTCTTATTCGTTGTATTATTGTAAAACTGTGCCGAGAGTAAAGCGAATTAACCGCCATATCTGTGAAAAAAGTGAACACTAGATGTTGCCAAGTGGTTCAGCTTGTCAGAGAGCTTGATGAATATATTTATTTGTAACCGGGAACCTGTGTATTTGTGCCTTTCCTAATAAATAAATATCTGATTATCAATCTCGTTAACATAAATCTGTGTTCCTTATTTCATTCTCGGGTTACCGAGTGGTCCTTCACCCGCTACTATCGAAGCGCAATGGAAGAATAAGGGACGCTTTAACATATACGCACCAGCAACGCTATACCTTTTTTTTTTCTTTTTTTTTGCCCTGGGAGGTGGGGTGGAAGCTAATGCCATTCCCACAGCGGGCAGTGCAATGCTGTGAGTTCGTGTGGGACTTTCACCGCACTAAACCACCCTCCTCGAAACACACCTCGGGTGTAAGCGTACACCGGAAAGAGCCGAAAAAGCCATACCATCGATGTACCACCCGACTACCAAACAATAGTAACCGAATAACCTAACCATATACCTACCCGTTATCTCTCCTATCCTCCTCTTCCTTTGTGCTCATTACCCTAACAATAAATTCCTCAACCCTTTTCCAATTCCCTACCTCTGCCATCATGAAGTCCACAAGGTCTTCCGCATCTGGAAGGAACCCTAAATCATCGACCAAAGACGTCCTCTCCTCCTCCCATCGTACACATTCATACAGGACATGGCCCGGATCGTCCCTAATCCCGCACCTAGAACATAGATGATCACTAGGAGACTTCTTGATCCTATGGGTATAGGAGCCAAACGACCCATACCCCGTAAGAACTTGAGTCAGGAAATAGGAGGTCGTACGATGTTTGCATTTTACCCATGCCCTAACATCCGGGATCAACCTTTTGGTCCATTGGGCTTTCGAAACAAGTCTACTCCAGCTATCCTGCCATTTATTATACGTTCTTTCTCTGGCCATTCTCCTGTTGCCCGCCAACCTACTCCCTATCGTAAAGAGAAAACACCTCTCAGCAACCAGAAGATCTATCGGTGGAAACCCTGATAGGACCTGGACAGCCTCTGCAGACACGGTTTTATAAGCGGCAGCGACCCTAAGCAAACCCCCTCTCTGTGCAGACACTTGAGTGTTTTTATACTTATTCACTTTCATTATCTCCCTCCAGACCGGAGCCGCGTATAATAAAATCCCATGTATAACATTACCGAGCACCCTTCTTTTTCCATAACCTGGACCCCCAACATTGGGCATGATCTTCTGCAATTGCGCTGTCTTACCTTTGGCCTTGGATACCATATGTTCCACGTGCCTAGCGAAGCTCATATTTCTAGCAAAAACCACCCCCAAGTATTTGCAGGAATCCGTTGCTTCTATTCTCTTCCCGTGAATGGCCACTCTGAATGGACCTGTTTTCCCTGGACACCTGATCAGGACAATTTCTGTCTTTTCCGGAGCAATTTTTAACCCGTTCGCCCTGGTCCACTCCATCGCCAACCCAGCCGCGTTCTCCGCTTCGTTTCTAATGATATTTTCCGTGCTGCCGACCACCCAAAAAACCAGGTCATCGGCGTAGGCAACCGCGTAAGTTCTTGGTCCGTAGCGAAGCTACAGGATGCCGTTGTACATGATGTTCCACAAGACCGGGCCAAGGACCGAGCCCTTTGGAACTCCCATGGAACATTTGTGCGAAATAACCCCCGAAACTACAACTCTGTTATTTAAGTAACTATTTATTATATTGGCCAGATATCCACTTATATTACCTTCAAGAATTGAGCCCATAATTTTGTTCCACTTGGCGGTGTTGAAAGCATTACGAATGTCCAACGAAACCAGCGCCCCCCATTTCTCCCTACTTTCCGTAATTTTACCTTGTAAATCCTTGATGGCTGTGACTCTTGAGTGTTTCTTCCTGAATCCATGTTGCCTAGGAGACAATAAATCTTTTTACTCGATCTCTCTCGTCAGCCTATTCGCGATAAGCCGTTCCAGTAACTTCCCCACCGAATTGATCAGACTTATAGGTCGGTAACTTCCGCTCATCATAGGGTCCTTCCCATCCTTTAATAGCAACACTGCTTTGGCCTTCTTGTGTGCGTCTGGGAAGACTTGCCTCCGCAAAGCCCCATTAAAGTATTCCAGCAGCTCCATGGGTCTTAACTTCACGGCTATTTTCAGGGCCTCCACTGTGAGCCCATCCGGGCCCGGGGCCTTTTCGTTCTTTATATTGTTAGTAGCTAATAGTAATTCTGCCAAGGAAAAATCGGAGTCCTCTTCCTGATCTCGGTCGCAGGCCGACACTGTCCTCGTTGTGGGGAATAGCTTGTCGAGGACAAGTTTCCTTCTCCTCACGGGCATTTTCCCGCACTTGTTGTTACAGAGCTTTCTGGTTACAATCTGATAACCTTGCCCCCATATATCATTTTCCAGCTCAGCGATGAGATTATCCAAGCAAGCCCTCTTCAAAAATCCCCTTCTTCAGTTTCCTCCATTTCTCTTTCATATCGGTAATCAATGCCGCTCTGGCTAATGTGTTATTCTCTCGAGCTAGTTTTCTTCTAGCGGCCATGAGTTCGACTCTGTCTTGTTCTATATCAGAATTCCACCAATATGGTTTGATTACTGGCAATCCGCTTTCCTGGGTCGTAGCCTTCCTATATGCCTGAACAATATCCTCGTAATTGCCATTTCCTTGCTTTACCAGTCTGACATATTTTTCTACATCCAGGTACACCTAGTTTTTGGTATTAGATTTTCTTATTTTCGCCTTTGTTTTAATACTAAACGTTATGTGGCCATGATGTGTGAACGGATTGCGATGTTCCACCCTCCAGTCATAGA
The DNA here is from genome assembly GCA_949126875.1 of Lochmaea capreae. NCBI lineage: Eukaryota > Metazoa > Arthropoda > Insecta > Coleoptera > Chrysomelidae > Lochmaea > Lochmaea capreae. The sequence continues at coordinate 29,912,750 of OX421406.1, forward strand.
TTTCCCTACAGGTGTTAGCTGATCCGAGTGTCACATCAATATGAGTTTTGGATGGCCCTCTTTCAAAGGTATGTTTACCATTATTGGCTGCAGTCCAGTTTAAGAAAGTCCAGCGGGGCAGTGCGCCCTTACCCCGCTAAGGCTAATTACTCTAGGAGTTCGCCAGGTATCCCAGAGGCACCGTTTCTGACTGCGTTTCGTGCAGCCATTCATCCATGGTCACGGTAGCTAACAACGAGAATTACGGGTTCTTTTTTCGAGGTTTACTCCTCTAGGCTTTTTTCACGGTTGCCTCCGGACGCAGATTTGCCAACGGGCAGGCCCACATAGCTGCCTCCCCTATGTGTGGCCTTTGAGTTTAATTGATAATCTGGGGGTAAGTCGGGGTGTTCCATGAAGAAGTAGAAGAAGTGTGATAAGTGGAAAATAAAAAACAGAGAAAAAAGGAAAGGTTGGCGGAAGATAGAGGGAGGAAGAAAGAAAGAGAAGCGATCCAACATGTGAGATAAGTCTATTGTCTTAATATGAAGAAGAAGAAACAAGAAGAATAGCGAAAGTAAAAGATATTGGAGGGTTAATTAGAGTGGGTAGGACGTGATAGTCCTGAAGATAGTAGTTCTACCTCCCCTTGGCTTGATTATAAGATGCTCAGCGAGGACGGGGAGGGCAAGGGCGATGATTTTTTGTCAGGTTTACTCCTCTATCCCCTTTGATCCGCGGGTGATTTTTCAGAACTCATCGTTCCTATCCATCACCTATCCCCGAGGTCGGTCGGTCGTGCCTCCCTCACAGCTCTTAAGAGCGCAGGAACCACGACCGACCACTCCTCGTGGAGACACCCTATGAGCCATTGGGACGCGCCGTGTCGGGTGGGGCAACCCCTCCCAGGAAACTCGTATGGAAGATTAGGGGTGAACCACTTCCAGCCTCCTCCATCCGACCCTCCCGGGCACGGAGCAACGCTATACCTACATCCACTGCTCTTTTGCTTCCAACTTATTCCATCCATTTTTGGTTAACTTCGAGCCGGATATCAACTTTAGAGGCAAACCGTTGTCTTTTACGCTAAAACCGCTTCTCTACATTCCAATCCGCTTTCATTTAAAAGAGGTGTCGAGGTATCCGTGGATGTACACCTGACAACAGCGCAAAGAAAATTCAACGAAAAAGCATTTTACGCGGGAATGTGTTAGCCATCATAGATTTCCCGATTCCAATGGTATATTTTCAATTTTCCATGATTATATGAACATTTTATTGAAAAGTTATATTACATGACATAGACTTCGCTACATGCATTCAAATTAAAAATTATTCAGAAAATGGTTATATATTGCATTAAACTAATCATCTGTTATTTTGATTCGCTGCAACTTCGCAAATAATTGAACATCATTGTACATATTTTTAGTGATATTGAATACTGTATTTATTGTGTAAAATTACTCTTGTTTTTTCAGATAATTTTACCTAAACTGTATGTTTATATTGCGCTAAGGTTTTGTGATTTAGCTGTTCGTGCCGCTGTTTGTGTTATAAATTAACTTGTTTAAAATGTCGCAATGTCGTATAAAATACTGTCTACACTCATCCAAAAGAGACTGGTAAGCAGTATAAGCACAATATTAGGACAATATCAATACGGATTTAATAAAGGCAAATCAACCATAGACGCAGTTCATATCCTGAAGCAAATATTGGAAAAAACTCACGAACATCAAATCGGAACAGAGATGCTATTTATTGATTTCGAACAAGCCTTTGATTCAATTAATAGACAACAACTAATGAGAGCACTTCAAACTATGAAGATAAACAAAAAACTGAGAAAATGAATCTGGATTACTATGAAACAATCAACAGCTACGGTAAAAACACAAAAAGGTGAGACGGACATATTCGAGATTAACAAAGGAGTCAGACAAGGAGATTCTCTGTCAACAACTCTATTTAATCTGGCGCTGGAATATGTAGTCAGAAACGTAAACAAAGGAAACATAAGGACAAGGGGCGGACAATTGATAGCTTATGCGGACGATTTAGTCTTGGTAGCAAAAAACAGAGAAATTATGAGAAAAATGTTTCAAGAAATTGTGGAAGAAGGTAAAAAAATGGGTCTTAAAATAAATGAAACAAAAACAAAAATAATGACAGTGAACAAACACCTAATGAACAATAATAATAGCATCGGTGACTTCAAATTTGAAGAAGTTGATAAAATAAAATATTTAGGAGTTACAATAACCAACAATAGGGATGGGGAAATGGAAATAAAGGACAAAATAATGGCAGCAAACAGAGTCTTCCAGGCAAATAAAAATCTATTAAGAAGTAAATTTCTAGGCAAAAACACCAAAATGAAAATTTATAAAACAATAATTAGACCAACAATAACGTATGGAGCTGAAGTTATGATAATGACCAAGAAACAAGAAGAAGACCTAAAAAGTTTTGAACGAAAAATACTAAGAGTCATATTAGGACCAAGAAAATAACTCAAAATGAATATAGGAAAAGAACAAATGAAGAACTGAAAAAAGACATCCAGAGGGACATCATAAGTGTAATAAAAGAGCAAAGGTTAAAATGGTTGGGACATGTGTGGAGAGCAGGCCCAAACAGCACAATTTTTGCGATGACTGAGTGGAAGCCAAGTGGCAAAAGAAAAAGAGGGAGGCCAAAATCAACGTGGCTACAGGAAGTTATAGATGACATAAACTGTCTAGGTATCCGAAACTGGAAGGCGAAAACAACCGACAGGAAACAGTGGAGGAACATAATTAAATTGATTTAAAAACTTGGAAATGGGGCCCGATCCCCCCCAAAAAATCTGGATCTAAAAAGCCGCTCCGGCGACTAAACCCCTCTTGGGGTAGATAGTCACTATATATATATATGTCACCTACGCCTATGTCCTAGGTGTAGAACCTTATTTAGCATAGTCATCATTTATAGTTTATAGTTGTATAATAATAAATTGCTGAGTTGTTCTTTTTCATATTTCTTCATTAAATTAATTCTCATGTAAATTAATCAGTTTAGAACTTGTATCCGATTTGATAAGTTGTCTTAGTTAATAAACCAATTTTTAAAAAGGCATTTACAGGGTGTTTTTATATAATTGGCGCAGTCAGTAGGATAGTCAAACGAAGTGTTAGTGCAAATAACAGTCGGTTCGTGTTAACGATTTATTGACTATTTTAAGTGAATAACGTTTGAACTCTTGGTTGAGTGAATTTAGTAGCTTGACTCGAAGATTCTCCTAGTTCAAGAACCCAGAAGACCCAAGTGGAAATTGGAGTGTTCCTGTACTTCTAAGCCCATGGAGAGGACGTTGATGATTTTACTGTAAGTGCTTAATGTCGTATAAAGAAAATTTTACTATTAATTGATTTTAAAAAACTTTGATATTCTGATTCAAACTCTGATTAAGTTCTAGCTCAAATTTTATCAGAAAAAAGAATATATAGAAATCTAACTTTTCATAAAAAATTTTTTTTCATCTTATTTCTTTTTTTTTTTTTTTTTTATCCAACAAAATGGCTACACCACAAGTTCCAATTTTAAAGAAAGAATTCTTAGATATGATACCAGAATTTTATGGTGATAATGCACTTCTTCCAAGATTTTTGGAAATATCAGAAAAATTAGTTAATAAATTTTATAATGCAGCAGATGTAGGAGACTTTCAGAATGAATATCTGATGTCGAGTATTCTAGCTAAAATTAAAGGCGAAGCCGCCATAAATATTTCCTCATGCAATATAAGAACATGGGAAAACCTTAAAGATGCGTTAGTGAACACATACGCAGATAAACGTGATATTTATACTTTAAATTTAGAATTATCTGATTTAAAACAGGGTAACGAATCTCCCTATGAATTTTATAATAAAATACAACATATTTTAAATTTACAGATATCTCATTTAATGACGCATTCTAATTGTAATGAACAAATAATTTTAGGTAGTTATTTTAGAAATTTAGCTCTTAGAGTTTTATTAAGAGGACTGAAAGAACCTCTAGGTACACTTATGCGTACCAAAAATCCGGAAAATTTAAATGTAGCTTTAAGTGTTCTCACAAATGATTTCCAAATATACTTAAGTCAAAATAATTATTCAAAAAATAGATTTAGTGGCGTAAATAACCAAAATAAAAATAGGAATCAATATCAAAATAATTCAAATTATCCACAACAATCAAAATCTAATCAGTATAATCAAGGTACTCCTGTAAATCTTACACAGAGAAACCAACCATTGAATACTAATTTGCAAAATATACCAAATACGTCAAGAAATTCATCAGAACAGAATAATACAAATTTTAACAAAAATAATACTAATGTCTTCAAACCCGGTCAAAATCATCGGTTACAAAGACCAACACCTATGAGTGTGTCCACGGCAAATACATTTAGGCCTCAACAAAATCAATATCACTCACAGAATCAAAATAGTTCTGTGAGGCAACACAAGAATTTTTTTTCTGAAGAATTACACAATTTAGATGATAGTCAATGTTCTAGTGAGGAACAAGATGATTTTTTAGAGATAACAGCCTCGGGACCACAAGAACTAGAGTAGAATTATTGAATTTAACAGATTCAGTAAGTGACTTACCGTACATAGTTTTTCCAGAATATAACTTGAAAGTTTTAATCGATACCGGGAGCACAAGATCCTTTGTGACACCAGAAATCGCAGAAAAATACTTCAAAAAATCTTTTATCCGAAAACCATTTCAAGTAACTTCAGCACTTGGTACATCTAGACAAAACTTCTGTACGAAAATTCCTACATCTAGTATATTCAATTACAAAAAACAATTTAATTTAGAATATTGTGTTTTTAAATTCCACAGTCACTTTGACTGTTTGTTAGGATTAGATAATTTAAAAAAATTAAAGGCTATTATTGATTTTACAAAAAATTCTGTCGTGACACCAAATAGTCAGATTGAGTTGAATTATTTCAGCATAAAGAAAGAGGGCATGAATTGCATAGTAGTGCACCCACGTTGCGAACAAATAATAAGTCTGAATATAAAAAATGTAGCTTATGGTGATGTTATCATCCCATACACACAAATAGGGAAATTAGAAATTCCTGAATGCATAGCAAAAGTTGAAAATAATAGGGCTATTTGTACAATTCTTAACCCTACAGAATCTTATTTTAAAGTAAATTTAAATTGTTTTATAGAAGCTGAAACGTTTAATGAAAATGAACGTATTTCACACTCTAATTTAAATACAATTTTCACTGAAAAATTTAAGTTTGATATTTCTAAAGTTAGAACAGAACACATGAATTCTGAGGAAGTTGAGACTATATTGAAATTAGTTAAGGAATATACGGATATTTTTCATGTTGAGGGAAACCAATTAACTTTTACAAACAAAATTAAACATCATATTAAAACTACTAATGAAGTGCCAATATATTCAAAGTCATACAGATATCCTGAAGTTTACCGAAAAGAAGTACAAAACCAAATCCAAAATATGCTAGACCAAAATATCATACGACATTCTAATTCGCCTTGGTCAAGTAATATTTGGATTGTACCCAAAAAAAGAGATTCTTCTCAAAAACCAAAATTTCGGATAGTTATCGACTACCGAAAACTGAACGCCATTACCATTGGTGATCGGTATCCATTACCGGAAATAACAACGATACTAGATAAACTAGGGCGTTGTCAATATTTTTCAACATTAGATCTTGCCTCTGGCTTCCATCAGATCGAGATGGCTGAGGAAGATATTCCGAAAACAGCTTTTAGTACGGAACACGGAAAATATGAGTTTTTGCGCATGCCTTTTGGAATGAAGAATAGTCCTCCAACATTCCAACGAGTCATGGACAACATTCTTAGGGGTATACAAAACGAAAAATGTTTGGTGTACCTTGACGATATTATTGTGTTCAGCACAAGCCTACAAGAACACGTAAACAACTTAAAAGAAGTTTTTGACCGTTTAAGAGAATCAAATTTTAAACTTCAAATTGATAAGTGCGAATTTCTAAGAAAGGAAGTCGCTTACCTTGGGCATATTGTCACATCGGAAGGTGTTAAGCCCAACCCTGACAAAATATTAGCTATTAAAAATTTTCCAATACCAAAAAATATTAAACAATTGAAAGGATTCTTAGGATTATTAGGTTATTATAGGAAATTTATTAAAGATTTTTCGAAATTAACAAAACCCCTAACTTTGAGATTAAAGAAAAATGCAGTTATAAATATCAAAGACGTGGATTATATAAATTGTTTTGAGATGTGTAAAAACTTATTAATTAACGATCCAATTCTTCAGTACCCAGATTTCTCTAAACCTTTCAATCTTACTACAGATGCCAGCAACTATGCTCTAGGCGCTGTTCTTAGCCAGGGTAAAATAGGTTCTGACCTTCCTATTGCTTATGCAAGTAGAACTCTTAACGATTCTGAAATCAATTATTCAGTAATCGAAAAAGAGCTTCTTGCTATTGTCTGGGCAGTAAAATATTTCCGTCCATATCTGTTTGGAAGGAAATTTACAATTGTCACTGACCATAAGCCACTGCAATGGCTTTTTTCCCTTAAAGACCCCAATTCTAAACTAGTTAGATGGCGTCTTAAACTTGCAGAATATGACTACGATATAATATATAAAAAAGGAGCTTTAAATACTAACAGTGACTGTTTGTCACGAATTCAATTGAATATAAACGAGACTGGAACAGAAATTCCAGGAAATTCTAAACAATTTTTTGAATACATGGAAGATTTCAATAAATCTCTTGAAAGTGATGTTAATATAGAATCCGAATCACTTATAGTTGAACCAGATGATGATCATAACGTTGAAGATGACGAGAATATCACTGTTCACACAAATATAGAAAATCCTATTGTAGGTATACTGATTTCGGAATCAGCAGTAAACATCGGAAAAAATCAAATATTAATTTCTGTAGTTAAATTTGAACCAGCAAAAACTAAAATTATCAAAATTTTTGAAAACCAACAAAGATTTCTATTACAATTATCAGAAAATAAATTTGAACACGACGTTATTAACTTTGTCAAGGAATATGTTGTTCCTAAAGTAAAATATTTCATTTATTTTGAAGACCCCGTATACGAAAAATTCAGTGTTGTTATTCAAAAATATTTTAAAAACTCTCAAATCTCATTAATAAAATGTACCAAAAAATTAATAGATGTTCCGTTAAATGAAATTAAGGAGGTTATTCAGAACTACCATGAAGGTAAAACAAACCATAGGGGACTAGACGAAACAGAAAATCGAATTAAAATGCTTTATTATTGGCCTAACCAAAGATCATCAATACAAAATTACATTAACGAATGTGAGTTATGTCAGTTAACAAAGTATGATAGAAAACCTATCAAACCAATTTACAACATTACCCCAACAGCTACTAGACCCTTCCAAATTTTACATTTAGACACGATAACATTAGAAAATGCTAAATTTCTTACCATAGTAGACTCATTCTCAAAATATTGTCAACTTTATAAAATTAACTCCAGTCAAGGAATAGAAATTGTAAATAATTTAATAAAATATTTCAGCCACCATTGTATTCCAGATCAAATTATTTCGGACAATGGCACTGAATTAAAAAATACTGTTCTAAGAGAATTATTAGACACACACAAAATTAAAATACATTTCATAAGCTCGCAACATCCAGAATCAAATGGAATTGCGGAAAGATGCCATTCCACTATCATAGAACACATAAGACTTTTAAATAACCAAAACGATTTTAAAAATCAACCTATAGAACAAAAAGTTAATTATGCAATATTAGCTTACAATAACAGCATTCATTCAGTAACAAAATTGAAGCCATACGAAATCATAACAGGTCATTTTGATAACAGATCACCTTTTGATCTAGAAATAGATAAACAATTAGCTAATAATTACATTCAAAATCACAAAGATAAAATGAAATTGTTGTATTCAGATATAAACGAAAAATTACAGAGATCCAAAGAGAAAGTAGTAAATAAAGCTAACGAGAATCGAGAAAAATTGCCAGAAAATATTCCTACAAAAATTTTTGTTAGAAATAAGCAGATTCAAGGAAAAACTAAAAATAAGTACCAAAGTGAACAAATAAAGTCAATAAACCCAGAGCGTAATACAGCTAAAATTATGACAAGACATAAAAACACTGCTGAAAATATACATTTGTCTAATATTAAGCGCCCTAAAAAGAAATCTTATAAATTTATTTCAGATTCATCGCAGTCGGAAATACCGCAGTCGAAATAAAGGACATTACACAAAATTTAGGAATTCTTCCTATCAATCTTGGACCTGCCAAATTGCAAAAATCCAGTCATACCTTTGTACATTATTATGATTTAAACCCACTACTAGTAGAATACAATAATCTTAACTTACATTATATTAACGTTAGACGTAATATTTCCAGTAAGCCCTTTTTTCTGAATCTAACAGAAAATATTGTAAATATTATAGAGTACACGAAGTCTAGTATAGAAGATAAATTTGATAATATTAATATTCATTCGACATTAGATAGACAAAAAGAGGTTTAATTAATGGTCTTGGATCAATAGTTAAAACTATTACAGGAAATTTAGATTATGAGGATGGGAAAAGAATTAATTCTATTTTAGATCATTTGAAAGAAAATCAAGGAAATTTACAAAATCAAATAAGTATGCAATATTCCGTTAGTCACCAAGTTATAGAAAATTTCAATAAAACAGTTCGAGACATCCAGTACAATGAAAATTTATTAAAAACAAAAATACACGAGTTATGGGATATTTTAAATTATCAAGGGAATGCAGAAAATATAATATACTTAGTGGATTTGTTCAATGAACTTTTAATCACATTCAACGTAATATTAGATACTATGACAACAGTAGAAAATTCGCTAACGTTTTGTAAACTTAAAACTCTACATCCTAGTATTATAAAATCTCACGACTTATTTGATGAATTGCAAAAAGTGCATTTTCATTACAAAACAGAATTACCTTTTGAAATAAAATATAAGAATATACTAGATTTTGAAGCAATCATAGACGTAGTTTGTAAGTTAGATAATAATAGAATAGAATATTTTTTATCAATACCTATAGACTATAACATTTTATTTAATCTTTTTTATATGCTACCTATCCCTACAAGGGTTGAATCAGAATATGTAATATTAATACCAAACACAAAATTTTTACTCAAATCAGAAAATATGATTAAGCCTTTACACGACATTTGCATACGTAGTAACATTTTTCAATGTCCTAATCACTTGCAAGATAACAATAATCATTATTGTGAAGAAAATATTTTAATCTCAGGAAACTCTACAAATTGTCAATACACAAAAACTGATATAACAGAAAACCATATTGAAATCATCCCGGAAATTAATCAATTTTTGGCAATATTTCCAATTGAAGAAAAGATAATTATTAAATGTAAACAAGAGACAGAAGCCAAAATCCTGAAAGGGATATATTTAATAGAAAATTCACAGTGTAAAATTTTTTTCAAAAACCAAGAACTAGTTTTTCAACAAAAATCATTTGGGCAACCTTTCATTACTAACAACTTAGAATTGAAATTCAATCAGTTACATGTCTCTCCAATGAAGATAGACTTGAAAACATTGAAATTTAAGGACATTCCAAACCAGCTAGTAACACCAGTGTTTACTGAAACTAGCAACTTTCACATTCCAAGCATCTGGACTTTGACTCTGTACATAGCAATAATATTAGCTCTTGCATGGACCATATTTAAGAAGAAGCAGAAATCAAGAAAGAAACCACCGAAATCCACAGCAACGGAAGAAAATATTCAGCTTCCTGGAGAAGCTTCATTCTGAAGGGGGAGGTGTCACCTACGCCTATGTCCTAGGTGTAGAACCTTATTTAGCATAGTCATCATTTATAGTTTATAGTTGTATAATAATAAATTGCTGAGTTGTTCTTTTTCATATTTCTTCATTAAATTAATTCTCATGTAAATTAATCAGTTTAGAACTTGTATCCGATTTGATAAGTTGTCTTAGTTAATAAACCAATTTTTAAAAAGGCATTTACAGGGTGTTTTTATATAATTTATATATATATATATAAAATGTCGCTGACACTAGCCCAACTTAAAGAGAAATTAAAAAACTGTAAATCTCAACTCACAAGAATTCATAACTTTGTAAAAAAAATGAAACCGTTTTAAATTTAGAACTAGTGCAAATAAAATATGAAAATTTATTTGAACAATATTCCAATTTTAAAAAATTGCAAAATGAGTTTAGAATATTGATTACTGACGACGCCGAAGTTTCGGAAAATGATGCATTAGCTGAATCACAAACGTCTGATCAATTTGAATTAGTTTTATCAAAGTTACGAGGGTAATGAATAACTTCGCTGTTAGTAGCCATTTACCACATAATAGTAATCAGGTTTCTAATGATGCTTCTTCAGTTAAGCTTCCGGAAATCAAAATTAAACCCTTTGAGGGTGAAATGCAGGAGTGGCCTTCATTTTTTGATTTGTTTACATCACTAGTATTAAATAATCCAAAATTAAAATCCGAAAGTGAAAAATTTTATTATTTAAAAAGTTTATTACGAGGTCAACCTCTAGCTTTGATAAAGTCGCTAAATGTGACAAATCAAAATTTGGAAATCGCAATTAATACGTTGAGAAGCAATTATGAGGGCGTTTTACATTACTTGCAAAAAGACGCTTGATTTAATAAACAACTTAAACCTATTCGCAGAAGTTACCTTTGACGCGCTTATCGTTTTCTTATTAGAGAAGAAAATAGATTATCAAAGCAGACGAGCATTTGAAATCGATCGTGATTTAAAAACGCTACCTACCACTGAGGAATTTCTCGAGTATTCAAAAAAACGCTACACGTTGTTAGAAAATTTAAATATATTTGAACCGCCAACTAGATCTGTATCTACGTTTAATAAAAATACGCATAAAACGCCGCAAAAAGTAAATTTATACGCTAATGTCGATAAAACGCGCTCAACTGAGACAAAATTTAGTAATAAAGTTTGTATATATTGTAATGACCGCTTACACTCGGTTTACAGATGTCAAAAGTTTACGTTTTTAAAACCACAAGAGAGACACCATTTTGTTAAATCAAAATCTCTCTGCTACAATTGCCTAAGCAATTTACATAGTATTGCCGCATGCAAACCGTCTTCTAAATGTCAGGTTTGTAACAAAAGTCATCACACCTTGATTCATTTGGATAATAACCTTCCGCAAAATGTAGAAACGCCGGGCAGAGCCCATACTAATTCGCAACCCGCTCAAACATTGATAAATTCCGCCGCACTTAGACATAATGAGCCTCATACTTCTCAAATTTCAACGTCCTTATCCGCCGTCAATAGTAGTAGTCATGTTCTCCTACCTACCGCTCAGGTTAAAGTTTATACTCGATGCGGTGAACCCATATTCGTAAGAGTAATATTGGATTCCGGCAGTCAGCAAAGTTTTTGCACAAAAACACTAGCACAAAAACTTCAACGCACTACTCGCTCGCAGAAAGTAAAAATTTCTGGCTTAGGCCACAACGCCTGCACACAAAGCACGGAAGTGATAGACATTCAACTGCCCTCAATATTAAGTCCGTTCAAAACATTTGGTATTTCCTGCTCAGTAATCGACAGAATTACCAGCAGACTACTACAAATAGCAAAGATCCGCAGTTTTTCAAAATTCTGGAAGAATTCAAACATGATTTAGCCGACCCGCACTTCTGAGAACCCAATGAAATCGATATTTTAATAGGAGCCGACCTATATTCCAAGTTCTTGTTAGGAGAAATAATTCCTTCAAGTTCTAACGGACTTACGCTAATGAACACCGAGCTTGGTTACAACATCGCTGCACCGATACAGAACAAGCAACGGAGTAAAAATAATGACAGTTTTCCGCAAGCTTGTTCTTTTCTGTCAGTACAGGATAATTTCGCTGAAAACCATCAAAGGTTAGAATCTCTTGTAGAGAAGTTCTGGAAATTAGGAGAAATTCATCCTCAACCCTCACGTTCAGAAGATGAGAAAATCGCAGAAACTTTATTTGAGTCAACTACAAAAATTTTAGAGTCCGGACGATATCAAGTTGAGATGGCGCTAATTGAGAATGACCCTAGAAAATAAGGCAATTCATATACAATCGCCAAACGCCGATTTCTCCGTTTAGAGAAACAATTTGAAAATGACCGCGACTTATTTATCGAATATAAAAAAGTCATAGATGAATACCTCGCATTAAATCACGCGAGCATCATTCCGTTATCTTTATATGACAACACTTCAAATGAAATTAAATATTTCATCCCACACCACGCTGTAGTACGACAACAAAGCATTTCCACTAAATTACGAGTGGTGTACGACTTTTTCGCTAAAACCACGTCAGGATATTCGCTTAACGACCTAACCTTGAAAGGCTATCAAGTACAAGATATTTTATGCCGGTTTAAAACTTTCAAATTTATCAAAATGATGTATCGTATGATCGAGATGGCCCCTGAACAAAGACATCTACAAAACATCTTATGGAGAAATTCACCTTCGGATGAATTAAGTTGTATAGAATTGTCACGCCTTAGTTTTGGACAAAACTGCTCACCATTTCTTGCTACTCGTATCATGGAAGGCATCGCTTAAAATAATCCGCAATCACCCCTTGTATTGAACGCATTAACATCCCAAACTTATATACTTATATGGATGATATACTCGCAGGGACGGATACATTTTCCGATCTAAATAGGCTTTATACTGATCTGAATAATATTCTAAATAAACACGGATTCTATTTGCACAAGTGGTGTTTCAGCTCGTCCCGATTTTTAAAAGACATCTGTTATACAAATACCGAAGATATTGATCTAAATCTAGACAACGCCGCTTGCAAGATTTTAGGATTAAAATGGGATCCTTACGCGGACGTTTTAAAAATATCAACAAATTACGCTTTTGAGTCTGAAAACCTTACCAAACACAAGATTCTTTCGTACATCAGTTCTTGTTTTGATCCACTCGGTATGGTAAATCCGTTGATTGTCAACGGTAAGATACTAATGCAAGAACTGTGGCAATTGAAACTCACGTGGGATGAGATTATCACAGATTTGCAAATGCTTAAAAAGTGGAAAGAGTATAAAGATAATTTGTCACACATTCATGACGTAGCCATTCCTCGTTTCGCATTTCTTAGTTTAACAATCCGCTGTATTTCAATCCATGGTTTTGCTGATGCCAGTCAGATGGCATACGGTGCTTATAACGAAAGATTTTCTCTAACGAAACTCTATCGCCAGAGACCATATACCCAATAAAAACCCACAAACTTCCAATGTTCGTTATAGATGTTAAGACTGTCCCGCAGGCAGTCAGTACTTGCCGTCGACTAGCTTCGAGTCGAAGAAGGGGTGGATCCTTCTAAACTTAAGTTGATAAATTGGGCGCCAGAGAAGTTAAAAACAAGTACTAAAGGTCCCTCGAATTAACCCACAACTCCTCAGTAAGTTAATGATAATGATTCCTCACTAGGAAGGTCATACAGGTATCACAAAATAAAACCAGAAAGTTCCCCTGATTAAAGAATAACTTTAATTATTGATTTGATTGGACCTAAAGTCTCTTTTAAAATTTATGGCATATCTACATATGTCAAGTTTACAAACGTCAAAATTTACAAAACCTGGTACTCGGCTGAAGGCTGATGAACCAGGGCACACAAAAGGCTGAAGGCCGTTGAAGTTAATTTCACCCAATTAAACAGAACGAAAAAAAAATGAAAGAATATTACATAAATAACATTAACCAGACAATACTTAGGTATACTCAACCCTACGTCAAGTACTGTTCTAGGTCTAACCCAATCTCTCGAGTACTAACACCGGTGTGTCATCCCAAGGTATCGTAGAGATGGTTAGCTTACTTGAAGTATGGAGAATATCCAAGAACCATAGTTAACAGATCAAGCTTAAAACCAAGTCTACCCCCCCTCACTGTTAAAAAAAAATGTATGAGATACCTAATCAAATTATAAACAAAAGTTAAGTTTACTGAAATTACAGGTGATCAAGAATTATAAGCAAATACCAGCTACAGCCTACTGGTTGTAGTTATTGTACCCAACAGACAAAATTGCGCAATCGATATTACAATATTTTACAAATTCAATCAAAATAGAAAACCATATAGGTATATTAATTAAATGAGAACCAATGGTACGTATCAGTGGCTGTCCAAATAGGAGCAACCCACAAAATGTATATAATATATATATATATAGGTAAACCTTAGTAGGTACTAAAATTCTAAAGTTACGAAAAGTTTATCAAATTTCTAAAAGACTGAAAATTACTACTTATATTTAAAAATGTTTGTATCATAAAAACCCAATTGTACTTCACCAGATGGTGAATAAATGGTGGGCTTCACGCCTTCACGGAGACTTGATATCTAGTAGGAGGCTCCCACGACACTGTCCAAGCTCCTATTCCTGTCCCGTAGATACTCAGCAAACTGATACCAGGATCACTAGAATTGACATCCGACTTCTTATCCACTATTTTGAGCCAAATACAAAAACCCTAGAACGAAATCATCATTAATCCACTACTCAGCAACAGTGTTCCCTAACCCCAGCTGACTTATATGCCCCCACCCTGTTTACTTATTTGCCGTAACTCCTTCTAACAATTGAGAAACCTTATAACGATTTACTTATTTTCTCTACCTAAAACCATATCTAAAAGTAAAATTGTTTCCCTATGTCATGAAACACCTAGGATTCTCTGATATAATATCTACTTATAAAATATGATTAAATGTGTATTTACCCAGGTAGGTTCTCCTGAGGTTCTTCAAAAGGGACGTCCGAATATCCTCCACGTGGTCAAACCAAATCCACAAATCAGGGGAGAGAAGAAAAAAAAAATAATGTTTGATCTTGCCCACACTACAAAGAAAACGGGGTTCACGTGTTAATCACAAAAATCCTTTTCAATAAGAGTCATGAACCAATCAACGAATTAAACAAGTACTTACATCGGCAAGTGAGCTCCTAAAACCAAGTCTTCCTCGGCAGTTTCAATTTCTAAATCTAAATTTTGAATCCGACAGAATCGGGTGAAATCCTGGTCATCGGGCCAACTCAACAGCTTAACATCCACAATAACATTCCCAGAACCCAGTATTTCCAATATTTTCCACAACGGGCCGCTAAATCCAACACATGTTGCACAAATTCAATGTGGCCACGAGGGGTTTTATATCTCACAGATAAAATAAGTACTGCCTAGGAAGACGAACAAGAAGGAACTGACTGTCACGTCACAGCTATGATTTCTCCAGCCCTGTCATTCAACACTCGAAAACTAAAATTCCCTGAGGGCCATTTTTCGCGTCGCATAGAGTAGGGTACGGTGCAGAGCGGAACTGCGAATAATATTCGTAATGAACTATTGATTTCTATGGCATCTAAGAAATAAATGATTTACGGAGAATTTTTACCGTTACAATTCCCCCCCTTTCGTCAAAGAAAATTAACCGGAAGGTTAATTTTCACGAAGATTAATAAAAAAAACAATACATGGATCTCGACTACTTGTCCACCAAGTTCCTCCAAGTGAACTGTTACCGAGCTATAGAATTTCAAATCCCCACATACGGGCTAGTTGAATGGTCATCCAAAATCAACACAACACACTTTAATGACTACCGCCTGACCCCTACAGACCATTTACCAATTAAAATCCGACAAACGACTTGGCAGATGGACATCTCAATAATTCAACATAAAGTAATCATTAACACTAGTACACCACAGACTATCAACTACCATAATTCCACTCGGGGTGGCTAAATCCACTTCATTGTGATCGACCCTAAGTCGAAATAAACTTGCTACCTAACCGAACCTATAAATTCATTAAACTCGACAACAGTTAGCGAGGGATTGATAAACAACTTGACCAGTAGAAACAAAATCCGACAACGAAATCTAAAAAGTTAAACTATATGACCTAATCTTCATCTTCAGGTGGATGAGTAGAATATGGCTTGAGATCTTTACAGTGCCAAACACCCGCTGAGGTTCCATTTTTATCCTTTAACTCATACGTCCACGGAGACAATCTCCTAACAACCGAGAAAGGTCCAACATACCTAGGTGCCAGTTTACGAGTGTAGTACTTCGCCGCATCCGAAAGGACATAGTTCTTTTTCCACACCAACTCATGAGGAAGATATTCTACATGTCTACGCCTCAAATTGTAGTTCTCACAAGCCTTCTGATTCGCAACCTCCAATCTCTTCTTGATATCGGCGAACAATTCCCTAAATACCTCGTTACGACTTAGCTCAGGGGTCTTCCCACTTTCCTCTAGATTCAAGTCGGAGTTATCAACATGATCAGCGCCAGATAATAGCATAGATCTACCAAAATTAGCGAAATACGGCGTCACCTTAGTAATTTCATGAGTGGATGTTCTAATTGCACAACCTATCTGGGCGAGATGTTCGTCCCAGCAACGATGGTTATCCGAGACATACGAAGCCATCATAGTTTTAATCACCCGATTGACCCTCTCGCACGGATTAGCCCTTGGATGGTAACTGGCATTCAACTTAACACGGCACTGGTAACGGGATACTAAACTACGAAAAAGGTTACTCCGATATTGGGGACCATTATCACACACAATCACCTTAGGTACACCGTACACAAGGAACACCTCCTCTTCCATTTTCCGAGTAACTACCGCTGCAGAAGCTGTTCTAAGTGGGTACACGAGGACATACTTAGTTAAGTAGTCGGTGATAACAAGAATGAAAGAGTTACCTCGTTTGGATCTTGGGAGTGGCCCTATCAAATCTGTACATATCATTTCCCATGGCCTACTAGGTTTTGGATGTGAAACCATCTTGTCTACTGGTTTACCTTGTGACACCTTATGCGCTGCGCATACCTCACACCTATTAACGAATCTGGCTACTTCTGACCTCGTTTTAGGCCAATAGTGACGTTCAGCTATCCTATGAAAAGTTTTATAAATACCCGTATGCCCAGAAGTGGGCGGAACATGGGCTTCCGAGATAATACGCGATCTATCAGACTTGGGAACTACCAATTTCCAAGACTCACTGGGTGACAGTGACTGCGTATATCTATTTGCAATATGTTTATAGAGAAGGCCATCTTTCACACGCCAAACCGGAAATTTCAGGGGTTTGCAATTCACATTGTTGACCATCTTACAGTACCATTTATCATTGACCGTATTAAACTTCGGCGACGATGCCTCTCCAGAAGGGGGCTCTACAGAAACCTCATCAACAACAGGGACGGACCGAGAGAGAGCGTCAGGTACTACATGTTCACGACCTTTCCGATGAATTATTTGAAAATTATACTGCTGCATTTTAACTGCCCATCGCGCTAACCGACCTTTCGGGCTTTGTAACTTCTGTAACCACAGTAAGCTATAGTGGTCAGTGATGACAGTGAACGGAACACCCTCCAAATAAGGCCTAAGTTGATCAAGTGCCCAAATCACGGCGAGACACTCGCGTTCAGTTGTCGAAAAATTCCTTTCTTGAGGAGTAAGGGACCTACTAAGATAACAAACAACCTTATCACCATCCTCATGAGGTCTGTACAACGAAAGGTTTTGCGAAATCGGGACAAGTAAGAATAGGTGCAGAGACCAAACATTCTTTAATACGACGGAACGAAGAATCACATTCAGAGGACCAAACAAAAGAACGATTTTTCCTTAGAAGATTAGTGATGGGAACCATAATGGTGGAGAAGTTAGGGATGAACCTCCTATACCAGGAAAAAGTTCCGACTACACGACGGACTTCGGTGACGCTACGAGGGACTGGTAACTCCAACATCGCCTTTACCCTATCTGGATCTACATGTAACCCAAACCGATCTACTACATATCCAAGATATTTCATTTCGGGCCGACAGAACTGACATTTATCAACACTTACGGTAATCTTAGCATTCGCCAATCTCTTAAATACCTCTTCTAACACTCGCAAATGTTCCTCAAAGGTTTGAGTGCAAATTACAACATCGTCTAGATAAACAAAAACATGGGGCTCTAGATCATGGCCAAGGACATTGTCTATGAGTCTCTGCCAGGTTGCAGGAGCATTATGTAGACCAAATGGGAGACGTTTGAACTGAAATAAACCTCTATTAGGCACCGTAAATGCAGTATATTGCCTTGAAGATTCGGCGACCGGGACCTGCCAATAAGCGGACTTAACATCAAGACTAGACAAGTACTTGGCCTCACGCAGTTTCTCTAAAGTATCAGTCACCAAAGGGAGGGGATAACTATCTCGTACAGTGACAGCATTCAGTTTCCTATAGTCTACACAAAATCGGTACGAATTGTCCTTCTTCTTGACAAGTAGGATGGGTGAAGCCCAAGGACTATTGCTGGGTTCTACAACACCTAACCGCAACATCTCATCCAATTCAGCATCAATGTGTTTCTGAACAATGGGATTGACCCTATAATATCGCTGTTTGATAGGTGGACTAGAGGTTACTATAACATGTTCCACTTTATCGGAACACCCTAAACCTTTCCCCATAATTTCCATATTTGTGTCAATGATCACTCTTAGTCTCTGCTGTTCCAAAGGAGTAAGTACAGCACTAGATGACATATGCCCTACACTATTTAGCAACACAGGTTCTGAGGAAAAATGCCACTCGTTGTGACGAAGATCTGGTACAATACCCATCAAATTCCAAAAATCAACACCGAGAATCAGAATGTGAGATAACTCAGGAACAACAAGAGCCTCAATCAAACGCATACGCTCCCTTAAAACCACAGGTAGCATTACGGTCCCAATACTTTGTAAAACATTACCATTCGCTACAGAGCAATTAGTTAACTTACTTTTATCTAAGGGTAAACCTAAACAGGAAATTAATTCATAGCCCTTACTTCCTAAAATAGTTCTTGAAGCACCCGAATCTAAAAGACCAAGCAGAGTTTTACCTAAAATTTCGACTTTAAGATAAGGTCGTTCATCATTGATGGCATGATCTAGTACATAATCAATAACAGCACGAAAATTACCGACCGAGGAGTTATGACTGACGCACTCTACCCGATCACTCAAGCACGTCTTGGTTCGTTTCCCGAATTCGATTTGGGAGAACAATTTGGACAAGTCCTAACTGTATATCCTTCCTTTTTACATTTAAAACATGACTTTTTACTAGGAACATTAGAACACCCTACAGCGCGATGACCTGGCTGTCTACACCGGAAGCATACAATTTCGTTAGTTCTAGGTTTTGGATACGGGGTAGGAATTGGTGGAGTAGCAACCTCAGACACCGGTTCCACTTGTGATGACACATAGGCTAGGTCTGGCTCCAAACAATTTGACTTCCTTGGTGGCACACTATAATTTTCGATAGCAGACTTCCTAGCCTCCAATTTTCGACCCAAGGTTAACAGCTCACGAACACTACTAATTTCCACAAGCCCAAGATGATTTTGGTAGTAAGGTGCAATATTCCTCAGTAGTATTTTAAGTTGTGTTTCCTCAGAGATGGGACAAGTCAACCTTTTGAAATAACCCGTCATAACCGCCAAATAAATACCCATGCTTTCATCAGGACCCTGAGTTCTTCTCTTAATTTCCTCAAATAATTTCTCATTATAACCTACGGACAAATACTCTTCCCGTAATAAATCTACAAATTCGTCCCAAGAATTGACCTCCTCTCTGTATGCTAAATAAAATTGATAAGCTCTGCCAGTAAACAAATCGATACCACTTGCCAGTAAAGTCTCCTTATCTACATTGCGCGAAACTCGATACTCTTCTACCTTTTCCAGGAAACTCGATAAAGAAAGTCCCTTGGAGTCTCCAGAAAACTGTAAACCCTATTTACTAGGCGCGATTGTCTTAATATTTGACCTACCAGAGTTCGTCACATTGACAGAGTTAGAAGGCTGCCTTACGTTAGTGAGAGTTGACCTACGGTTGATTGATAAATTGGCGAAAGATGAACCAGGTTGAGAAAGAATTCGACCTAATACATGTACCAACTGACTCTGTAATTTCTGATAGCTACCACTCACTCGAGTTTCATCAAATACTTCTACACTAGGTTCAACCTGTTCTAACTTAGCTTCAACCGCACTTAAGTCTTCCGCTGCCGTATAGGGATATTCTGGCGGATCTATGCTATCATTCTTATTCTCCACTTGCATGGCTAATGCTAAACTACGCCGCATCTCTGCAACCGAACCACCGGCAATGCCTCTGATTGTCAATTCATAAATGAGCTCGTCCTGTAATAAACGGTTAATTGCGAAACGTCGGGACATCTTAAAAATTCAGTTGAATATGGAAACAAACAACAGACCAAACACCTCACCTAGCCGATCAATAACCCTTACTAGTCACTCCTGTATCGCCAATATGCCTGGAATCTTATCGAGGAATTTTAGAACCAAATACACAGATTATAATCAAATCACCAACCCACAGAGTTTCCAATAAATGTACTTCTCTAACCAACACAGCGCTCCTTCCTCAATAAGTTAGACCACAGCACCAGAGTTTACGAGGATCAAGTTGCCAATACCAAAATTAATCTGCTAGGTTTGTTCCAAAACTGTTGCTTACCACCGTCAAATAAGTTAAAATTTGAAATGAAATTTGAAATATATAAAAAAAAACAAATATTGATGTGATTATGTTCTAGTACCTACCAATGTTACGTTTAGTTCAAATATCAACAAAATGCAATTTACCAACAAAACCTACACAAATATGGTTATGTAATATATCAATATGCCGCACTAGATTATACAATGGTTACGAGAGATAATTTTCAAATAACTATCAATCAATAAAAGAAAATAAGGAAAATAAATCAAAATATCATAAATTTCCTTTCCGCAATTACCTGAAAAATAAAATATCGAGCGCATACAAGTCGATGAGCAATCTTGTCTGTTACTGATAAACTGTATAATATCTATTACTTTCCAAAAGAGAAAAATAAACAAGGGGAAATTGTTTTTCAAACTACATCCAAATAAAAACAATTTCCTTTCAAGATTAGAAGCAAACTCCAGATTTAGTACACAACAATTTAAATCTGGTGCATCTAATTTCCAAATTCAAATCAAAACTAAACAAATTACAATGAAAACCTATAATATCAGGGAAATCTTTCAATGGCCCCACGTTGGGCGCCAAAAAATTCTATAACGAAAGATTTTCTCTAACGAAACTCTATCGCCAGAGACCATATACCCAATAAAAACCCACAAACTTCCAATGTTCGTTATAGATGTTAAGACTGTCCCGCAGGCAGTCAGTACTTGCCGTCGACTAGCTTCGAGTCGAAGAAGGGGTGGATCCTTCTAAACTTAAGTTGATAAATTGGGCGCCAGAGAAGTTAAAAACAAGTACTAAAGGTCCCTCGAATTAACCCACAACTCCTCAGTAAGTTAATGATAATGATTCCTCACTAGGAAGGTCATACAGGTATCACAAAATAAAACCAGAAAGTTCCCCTGATTAAAGAATAACTTTAATTATTGATTTGATTGGACCTAAAGTCTCTTTTAAAATTTATGGCATATCTACATATGTCAAGTTTACAAACGTCAAAATTTACAAAACCTGGTACTCGGCTGAAGGCTGATGAACCAGGGCACACAAAAGGCTGAAGGCCGTTGAAGTTAATTTCACCCAATTAAACAGAACGAAAAAAAAATGAAAGAATATTACATAAATAACATTAACCAGACAATACTTAGGTATACTCAACCCTACGTCAAGTACTGTTCTAGGTCTAACCCAATCTCTCGAGTACTAACACCGGTGTGTCATCCCAAGGTATCGTAGAGATGGTTAGCTTACTTGAAGTATGGAGAATATCCAAGAACCATAGTTAACAGATCAAGCTTAAAACCAAGTCTACCCCCCCTCACTGTTAAAAAAAAATGTATGAGATACCTAATCAAATTACAAACAAAAGTTAAGTTTACTGAAATTACAGGTGATCAAGAATTATAAGCAAATACCAGCTACAGCCTACTGGTTGTAGTTATTGTACCCAACAGACAAAATTGCGCAATCGATATTACAATATTTTACAAATTCAATCAAAATAGAAAACCATATAGGTATATTAATAAAATGAGAACCAATGGTACGTACCAGTGGCTGTCCAAATAGGAGCAACCCACAAAATGTATATAATACAGTGTGTCCCAAAAAGTTTTATACAAATGGAGAAAAAGTTTATCTTACATTTCACAAAAAAAAATATTCTTGATAAAAAGCTCTGCATGACTTGTAGATCCATAATCAAGTACAAAATTTTTAAAACATTGGCTGGAATACAGGGAAAATCAAAATTATGATTTGGAGTGAGAGTAAAATACGTTCAAACTGTAGTGGAGAGCAAAATGTTCATTGAAATTGTTATTAAGTATCAAAAAATTATGCACACTTGTAGATTAGTGATTTGTCCAAATAAAAATTACAAGATATTATTAATTAGATTATTTATTGAATAAAGGAATAAGACATGATAAAAAATTGATAACCTCCTTATCAACAATGAATAATACGCAACTAATAAATTTTATTGGGAACATGTAAAATTACTTAAATACTACGGAACTTCAACGTATCCACCATCCTTTTCTAAACAGGTGATTGTTCGTTGATTAAATTCTTGTATGACATTCCTAATCACATCTGGAGTTATAGCTTCACATGTTTCTCTAATGATTCTTTCGAGATGATCAACATCTTGAAATGGCCTCTGAAGGTACACCTTTTCTTTTAAGTAGCCCCACAAAAAAAAGTCTAGAGGGGTAATGTCTGGAGACCTTGGAGGCCAAAGAAACTCCATGTACCTCCCGATCACTTTACCGTTAAAAGTGTCGAGGAGAAAATCCCGAATATTTCTGTTACAGTGACATGGTGCTCCATCCTGTTGGTACCATATTTTTCCTAGTTCATTTAGTGGTAGTTCATCAAGAAAGTCAGACAACTGATTATTTAAAAATTGTAGGTATCTTTCTCCATTCATGTTATTTCGAAAAAAGAATGGTCCAACAATTCT
This sequence comes from Lochmaea capreae, assembly GCA_949126875.1. Classification (NCBI taxonomy): domain Eukaryota; kingdom Metazoa; phylum Arthropoda; class Insecta; order Coleoptera; family Chrysomelidae; genus Lochmaea; species Lochmaea capreae. Next base: position 29,935,964 of record OX421406.1, read on the forward strand.
GTCTTTGTAAATGCCACACCATACATTCGTTTTAAATGAATATTGATCTCTGGTTTGGACATGGAAATTGGGATTAACATCGCTCCACCATCGACAATTTTGCGAACTTACTGTACCATTAGAGGTAAACGTTGCTTCGTCAGAGAAAAGTACGTGTCGTGTCATAAATTTGTTATCTTCCAATTCTCCTTGGATACGAGCACAAAATTCGAACCTTCGTTCAACATCTCCTTCTTTCAAAGTATGGGTAAATTGGGGTTTGTATGGTTTAAATTTATTTGACTTTAAAATTCGTGCAACTGTAGTTTTAGTTACATTCAATAAATTGGATCGTTTTCGAAGTGAATATTTTGGATTTTCCACGACCGATAGCATCACATCAATTTCAATATCTTCATTTCTAACCCATGCCCGATGTTTCTTTCTAAATTTATTTTCAACACTTCCAGTACTCTTGAATTTATTTATTACATATCTGACAGTTGTGAAATGTATTGTTTTATCAGGGTGTCTATTATTAAAGATTTCTGCTGCTTCCCTACATGTTTTATAATTTTCTCCAACAATGAGAACAATTTCAATTTTATCTTTAATACTCAATTTTACTGGCATTTTTAATTATTGCAAGCACACACACTTATGTAACATTTGACATTTGTTGACAGTTATTAGATATTCCAAAGCACTATATCCAGAACGTGTTTAATAAGGATGAGTAAAAGAAAATCAGGCGCTTATTATGAACGGGATCTTACGATGTTTCGTACTGCGCATTAATCTAACAATTGCTGACGTGTTTATTGCAATAATCTTGTAATTTTTATCTGGAAAAATTACTAATCTACAAGTGTGCATACTTTTTTGATACTTAATAACAATTTCAATGAATATTTTGCTGTCCACTACAGTTTGAACGTATTTTACTATCACTCCAAATCATAATTTTGATTTTCCCTGTATTCCAGCCAATGTTTTAAAAATTTCCTACTTGATTATGGATCTACAAGTCATGCAGAGCTTTTTATCAAGAATTTTTTTTTTGTGAAATGTAAGATAAACTTTTTCTCCATTTGTATAAAACTTTTTGGGACACACTGTATATATATATAGGTAAACCTTAGTAGGTACTAAAATTCTAAAGTTACGAAAAGTTTATCAAATTTCTAAAAGACTGAAAATTACTACTTATATTTAAAAATGTTTGTATCATAAAAACCCAATTGTACTTCACCAGATGGTGAATAAATGGTGGGCTTCACGCCTTCACGGAGACTTGATATCTAGTAGGAGGCTCCCACGACACTGTCCAAGCTCCTATTCCTGTCCCGTAGGTACTCAGCAAACTGATACCAGGATCACTAGAATTGACATCCGACTTCTTATCCACTATTTTGAGCCAAATACAAAAACCCTAGAACGAAATCATCATTAATCCACTACTCAGCAACAGTGTTCCCTAACCCCAGCTGACTTATATGCCCCCACCCTGTTTACTTATTTGCAGTAACTCCTTCTAACAATTGAGAAACCTTATAACGATTTACTTATTTTCTCTACCTAAAACCATATCTAAAAGTAAAATTGTTTCCCTATGTCATGAAACACCTAGGATTCTCTGATATAATATCTACTTATAAAATATGATTAAATGTGTATTTACCCAGGTAGGTTCTCCTGAGGTTCTTCAAAAGGGACGTCCGAATATCCTCCACGTGGTCAAACCAAATCCACAAATCAGGGGAGAGAAGAAAAAAAAAAAATGTTTGATCTTGCCCACACTACAAAGAAAACGGGGTTCACGTGTTAATCACAAAAATCCTTTTCAATAAGAGTCATGAACCAAACAACGAATTAAACAAGTACTTACATCGGCAAGTGAGCTCCTAAAACCAAGTCTTCCTCGGCAGTTTCAATTTCTAAATCTAAATTTTAAATCCGACAGAATCGGGTGAAATCCTGGTCATCGGGCCAACTCAACAGCTTAACATCCACAATAACATTCCCAGAACCCAGTATTTCCAATATTTTCCACAACGGGCCGCTAAATCCAACACATGTTGCACAAATTCAATGTGGCCACGAGGGGTTTTATATCTCACAGATAAAATAAGTACTGCCTAGGAAGACGAACAAGAAGGAACTGACTGTCACGTCACAGCTATGATTTCTCCAGCCCTGTCATTCAACACTCGAAAACTAAAATTCCCTGAGGGCGATTTTTCGCGTCGCATAGAGTAGGGTACGGTGCAGAGCGGAACTGCGAATAATATTCGTAATGAACTATTGATTTCTATGGCATCCAAGAAATAAATGATTTACGGAGAATTTTTACCGTTACACGCTTGCATTTATTTAGTTACCGTTTATTCCGACAATTCAATTTCTTCAAATCTCATAACAGCTAAATCACGTGTCGCACCTTTGAAAAATGAACTAACAATACCAAAATTGGAGTTGTGTGCTATGGAACTTTTGTCTAAAATCGCTGCCAAAATCCTAGTTATCTTAACACACCGTATAAAAGTTAAGTCAATCAACGCTTGGTCCGACTCACAGGTAGCTTTAAATTATACAAAAAATTCACCTGGCAAATATAATGTTTTTGTTGCTAACCAAATAGCAAATATTCAAACTCTCAGTAAAACATTTGTATGGAGACATGTTAATACAAAGTTGAACCCAGCTGATATGCTGTCTTGCGGAATTTTTAACAAGTCATCACTTTCCTTTTGGTTTCAGGGACCTGATTTTTTACGTGATCCCGAAATTGATTTTGATAAAAATAATAAATTCTCGCCTATAAATGATTTATCGCTGGTAATCACCAAGAACCTTCCAAACATTTGGATTTCGATGTTCGCCCGATTTTCAAAATTGCAGAGCTCAGTGGCGTACTTATTAAGATTTCTACATAATTTGAAAAATGAAGCAGATAGAACGCATGGTCTCATCACTCTTAAGGAGATTTCACACGCACACGGTTTCATCATCAGATCCAAGCGGAACATTTTTCTAAAGAAATAGCTTGTTTGTTAGAAAACAAACCTTTTTCTGAAAAACAATTACTCGCACTAAATCCTTTTTTAGACTGCTCCGGTATTTTACGGGTAGGAGGCCGTCTTCTGAATGCTCCTATGGAATATAATCAAAAATTTCCTATACACTTGCCCCCTAATAATCATGTAGTATCACTTTTAATTCAGAAAGAACATTGCCGATTGGGACACAGTGGTCCCCAGAATGTTTTGTGTAATTTACGTCTAAAATACTTTAAATGGTCTTAATCATATTAAGAGAATTATCAAAAAATGTATCACTTGTTGCCGTTTTAGCACGCAAACCGCTTCTCAAATCATGTCACCGCTTCAGGTTGACCGACTCCAGTCTCCGCGTGCATTTTATGAGACAGGTATAGATTTTGCTGGACCGCTTCATACTCGAGCATCACGATTACGCAAGGGATAGCCTTCCCAGTAAGCCTATCAAGGAACGTCACAATTTTCCAGGCGGAAATTACGGCGATTCACCACTGTGTGGAAGAAATTAAAAGGCAGAAGAGAACATATCGTTCTATTGCCATCTTCACAGACAGCCAAGCAGCGCTAAAGGCACTCAACTCCGTTTTTGAATCTAGGGGTATTTCTCCTGCTATAATTTGTAGTGCGATAGTTGAGGTAGTTCTATATGCCTTAGTCATAGCAATAAGTGCAGTTCTCTGTTTTTGTATAAGTTTTTCTTTAAGTTTATTTCCTAAAACATCCTCCCATGTGCCTACTGCATATAAAATAATTGTTAAAAATACTGTTTTATATAAAATTTTGACCGTCTATACTGAAACCCCCAATCTGGTCTGACTAAAGTGCCTATGGTTGAAAATATCCTTTGAGCTTTAGCACCAACTCTGTCAATATGTGCCGCAATACTTATTCTTGTACCAAAGGTAACGCCAAGATATGTTGCTTCTTGTTTATATTTAATAACGTTGTTATATATTTTTCTTCTTGGAGGTCTTTTACCTCCCTTTCCTGTGTTAACGATACTTCTTGTGCACGTTCCTTTTCGATTTTTGCCTTTGGAACGTTGATTACCCTGACCTCCATCTTTAAGTGTTATCATTACAATTTTTTCTTTCGACAATAGCATTCCTTCTTTAATACACCAGTTATTGATAGTATCAGTAGCTATTTGACCCTTATTTTCAATACTTCTTCTACTATTTCCTTCAATTAGTACAATGATATCATCTGTATACGCTAGAATTTTGTATTCCTTTTGTTCTAGTTCATTGAGCAGCTCATCCATACGAATATACCAGAAGTGAGGTCCTACTACTGATCCTTGGGGACAGCCTTTATTAATGTTTCTAACAATTTTCTCAAAACCATCAGTTACACTTACTTTTCTATTATCCAGATAACTTTCGACCAATTTTAAAATATTTTGTGGACATTCTCGTCGATATAATTCTTCACAAATTGCCTTCCATTTTACATGGTCAAATGCTCCCGTAATATCAAACATAAGTGCTACAACTATATTGCATTCACTCTCTTCCACTCCTTCTCCCATTGCTTTAATAGCATCCTCAGTACCAATTTCAGTTCGGAAACCATATTGTTTATTCGACTTAAATTGTGGATGCATAATTTGATTTTCAAGCCTCCATTTTATCAGACGTTCTAAAGCTTTACTCAAACATGATATCGGATTTGTTGGATCTTTATCTGGTCCTTTGAGACGAACTATTATGTTACCTTCTTTCCAAATTTCAGGAAAATATCCAATGTGCAGGCAAGAATAAAAAATTTTAGTGATCATTGATAATGCGTTTGTTTCTGATAAGATTTTAACCATCTCTGGTTCAATCAAATCTAAACTAGGTGATTTATTATTTTTTAATGGTGCTATTGACATTTTTATTTCATCTGCAGTCCAGTCCTGTATATTTTCAATATTATTTGGTATTTCATATATTGGTCTTTCATTACTATAATTTTCTTTTATTGTTCCAAATAAACAATCTGGAGAAATTCATAAAACTTCATTTCTCCAGGTCTAGATTTTAATATTATGCGCCTCGCCGCACTCTATACTTTACCCCAATTTCAACGACCCCTCCAAAGTCAGTATAAATCGATACTCCGAAGTACCCAGACCATGCTATGTTCACTCCCATTATAAATTTTGTCTTCGTTTATTTAGTTATTCCACCTGTCGCTGATAGCGCTACGTGAGCGAGGATCTGTCAGATTTCAATAAGTCCGCCATTTATATAACCTCTATCTCATTTTTCATTTTGAATATACGGCATCGCCAACCATTGTTCTCGTTATTGTATATTATACGGTTATTTTTATATTAATTTGTAGAAACAGACATTTTTGTGCTTTTTAGTGATTGTGTTTATTAAACATTGACATTATGGTTCAGTATTGTATTGTTCCCACTTGTAGGAATACAAGTAAGGATATTAAAATGCATCTCCTTCCTAAAGACCCCGAGGTAGGTTTGTATATTAATTAGTTTGATTTAATGTTTTTTCCATTAAAAATGGTTGTCTCACTTTAGGTGGGACAGGTCGAATGGAAATTAATAATAATTTGTGTATATTTTTTAATTTAACCACTGCAAGTTTAGAGTGATGTTGACTATAGTTTCATTAAATTTTTTTTCTTAGCTCTTCAGACAATGGATTCAAATAATTCAAAGAGAGGATATCCCCATATCAAAGAGAAAGAATTCTCGAATATGTGCTATCCACTTTTCTGAAGAAATGATGTTTGTTGCACATCATAATAGAACAAACTTGATAGCAAGTGCAGTTCCAAACCTAAATATACCAGCCCCAACAAAGGAATTACCTGAGGAGAACCAGGAGATTGTTGAACCACAAGGTAATGTACATTAAGATTAAAAAAACTAGTACATCATTACATTATTAGTGTATAAAGTGACCCATTTCACAAGTGGTTATAAAAAAATGGTTTTAGAAAAATCTTATTAATTTTTATTTCTTCAGTTTGCTTTTTAATTAAGAGAAACAGCCCAGTATATATAAAAATCTAGATTTGCAAAACTATAATTATACTTTGTTCTAGATTATAGAGTTATTTGGCCTATTAATTTTCTACCAAAATAATAACCTTTCTGATGGTGCTTTAATAAGGTTTTATTTTGACAAATATAACTAAGAATTGTACTTATTGCTATTACAGGTTTGGGGTCATCTACTTCCATTGCTACCTGCAGAGCTTTGCCTACCTCCAGCACTATACTTTCTACACCCAGCAAATGTAAAGGTAAATTTATAAAGTATGTAAAATGTTTATTGCAATAATGTAAGTGGAAAAAGTACATACTTATCTATAATAATTTGTTTCAGATATTAAACAAAGATTGAATTTACTGAGCCATGGAAATTGTAGTAGAGCCATACAGCTAACCCCCAAAGCCAGAAAATTTTATCGGATTGCCAAAAACATGGTTTCACTAGCCAGAAAAATTGACAGAAAAAATTTTAGTGTACGAAAACAACTGTTTGAGATAAAAAAAAGGGTTGAATCTGGTGATTTCATGATGGATAAAGTAAATTATACTACATTGAACTTTTTACAATCTCAAATTGCTATGCAAAGTAAGAAAAGTAGAGGACGTCGTTTTAGTATGGAGGACAAGATATTCTCATTATCTTTGTTAAAACAAAGTCCCAGGGCATATCGTCTTCTTCAGAAAACTTTTGCACTCCCCTCAAGGAAAACTTTAATGAAAGTTTTAAGCCAAGTGCCATTTGAGATTGGATTGAATCCTCACATTCTTGATGCTCTTAAGATGTCTGTGTCAAAAATGGAGCCAGAAGATAGAATCTGCTCCATCATCTTTGATGAAATGTCCTTGGAACCAGCTTTGAGTTACAATAAGAAAACTGATTCAATTAATGGGTTTGAAGATTGTGGTGAAGACAAAAAACAAAAATTTGCAGATCATGCTATGATTTTTATGGCTAGAGGTTTGCGAAAAAAATGGAAACAGCCCATTGCTTATTTCTTTGCTGAACATGGAATGTCTTCTCCTGACATAGTACGTAACCTAAAAGAGATAATAAGTTCTCTGCAAAACATTGGTTTAAAGGTTGTGGCTACCATATGTGACCAGCATTCAACCAACAGCAGAGCTATTAAAATGCTTAAGGATGAGACTGAGAGGACATTTCAATTGGCAGGGATAGAAAATAGGTTACAAGGATTTTCTATAAATTGTGAAGAAATTGTTCCCCTATATGATGTACCTCATTTATTAAAAGGTATACGAAATAATTTGCTTGACAATTCAGCCTCATTTACTTGGAAAAATGGTGTACAGAAAGCTATGTGGGGAGATGTAATTCGTTTGTATGAGTTAGATGTAGGAGATTTTGATACCAAAATGTGTTACAAGCTTACTGATGCCCACATTTACAAGCAAAAAATAAAGAAGATGAAAGTGAAGCATGCCTCGCAGGTTTTTTCACAAAGAGTATCTTCAACAATAAGGGGTTTAGTTACTTATGGTAAGATATTGTATCACTAGTCTTTGAAATTAATCTAACATTACCAATTTTTTGTTACAGGTAATAATTGTCTTCCAGAGTCAAGTATTGGTACTGCAGATTTTTTGTTATTTTTTGACAAACTGTTCGACTCAATGAATGGATCAACATTTAAACCAGAGCATGGAAAGTTACTAAGATGTGCAGTTTCAAAATCATCAGCACATTTCCCGTTTTGGTATGAGGCTATAAAGGTTTTAAAAACAGTTAAATTTTTAAAACAAGGAGGCAAGGAGTATGTACCCCCAAGCATAAAAAACTGGATTTCAACTATACAAGGCTTCATATACATCTGGAAAAAACTCGACAAGAAAAAATTTGAATTTCTATGTCCCAGAAACCTAAATCAAGATCCTGTTGAAAATTTTTTTGGTTGTATACGAAGCCATGGGTTTAGAAATATCAACCCAACTTGTGAGGCTTTCATAAATTCTTTTAAAAGTCTGTTAATAAATAATTTTGTTTCATCACACTCTCCTGGAGCTAATTGTGAGGAGGATATGCATGAAGGAGCTCTAAATAATTTAAAATGTTTTCTGTATCCATCTACTGCTTTTTCCGATAAGAATGAGGAAACTGTTGCTGTTTCCAGTGAAATTACCGAAACTTTTGTATTTGAAGAAAATAACTTTATTCAAATACAAACTCATTCATATATCGCTGGATACATGGCTAAAAGCATTTTTAAATTAATTGGAGTATGCAAATCTTGTAGAAATGACCTTGTTTCTGATGTTACTGAAGTACATCACCAGTTAATTGGTTCAAGAGCATATGGTCCAAAAGCTCTCTTAAGGCCACATACCAATTTTACAAAAGTATTTAGCAATTGCAATCAAGTACTGCATCACTATTTGCCAATTATTTGTCATGAAAAAGATCTGCAGGTAAAATTAAATGAGAAAATTAATAAATACGTGTCATTTAATTTCAGTTGCAAGAAGCATAATATAAAAAACATATTTATACAAAAATTTGTACATTTTTACATATATTGTTGGATAAAAAATGTAAACAAAATTTTAAAAGGTGAGGATAACAGAAATATAAATGACAATATAAAAAAATTGGCCTTAATTAAATATGAAAAACAGAAAAAGAAAAAGGAAGCAATTAAAAATATTAAGAATACTCAAAATGTATAATTTTTTAATGAGCTTCAGATCCTTGAAGAAATAGAATAGAAAATGTTTATTGAAATAGGTAACCCTAATATACAGAAATTATTAAATCTACAAAAACATGAAAATTATGAATATGTTTAATTATTTTTTATTTTTTGATTGATTTAGGTATCTATTTAAAAACAAAAAACTTCTTAATGATCCTGAGCATCTTTATTTAACATGAACCAAGTCAACGGGATATGCTTTGATTCCCTTTTATACTAAAACAATCGGTCAACGTCCAATCATGATACCCCAAATTTATATGTTTCTGCGTGAGATGTATAAGATTTATTTTGTCACAATAAACTCAATTAATTTGATGAAGGCTATAATTAGTAACATTCTTCCAAATTGTGAAAGACAAACCATATGTGAAGTATTTGTTTCATAGAAATACTATCATTCAGTTATCTTGTGTAACCATTGTCATTCTGCTAATTTAAATTAGGTAGGTACTAAAAGTTTTTTATTTTGTATTATTGAGTATTTAACACAACCGAGTTTTTCATAAATATAGATATTTTAGGTACAACGACCTAAGACATGTCATAAATGTTCCAAATAAATTGACCATGCTCAACTAGTTCTGGTTTGAATGGGCTGTAAACTAAGTCTATTTCTAGCTCTTCTGAACCTATAATTGCTATTATATTATTGAAAAATAAACTACATTCATCATTACATCATATAATATATTAAGAATTTATTTCTTTGTAATTTTTTTAATTAATAAAAATAGTGTATTTAAACAGCGTTTTATTCCACTTTTCATAAAATTCCTTATTAATGGCGTTTTCGATTGATAAAAATAGTGTAAACTAATACATTTTCCAGCTCACTGATGCATAAAAATGTATTAGTACGCACTATTTTTATAAAGCGAAAATAATAGAAGAATAATAAATTTAAATATATTTTAAAAAGCCCGCTACTTCTAGCAGCAGCGCTAGAGCGACAGGTTGAATAACTAAAATGACTGATTATTATTATTCAGGAGAGTGGGCCATCTATTTTTTTTTATCGGTAATCTATGACCCAGACCGTGTTCGGGACCTATCGCACCCCGCAAAACGCTTAAATTAATTAATTATTGCCTCCGCTCTTTTTGCAGTAGTGTAAATACAGGTAACTCCTGTGAGTAGTAAGGAAGCTGAGTTTACTCGTGCTCTTATTCGTTGTATTATTGTAAAACTGTGCCGGGAGTAAAGTGAATTAACCGCCTTATCTGTGAAAAAAGTGAACACTAGATGTTGCCAAGTGGTTCAGCTTGTCAGAGAGCTTGATGAATATATTTATTTGTAACCGGGAACCTGTGTATTTGTGCCTTTCCCATTGAATAAATATCTGATTATCAATCTCGTTAACATAAATCTGTGTTCCTTATTCCATTCTCGGGTTACCGAGTGGTCCTTCACCCGCTACTATCGAAGCGCAATGGAAGAATAAGGGACGCTTTAACATCTACGCACCAGCAACGCTATACATACATCCACTGCTCTTTTGTTTCCACCTTATTCCATCCACAATCCATAATCGCATTGGTTGTATCCTCCCAGTTTCTGGTAAGTCCATAAGCCGTTTTGATATGTGACATATAATCTTTATTATTCAGTTTACCTCTACACATTTTATAAATAAAGCCATACGTTTCTTCTTCTCCTTTCTTTGTTACAAAATTTCTCCAACTTCTTGTTCTTTCTTTTCGTATAATCTTTCTATAGTTTCTTAATGCATTTTTATATTCTTGTTTTAATACATCTTTTAATTGTAATTCTTGTTCCTCTTGATATTCTCTTCGGAGTCTGTGAACAATTTTCTTTTCCTCACTTAATTGTGGTGTCCACCAATGTACAGACTTTCTAAATCTTTTTTTTTCTAGGTGTAAGAAAACGAGGTTATAAACTGCTGGTTCCAACATGAATCCAAAGTTGTTTGCTTTGGGCGGGTTTCCTTACATAATTTTGAGCGGGTCAGAACTAATAGTAATCGAAGGACCACTCTAGTTAAACAGCTAGAGACTGTGTATACATTTAAAGAAATATCAGAGGTTTGGGAAAAACCATCTGATTAGGATTGCGGAGCAGGTTAGAAAGTACGCTCTTCGGTTATACCTTATATTACGTTCTGCCAAACATAGGAAAAGGTATACAAAACCTTACAAGTGCACTACTTAGCAGCGAGTGATAAATACAAATAATAAACTGGACGTTTTCTAGTCCTGAGGTCCAGTAAGAAAATATACAATATAAACCATGTAATCTAAGTGTTCTCTTAGATTCGTAACAATTGAACAAGTAAATGGAATAAAGATTGGATAACAAAATCAAGTAACATTGGTAGAGCAATTAGGCAACGTAAAAAAAGGTGTTGACTTACGACCTCTCACAAACACTACTGTAGCGATCAATTTATACAAAAACTGTAACACATATTTACATTTCACTTTAGTACACTATATTAGTAAAAACTTATAATCGATACTATCGACATTACGTCGATGTAAAAGAGAGCGACCACTCCCTTAAGGGTTAATTCACTGACTGCTACCGTTTTCTACATATTTTTAGAGAAGAGGGGAATTAGGGGTTTGTTGGTCTTGCGCTCTGAACAGAATTGTTATAAAACAGTGGCGAATTATGCTCTAGTGGAAGCAGGTTCGTCTTCGCTTGAAAAGAAAGCACTCTGTTTAAACTGTTGTTTAAACACAGTGGGGGGGCGGTTTAAACGGGAGTTTAAACTTGTTGCAAGTCACTTTAAGCGGTCGGGAAGCGACACACAGATAGGATTAATCTGCCAAAGGAAGAGGGGCTAACTTCTAACTTCACAATAGGTCTGGTATATTCACCATCCTCAGTTTTTATTTTGACAGTGCGAACTTTACCGTCACGTCCGGTATAAAGTTCTATCACCCTGGCCAAGGGCTAATTCAACGGTGGCCGATCTTCAGATCGGACTAAAACTAATTGTCCAAGTTTCAGGTTTTTCTGGGATTTTTGCCATTTTGACCTATGTTGCAATTGGTGAAGATAGTCCACCGACCATCTCCGCCAAAACTCCTGCTGAATTCTGGTGCACTGTTCCCAAAAGGGTAGTCTATTCACGGGAATGTCTGACACGTTCCGTTCTGGAAAAGCAGTTAAAGGGGATCCAATTATAAAATGCCCTGGAGTCAAGGGGGACAAGTCATTAGGATCTGTTGAGAGGGGGTATAACGGTCTACTATTCAATATGGCTTCAATTTGAACTATGATAGTAGAAAGTTCTTCAAAGGTGAAGATTGACATTTTCAAGAGTCGAGTAAGATGAGACTTGGCGCTTTTTACCGCTGCCTCCCATAGGCCTGCCCAGTGAGGACTACGGGCTGGAATAAACTTCCAGGTGATCAGTTTGGGATAACCATGTTCGAATATGATCAAAATTGTCATGTGATTGGAAAAAAGAAGCTAAGTTCCTGAGCTGGTTGTTAGCACCGACGAAAATTTGTCCCGTTGTCACTATATATAGTGCTAGGGTTACCTCTTCGTCCAATAAACCGCTTGAGAGAGGCAATAAATGCCTCAGTAGTGAGATCACTAATTACTTCTAGGTGGACCGCTTTGGTCACCATGCAAATAAATATTGTTAAATAGGACTTAAGTGAAGGAGCTTTTCTCAAACGAGAGGCTCGTGTTTGGATGGGACCGGCGAAGTCGTTTCCTGTTTTTGTAAAGGGTCGAGAAACTTCCACCCGGTCCAATGGTAAGGGGGCCATGAGCTGTGACGTGAATTGTGCATTAAACCTATGACAGAGAATACAATTTTTGATAAGTTTCTTAACTTGGCGGATACCGCTTAATGGCCAGTATCGCCTACGAAGATTTCCCAAAACATTCTGCGGACCACTGTGTCCATGGCACAAAGTTCCAACTTCGGAACAGTTAACTTGCTTTTTAGCGGGTTAACTCATACAAGTCTCCAAGAACGGGAATTGTTTTCGTACAAAATTACAAAATAAACGCAGCCACCATAAGCTGCTTGGTTTGCATCACAGAATCCGTGGAGGGATATTGAAACTACTGGTTTCGAATCAACTAAATTTCTAGGAATGGAGATGTTGTTTACCTCCGATAAAAGGGACAAAAACATATAGTAAGAACGAATAACATTAGGATCGGTGATGGGGGTATCCTACTCGACCTTCAGTTGCCAAAGAGTCTGCATAATTAATTTCCCAAAAACGATTAATGGATTTACAAGCCCTAAAGGATCGAAGGTACTAGCTAATACGGACAAAACAATGCGTTTAGTGACAGTTGGCGAAGAAAAAAGAGTTGCAGATTTGAGATTCAAGGTATCGGAAACGGGGTTATAATTTAAACCTAAAATTTTATTAGAAGAGTCACCTAACGTCAGATCGGTTCCAAATTTGTAACGTGTTTTTCTTCTTCCTTCACTTATCTTGATACTATATAACTGGACACGTCACAATTGACACCCCAAAACTACGGATTCAAGTTTTATCTCGGGCGCCAGATTTTTATCGTGGTTAACTCCACGGCCCCTCGACTCCAAAATTTCGAGAGTTCCGGACAGCAGATGGAGGTACGGAAAATGCCAGGGGTCGGGCTGTAAATACCTGTAGAGACTAAGTAGCGGTATACTTATTTTTCAGTCGAGCTTTATTGCTCGATTGTCCGCACAGAATTGCCTTAAAACAAATTGAAACCAACGGTAATAACGAACGGCTAGTAAGTTATGAATAAAACCATAATCAACTATGAAATAAAACAATAAAAATTTTTGTTTAAACCTTCATTATAATTGAACTATGTTCAAATACAATTTGTGACGCGTTTCGCTACACAGTAGCTTTATCAAACGAATGGAGGTATACATGCAGGAAATTTTGAGATTCTTAAAAAAGACCCAACTATTAAATTTCAGAAGGAAATAAAATCAGCAGTAAATAACGCCAAATCAATAATTAACGATAAAGAAAAATATAAATTATTTTTACCCAATCCACAACACCCTGAACTGTATTCATTAATTAAACTCCATAAAGAAGGGTCCCCAATTAGACCAGTTGTTTCTTTTTTCACAGCACCGTCATTTAAAATTTCAAAGATACTCATAGATATCATTTCTAAATATTGCTCATTTAAACCTCAATTTTCAATTAAAAACTCAATAGAATTAATTAATAATATTCAAGATATAAAACTTACTCATACTTCTAAATTCATATCGTTCGATGTAACAAATCTATTCCCTAGTATACCTCCTAATGAAACTATACCCCTGGTCAATAACTTGCTCACACACAATAATGTTAATCCTATAATTCATTCTGATATCATAAATTTATTAAGTGTTTGTTTAAATCAAAATTATTTTCATTTCAATGGAGAGATTTATAGCAGTAAAGACGGTTTAATTATGGGCAACCCTCTCAGTCCCCTATTAGCAGAAATTTTCATGGATAATATAGAAAAAATAATTCATAAACACCCCCTTAGTAAAAAATTCGTGTACTGGCACCGATATGTAGATGACATTTTAGCTTGCTTCACCGGCACAACTAGACAATTAGATAACTTTATTACTTTCATCAACTCAATTCATAAAAATATCAAATTCACCGTAGAAATTGAACAAAACAAGTCTATAAACTTTTTAGATCTTACAATTACAAATATAAATAATACACATGATTTTTCTATATTTCACAAACCATCACAAACAGGCATTACAATTCATAACAGTTCGGTCCACCCATACAGTCATAAATTAGCAGCTTTTAATAGTATGATACACAGACTTTTAACAGTTCCATTAAATACTGACAATTACAATAAAGAACTAAATATCATAAAACAAATAGCAGTTAATAATAATTACAATCCAAATTTAATAGACAATATCATAAATAAAAAGATACGAAAACATACTCTAGACCAAGTATTTCCTTCTGATAAAAACAAAAATAACCAATTTAAAAGCTTAACATATTTTGGAATACCATCCTTAAAAACCAAATCATTTTTAGAAACTTTAGACTTAAATATTTGCTTTAAAACCGATAACAAATTATCCAAATTCATTAAAAACAACAAATCTAAATCTTCAAAATTAAACAAATCAGGAGTTTATAAATTAAAATGTGGTAATGACAATTGTGATAAAATTTATATAGGTAGAACTTTTAGGAATTTTAAAACTAGAATTTCAGAACACAAACGTAGCTATGATAAACAAAAATTAGATTCCAACTACTCAAATCATTTATTAGCAAACCAACACACTTTCGACTCAAATTTTGAAATTTTGCATGTAGAACCTAAATCCTTGAAATTAAATCTTTTAGAAGCTCTTGAGATAAATAAAAATTAATATTCAGATAACCTTCTTAACGACCAAATAGATATCAACAATTCTCCCTTATTAAACCTTTTTACTTAGAAACTTCCTGTACGATTGTGGTGAATGAATTTTCCAGGTAAAAACTGTTTAATACTTTAGTTAATCCCATATTTTTTGCTTTTTATTTTCAAGTAAATAGATTATAATACTTTTATCCGTAAAATTCCTTATCAATGCACTGTATATAAATTAAAAACTTTTCATGATACCTCCATTCGTTTGATAAAGCTACTGTGTAGCGAAACGCGTCACAAATTGTATTTGAACATAGTTCAATTATAATGAAGGTTTAAACAAAAATTTTTATTGTTTTATTTCATAGTTAAGTATGAATCTTCATCAAGTAAAAGCCTCATCTATTCAAAACCATAATCACTAAATAAAGGTGTTTATTCCCTAACATAAGAACAAATAAAAATGTTATTAAACCTACTGAAACAAATTTGCAGACAGGCGGCTATTCAAAAAAAAAATATACACTAGGCAAAATATAAAACGGTTCATGTACAAGACAAATCAAAGAAACATATAAGTTATACAGACTCAGTGGTTTTATAAACGTGGCTATCGTATTCAATATTACTAAAATATTTCACGGTACTGAGCAGCGGTGTAACAGAATTTGAAAATTAATTTCTACAAGAAAATTATAAATTTGAGAATATCAACGAGACCCGAGACAGTCGGCGATTCGCTAAGATTCCGGCCCAAAATAATTTTAATTCCTGAACGAAACTTTCGAGACGTCCAACAATCAAATAATATTTCGAGAAAACCAAAAACAAAACCTTAATAACAACCCATATGCACAAAAGAGGGAGAAATTTCAACAAGACCCGAGACAGTCGGCGATAAGCTGAAATTCCTGACAGAATAAATTTAATTCCCGAACGAGACTTTCGAGTCGCTCAGTAATCAAATATTATTCCTGACAACCGGTAGACACTATTTAACAACACTATTAAAATTGGACGCGGGGTAAAGCAGGGCGATCCCCTGAGCCCACTTTTGTTCAATCTTGTCGTCGACGAATACCTGAGCAGAGCCAACGCTGGACCCAACCAGGTAGCATCCATTGCAAATGGTGTAAAGGTCACTGCTTTGGGATTTGCTGACGACATCATTGTTATGTCCGACAAGCCAGAGAGGATGCCTCTACTGCTCGCTGAGGCGGAAGAGTTTTTCGCCGGGAGGGGAATGGTTCTCAACCCGGAGAAATGCTCGTCCGCTTGCATCGAGTGGAAGGCGAGCATCAAGAAGACGCACACCCGACCACTGTTCGAGGTGGCTGGCAAGCCGATACCAATGGTCGATGAGCAGAACTCGTTCAGATATCTCGGCCATTGTGTAAATTCAACTGGCATTTTAAAACCATCGCTAGCCAACCTTCCGCAGTGGCTGGGTCGCGTTAACGCCGCTGCTCTGAAACCGGACCAAAGTTGGCTCTGGTGCCTGACTTTGTAATACCTAAGATGATGTATGGACTCCAGAATCCAAGGATCAACGGTCAGATTTTGAGATCGGCTGACCGCCTCATAAAGAAGGCCGTAAAAGGTATGCTACATTTAAATGTGCATACCCCAGACCCGGCGCTTTATGCCAGGCTGAGAGACGGTGGTCTAGGGATTCTGGAGCTCAGACATCACATTCCTCAGATTTTTCTTAACAGGCTAACGAACCTATTAAACAACCAAAATGATGGAGTCCTGAGTGCTTCATTGCAGGCGGACTGCTGTAGGCAGCTATTCAACCGTTTGCAGCTTCTTGCTGGAGATGTTCCCGGCAATCAATTGTGGCGAGAAAAACTTATAGCGGCCCCAACGTTATCGGGGCTGCAACAGACCTGTGAGAGCACAGCCTCCAGGTCTTGGATTTCAAACGTTCCCAAAGGATGGACGGGACGTGACTACGTTAAAGCCATCCAGCTCCGGAACAACAACTAACCGGTGGCGGGTATCATGTCAACCCCTATACAGGGTGATTCATAAGTAATGGGCCAAATTGTAAATCTACGTTCAGAAGGCTAAAATAATAATATTTTCATTAACAATAATGGGTCTTAGTCTGCTCCTTACTGAGGTACAGGATGCTAAAGCGAAAAAAATCAAATGGATTTCTGTTAATAGATCAGCTACTTTTCTACATAATGACATGAAAATTGGGTATGAACTAGTTTTTGTAAGGGTAAACAAGAATGTGTGAGAGGATTTGAGTTAACTCGTAGATGTCGCCACATGCGCCATATGAATTAGATGAAATCAGCTAAAAATTTTTTATCGCTCATTATTTTCCAACTTACTTATTTAATTTGGATAGCCCCATCATTTATGTAGAAAAAAGCTATACCTCTTTGATCTTCAAAATATTAACGATTTTCGAGATATTTGAATTTTACTAATTCACTACACTACATTTCACGGTGGTCGACGTAGTATTAATCTGTTAAGACACAAGCATGCCATGGAATGTTGACAGTGACAGTAACAACGTGTGTAGTAAAGCTTTGACGTTTAATGAAGAGCTTAAAACATTTTATTGTTAGGTAAACTGATTCATTCTTGTCCTAACATAAATAAAAATGCCGAGACATAATCACTTTTCAAACGAAGAAATGAGAGACCTGTTATGCGTTTACGCACAAGAACGTTTTTTCTGGGCAAGCAGCATCCAGAAAATATCGTGAAATGTACCCTTACAGAAGGCAGCCAAACCGGAAGATATTTCGAAATATTTATAATCGATTGGGTGAAACAGGTTCATTTCGTCCAAAATATCATACAGGGCGTCCTAAAATTATCACTCCGCAACAAGAAGATGAAATTTTGGTAAGAATTGCGCAAAATTCTGAAATAAGCACTCGACGATTGTCTACAGCTATTGGAATAAGCCAACCGTCCGTGATTAGAATTTTGCACAAGGAAAATTTATATCCCTATCATTTTACACCTGTGCAAAATTTACTTCCAAGAGATTATCGAATCAGAGTTCAATTTTGTCAGTAACTAAAAGGAAAATTCAATAATAATCCAACATTCCTAAATAACATTCTTTTCACGGATGAAGCAACCTTTACCAGACGCGGAGTTTTTAATTGGCAAAATAGTCATGGCTGGTAAACCGAAAACCCTCGTTTAAAAAAAGATTCCAGCATTCCAACATTTCCAGCACGAGTTTAAAATAAATGTGTGGTGCGGTGTAATAGGCAATACATTACTGGGCCCAGTTGAATTACCTCCTAATTTAAATGGAGAGTCATATTTGAATTTTTTAAATAATGACTTAGTCGACCTCTTGGGAGATCTTCCATTATAACTAAGAAGAAATATTATGTGGTTCATGCAAGACGGTGCTCCTCCACATTTTTCACTTGCTGTGCGCGAACATCTGAATAAAACATTCCCTCACCGTTGGATTGGACGTGGTAGTGAATTTCAGTGGCCACCTCGCAGTCCCGACTTTAATCCACTTGATTTTCATGTGTGGGGTTACATGAAATCAATGGTCTATGCTGAACCTATAAATACACGAGACGAGTTATGGAATAGAATTCAAGATGCAGCCAATTCAATACGAAATAATCCTGCTACATTTTTTAAAGTCAGACAATCCTTACCCAAACGGTTACATGCGTGTATGAATGCTGGTGGTGGCCATGTTGAAAACCTTTTGCAGTAGGTCATAATTAAGCTTAAATTTAATTTAACTTCGCACAACTTTAACAAGCAGGTTTTGATAAGAGTTGTAAGTGGTCCTAGTTCAAGTCTGTTCTAATGCTGTCTTCGTTTTATTAACTGGCGTACAATAAATGTGTTTTATTACGTAATTTTTGTATGGTTTCATTTTAATATTATTACCAATTATCAATTACGGTTAGGTAAATGTCAACATTCCATGGCATGTTTGTGTCTTAACAGATTAATGCTACGTCGACCACCGTGAGATGTAGTGTACTGAATTAGTAAAATTCAAATATCTCGAAAATCGTTAATATTTTGAAGATCAAAGTAGTATAGCTTTCTTCTACAGAAATGATGGGGTCATCCAAATTAAATAAGTAAGTTGTAAAATAATGAGCGATAAAAAATTTGTAGCTGATTTCATCTAATTCATATGGCGCATGTGGCAACATCTACGAGTTAACTCAAATCCTCTCACACATTCTTGTTTACCCTCACAAAAACTAGTTCATCTCCAATTTTCAAGTCATTATGTAGAAAAGTAGCTGATCTATTAACAAAAATCTATTTTATTTTTTTCGCTTTAACATCCTGTACCTCAGTTAGGAGCAGACTAAGACCCATTATTGTTAATGAAAATGTTATTATTTTGGCCATCTGAACGTAGATTTACAATTTGGCCCATTCCTTATGAATCACCCTGTAAATGCCCGCCGGTGCCGAGCTGGATGCAACAAGAACGAAACAATTTGTCATGTCCTCCAGCAATGTCCCGTCACACACTGGGCACAATGAAGTTGCCGGGAAGATCGCCAAGCACTGCCGCAAGCAATGGACCACCGAGGAAGAGCCTCATGTCAGGCATAGTGACGGCACACTATTTAAACCTGATGTAGTTGTACATCAGGCTGCGCGGGTAGTCGTGTGCGATGTGAGAGTCAACTGGGAGGGGTCCCAGTCTCTGGAGACGTCCCACGCCGCTAAACGTACCGTCTATAATAATCATAAATTTTTAGAGGCTGCCAAACATCGGTGGCCTGGTAAGGAGATTGTTATTGAGCCGATTGTGATAGGAGCCCGAGGTATATGGCCTCGTTGCAACGATCTTATCACAGAGCTCCTCAAAATTACACCTTCGCTCAAGGCTAGTTGCGTTCACTCGGCCCTCAAGTGGGGTAGTACGATTCACGCCGCATTTGGACGTTCTGTATGGAGACGATGCTGAGCTGTCCACCAGGCCTGGTCCACCCACAGGCCTGTCGCTAAGTGCGTGAGCGCGAGTACGCAAAATTATTGTAAGTGCCGGTGTCCCTAATGGGGATTGTGTTTTAATTGTAAATTTTATGTATATATATACTCCGGTCTGTGTGCCAGGAGTCTAAATATAGCCGCCCAAGATCTGGCGGCACATGTATTTTACACAATAAAGTATTTTTACTAGCCAAATGCCTCGTCATCTAATTAGTGACGCGCATGAATGGATTGACGAGATTCCCACTGAAGAACACAAACAATTAAGAAAAAAAATAAATGACAAGAGTCTACAGGAAGACCAATGCAACTTTACAGAAGATGAAATAAAAATGACCATAAAGTCAATGGAAAACAAAAAAAAACGACAACAGAAGGGATTAGCAAAGAGATACTAGAAATAATACACGACACAAACCCACAAATACTTACAAAATTGTACAATAAATGCCTAATGACAGGGAAATTTCCGGACGGATGGAAGAAAGCAGACATGGTCTGGCTTCCAAAGAAGGATGGAGGTAAAAGACCAATCTGCCTCCTACCGGCACTCGGCAAAATATTAGACAAAATGACGGCAAAAAGATTAACACACCACCTCGAGACAAACAACAAACTGCATAGCAGGCAATACGGATTCAGGCAAGGACACTCTACAATTGACGCTATAACACAAGTTACACAAAAAATCGAAAAAAACAAATCGAAAAAGTTTCATACAGCAATAATAACTCTCGACCTGAAAAATGCTTTCAATACGGCTTGGACACCCGCCATTATCGACAAACTAAACGAACTACAGACCCCAGAAAACATAAAGAAACTGTGTCAAGACTTTTTACAGAACAGGCAAATACAAACTGAAGACCTAACTGACACGACAGAACGAGGCTGTCCTCAGGGATCAAGCCTTGGACCAATCTTATGGAAAACTGGTTCAACTCAATACAAGAAACAACAGTAATAGACGAAAACGACTTAATACAAGCGTTCGCAGATGACCAGATCATATTATTCACATCGCTCAACACCATCGAACAAAAATGGAAACAAGTCTGGTCAGCATGCGAAAGATGGGCTGAACGAAACAAACTAACCTACAACGAAAGTAAGACGGAAGCAAGCTTCGTACCATACAAACAGACACGACCACCACGTCTAAAAGTTAAAGACGACAACATAACATTCACGAATAACGTCACATACCTAGGATTGACAATTGACACAGGACAACTATGGTTAGAACACGTGAAAAAAAACCGACAAAAAGCATCAAACGTGGGACATAAACTTTTCATCATAGCTGGAAGAGACTGGGGACGAAAACCAACGATACTAAAAGTCATCTACGAGAAAGCCTGTGAAACCAATGTTACTGTACGGAGATTTTGGGAAAGCGAGTAGACGACAGCAGAATAGCCAAGCAGCTGGCAGCAGCGGAACGACCGTTTCTGCTAGCTATCACCAAGGCATATAGGACCGCACCCACATCTGCGCTTCACGTACTGGCAGGCGTGACACCGTTAAGCATCGACACAAAGGCAGCACACTAGATATACAACGACAACAGACAAATACTCGAGAAACTTGAAACCAGAAGTAAAGACCTACCACATCCAACCGCAAGAACAATAAAACCCAGGCAAGACAATTTACAATACGAGATACAAGTATACACCAACGCAAGTCACAGAGAAAACAGTAAAACCATAGGAATATACATCGACAAAAACGGAAGGAGCACAGAGATCAAATACAAAATAAACACAACCATAAACATAAACAAACTAGAAATGTTAGCACTACAAATTGCTACGGACAAAATAGTGGAAAACATACAGACTTACAAGTCCAAAAAAGTCAATTTCAACATACACTCAACAACCGTAATACAACAACTAGCCAACGGCACTAACACAGATAAAGCGACAATAAAACCAAGAAAAACCTCGAGACAATGAAACAAAACAACATGATCTATAACATAAAAAAACTAAACAGAAATGACATAGGCATGAAATTAGTAGATAAACTGACGAAACTAGCACACACTCACTCAGATGACACAATATCATATCCCACAAAACAAGACATTAAAGTACAAAGAAACGCATTACAAATGACGCTATGGCAAGCTCAATGGGACAAGACAGATAAAGGTAGAAAGACGTACGACCTACTCAAAACAGTCAAAAAATCACAACCAGTATTGACTTGGAAAACTACGCAACTGATTACAGGACACGGTCACATGAACGACTACTACAGACGATTTAGGCTGAGAAACACAAACGGAAAATGCGACAAATGTAAACTGACGGAAGACCAAAAGCACATAATAAATGACTGCATACTCCCACAAAGACAAATTGCCAGAGCACTACTAACGAACAGACTAAAACAAAGAAACATACGATACCCACCGTCGGACATTGACATGACCGACAGGGAAATGATAAGATGGATAAATGAATGGGGGGAGGAAATGATAACAGATGATGATGAGGAATAACAGGTACGGATGTCTATCAAAGCACACGTCACTTACATTATCTCTACTTCATTTTCTCTATATTATTCATGTGTTTTTTCATATAAACTGATATTTTGTTAACTATGAAATAAAACAATGAATTTTTGTTTAAATCTTCATTACAATTGAACTATGTTCAATACAACTTGTGACGCGTTTCGCTACACAGTAGCTTTCTCAAACGAATGGAGGTATCATGAAAAGTTTTTAATTTATATACAGTGCATTGATAAGGAATTTTACGGATAAAAGTATTATAATCTATTTACTTGGAAATAAAAAGCAAAAAATATGGGATTAACTACAGTATTAAACAAAATTTACCTGGAAATTCATTCACAACAATCGTACAGGAAGTTTCTAGGTAAAAAGGTTTAATAAGGGAGAATTGTTGATATCTACTTGGTCGTTAAGAAGGTTATCTGAATATTTGTTTTTATTTATCTCGAGAGCTTCTAAAAGATTTAATTTCAAGGATTTAGGTTCTACATGCAAAATTTAAAAATTTGAGTCGAAAGTGTGTTGGTTTGCTAATAAATGATTGGAGTAGTTGGAATCTAATTTTTGGTTATCATAGCTACGTTTGTGTTCTGAAATTCTAGTTTTAAAGTTCCTAAAAGTTCTACCTTTTATTTCCATGTAAATAGATTATAATACTTTTATCCGTAAAATTCCTTATCAATGCACTGTATACAAATTAAAAAACTTTTCATGATACCTCCATTCGTTTGAGAAAGCTATTGTGTAGCGAAACGCGTCACAAGTTGTATTGAACATAGTTCAATTGTAATGAAGATTTAAACAAAAATTCATTGTTTTATTCCATAGTTAAGTATGAATATTCATCAAGTAAAAGCCTCATCTATTCAATGATATTTTGTTGGTCTACTTTTATAAAATACTCTACACTTGTTTCTTTTTACCTATTGTATTCTATTCTATTCTAATTTGATATGTTTGTATGTTACTGACTGTATAATGAACAACACCCAATGCTTACTATCTGCTTGTTTTAACATATTTTTTTTCTTTTGTATATCATAATTTGGTGAAGGAAAATCTGTAACCTGCAATGTAATCTGTAAAGTAAATTTATAAATAAACAAATAAAAAAGGGAATTCTGACCCCGCTAACTTTTGGAGTGTGGTTGATGGGATGGGTTCTACTTGACAGGGATTTCGCCAGGTATTGAGTAGTTTCAGGTCATATGCCGCAAGGTAGGTGGGCCATTGTTCTGTGATCTAGTTCCCGATCTCCTTTGGAAGAGAGGGAACGGGATCATAGGAACATAAACGATTCTTTCTTCTTTTGGAGGGCAATGGAGATTATTCCGGACCTTAAGCAGGATGTGTGGCGTTTTTCGGAACCTTCAGCTAGCATCGATGTGTCGTTTATAAAGAGTACTGATAGCTTAAATCAATCAGAAAGGCGTGCCTTAGACGAAATGGTTACCCGTAAAATCTCGGAAATAGGCACTGGTCTTGGTTGTTGTAAAGTAGCAGAGCATGACATTATTTTAGAACCCGGAACCAAGCCGATTAAGCAACGTTATTATCCGGTATCCCCTTTTAAACAGAAGATTATCGACGACGAGGTTACTGAAATGTTGAATTTAGGTGTTATTGAAAGGTCGAATAGTCCATGGTCTAGTCCAGTGTGTCTTGTTCGTAAGAAAGATGGTTCGTATAGATTCTGTGTCGATTACCGTAAGGTGAATTCAGTGACTAAAAAGGATGCATATCCAATTCCTTATATCTCCACCATCCTAGATCGCTTGAGAGATACTCGTTACATTAGTTCCATCGATATCAAATCCGCTTTTTGGCAAGTACCGCTTAGTGAGTCATCTCGGGAGTATACAGCTTTTACTGTTCCTGGTAGAGGTCTTTTCCAGTTCCGTCGAATGCCCTTTGGACTTTCAAATGCTCCTGCAACCTGGCAGAGAATCGTAGACACCATTTTAGGTCCTGAACTCGAACCAAACGTCATGGTATACCTTGATGACATCATTATTATTACGAATAACTTTTCTGACCACTTACGACTCTTGGGGGAAGTTCTTGATCATTTGTGTAAGGCCGGTTTAGTTGTGTCGAAGGAGAAGTGTCATTTTTGTAAGCCGTAATTAAAATATCTTGGCTACGTAGTTGATGATAAAGGTCTGCGTCCGGATTCTGAGAAGGTAGAGGCTATAGTGAATATTTCACCCCCTCGTAATGTTAACGAAATCCGTAGGTTTGTGGGGACAGCTTCTTGGTACAGACGATTTGTACCCAACTTTTCCTCTCTATTAGCTCCGATCCTTAAATTGACCAAGAAAAATGCCAGGTGGCATTGGACAGCAGATTGTCAACGTTCGTTTACCATCCTTAAGGAATGCTTAGTGTCTGCTCCTATTCTAACATCTCCTGACTTTGAAAAAACTTTTTATTTGCAAACTGATGCCTCTAATTATGGTCTTGGTGCTGTTCTAACCCAGCAGTATGAAGAAGGCGAAAAGGTTATCTGTTATTTGTCTAGGTCTTTATCTAAACAGGAAATGAAGTTGTCAGTGACTGAAAAAGAGTGTCTTGCTGTTATTTGGGCTGTCGAAAAACTACGTCATTACTTAGATCATGTACATTTTGTTGTTATCACCGACCATGCGTCGTTGCTGTGGCTCCATCGATTAAAAGATCCCCAAGGTAGGCTTGCACGTTGGCAGTTGCGCTTGCAGCAATATGATTTTGAGTTGATTCACCGTAAAGGTAAAGATCATATAGTTCCTAAATTATTATAGTGCTAAATTAGCTCCGGTATATTTAGGTCCTTTCATTATCAAACGTAAGTGTGGTACTTGGTCATATGAACTCCAAGACGATTCGGGTAATTCTAAAGGTGTTTGGCATGTGCAAGATCTGAAACCGTTCTATGAGTCTCCATCCTCAGATGTGGAATAACACACCTAGTTCGCTTAGTATATTACTTTGTACTTTTGCTAGTTGTATTGTCTTTTTGTATCTTTTCTTTTCTTAACTTCTCGTTTCCTTTTTTTTGTGTTAGTGCCCTGTGATTGGGGCTTGAGAATTCAATCACCCGGGGATTGTCCAGGCGGGGAGGTAGGAGCCCTCCAACCTAACCACATTTTGGCCACCCTATCATTTGGCTGGGATTGGTGCAGTTGGTTTTGTTTCAGTATACGTTTCTTAGTTCTTTCGCTCTGTCAGATTTGTAGGTGAGTGCAGCCAGGGTTGCTCGTGCCTTAAGGACCACCTTGTGTGAGTACGAGGCTCTGGGCTGTTCTTTTATACCGCATCTGCAATCTGCAGAATGGCTGAATTATGTGTTGTTTCGTTAAATACCTTCCTAGCTTCCAGCACCCACCCTATAGAACGCCAGTAGGTCATGTATGTTGTTCGGGTTGTCCGGTACCCTGTGTAGAAACCTGGTCATGTATGTTGTTCGGGTTGTCCGGTACCCTGTGTAGAAATCTGGTCACGTATTTTGCATCTACCGTTATTTCTTCAAAATTACGTGTAGTTTAACTTGCCTATCGTTTTACTTTTTTTATTATTATAACCTCTCTTTCCCAGGAATTTCTTTTAGTAAGCACCCATTAATATTTTGCAAATCTTTAGGAAGATTTCCTCCTTTCTTTGGAGGGGGGATGTTGTAATGTGCTCTTTTTATTCTTTTACAGTTCCATTATAATTATATGTCTGATAATTTTCTATTTCTCAAGTACTCGTAAATGGTGTTGCATACCTTAAGTTACAAGTCTATTGTTCGCTGTAAATAGTGTCGCATACCTTATTTTGGCAAGATTCGTTTGTTAATGTCTAAGGCATTTTTATTGATGACTGGAGATTGAATAAGGTGAGGCTAACTATCAACACGGACCAACGCGATTTTTAGTGTTGAATATAGACTCGCGAATATTCTTGGTGGAAGTCAGTTCCGTGTCATTTTGTGATTTCCGGCATTGGAAGAGGTCTTGTTGGGTTTTTGGAATTTTGGTCAAGGTGATGTTAACAAGTGTGCGGAACTCTATGGTTTTCCTATCATATCTGGCTGTATTTGGGCCATCTTAATTGGATTTTGAAGAAAAACCATTTGATTTTTAACTTGACCATTCTATCTTACCTCAGTAGTTGATATTTTTGGATTTTGGTGTCGAGTTAAAATTACCGCTTGCGGGATTTATTTGAGGGAAGCCATTGTTGATTAGCAGGTGCCGTTCCATAACCAAACAGTTCTCCTCGCTGAAGTGTTTGACTTAAAACCCTATAACATCTAGGGTTTTTTTTCCTGGAGGATCCATCCCTGTACTCATCAGGAAGATCTACCTTTTCTTGGTTATTGGAGGATCCCAACTTCAGCAGTTTCTTCTGAAGGTTCAACTATACCGAGCATCTAGAACGCGCTCAGAAGAAAAGGTTCACACTCCGAATTGTACTTCAAAACAGATAAGCTTATCTAACTTTCGTTTTCTTTATTCCACGGTAAAATAAATTTAGAGTGATCACACGTACGAATAATTTTGTTATCTTATAGTATTCTCTGTATGTAATTTTGGGTATATATGTCGACTTAATTTTATTTTAACTTCGTTCATTTTTTTTTGTTAAGTAAAGTTATTTAACCTATTTCGGTAATAGTTTTATTTATTTGGTTCACCATATTTTTATATTTTTAGTAACTTATCTTGTGGCTCTGCTAGTGCCTACAAGACCTAGGGGTTTCCGGCTTGAACCGTCTAAGCCGGTGGAGCGGCTCACCTTTTTTTTCTACCCTCTACGGCTGAGCTCGGGCATAATTTGCCAGTAGAGAGACCGCTAGTGGGGTCTGAGTAGGGAACTACAAGAAACGTGGCAACCGTAATTTCCAAATTCTCAAATTTTGGAACCCTACAAAGGGTAATTGCATTTATTTTTAGATTCGTTCACAAGCTCAAAAAACAATCTTCTGCAGATGACACATCTTTATCTGTCGAAGAATTGCAGAGGGCTCATGATTTTATATTAAAGCAAATTCAGTTCTCCCATTTTTCCAAAGAAATTAATCTTCTCAAATTGAATAAACCTATCACTGACAAAACTTTAAATCCATTGAATCCGTTTTTGGACGCTATCGTTTGCTGCGTGTCGGAGGCCGCTTAGAATTCTCCAATTTACCCTACATTCAGAAATTTCCCATAATTTTACCTCAAAATAATCACGTTGTTAATTTATTGATAGAGCAGACTCATCGTCGCCTTGGACATACTGGAGCCCAGAATGTTCTTGGAAGTCTTCGTCAGCGATATTGGCCTCTCAATGGCACTCGTCAAATTAAAAAACTATTCAAAAAGTGCGTAGTTTGTTTTAGATTCAATGCTCAGTATGCATCCCAAATAATGGCTCCATTACCTTTGGATAGAGTTCAGATATCTCGCCCCTTTTCTCGAGTCGGTATTGATTTTGCTGGACCCTTCCTAATTCGTTCTTCACGTTTGCGAAAAGCACCACGTCTAAAATCTTATCTTGCCTTGTTTATATGCATGGTAACCTTGGCCGTGCATCTCGAGTTGGTTAGTGAATTTAACACCGATGCATTCATTGCTAGTCTTAAACGGTTTCTCAGCCGTAGGGGCAACCCTAGAATAATCTTCAGTGACAACGGTTCCAACTTCATAGGTGCCAGAAATCAATTGCGAGAACTCTCCGGTTTTCTTCGATCAAAGGAGAACCAACTTGAAATACTATCTTTTGTATCTTCCAACGAAATAATCTGGAAATTTATTCCTCCTCGCTCGCCTCATTGGGGTGGCTTATAGGAGACGGCCGTTAAAAGTGCTAAATCCCACATGAATAAAATATTGCGTAATACTTGCCTCACCTTTGAGGAATTGACTACTGTCTTAACCCAAATTGAGGCTATCCTCAACAGTAAACCTTTATATACCATATCTAATGATCCAAACGATCTCTTAGCTCTAACTCCTGGCCATTTTCTAATTGGAGCACCGCTTACTGCTCTCCCTGACCAAAGTTTATTTTCTACCTCGCTTAACAGATTGTCATTCTGGAAACAGTGTTCCAAACTTCATCAAGAATTTTGGACGAAATGGTCAGTTGACTACTTACACCAACTGCAACAGAGGCCCAAATGGCGTAAAGCCAACGATGACCTCAAAATAAACCAGCTGGTTCTGGTTCGATCAGATGATCGACCTCCCTTGAATTGGCAAGAATTATGGAGTTACTAGTCGGCAAGGATGGCAAATGTAGAGCCGCTAGGCTCAGAATGTCGGATGGTGAGTATACTCGTCCGATCGTAAAACTTGCTCCGCTTCCCATCTCTGATCTTTCGCCCCGCCCCCAGTATGGAGAATTTTAAATGAAATTCTCCTCAGTACTTCCCTGTCAATAGTTCGTCCGTCCCCTCTCCGAGTAACGTGATCGGTCTAGGTCGACAGAATCAATACACATCGGGAAGATCTGCTACAACCGTTCACCGAGTAAGAGCTTTACGCTCGCTCATCATAATTGCTATGTTACATTATAATATACCCACCTGAATTGTAATAGATTACAACTGTAAGTTTTATAATTATATTATAAGTGAATTAGTGCCTTTGTTTCAAAATGACTGTAAGTAGAAATCAATGTTTTTATAACCAACGCCGCAACCACTTTTGGCGCTTAAATGTACAAGTACAGATGCCGGTAAGTCGCGGTGTTACCTAATTCCTATGTTACGTTTTCGGTATGTTTGTCCGTCAATCTAGTTAAGGAAACTAACCGTATTTATGTTCGTATGTATTTTGTCATGTACTATGTTTGTATTTGTTATGTACTGTTTGGGAATAAACAGTAGTAACTAGTCCAGTTGTTTTATATGTATATGCGTTCCCTGAAGCGCAATCAACTTTAGGGTGGTCCTTCGAAACTTTTGAAACACCTTTCCGTCAAGCTATGTATGTTTATTTTGAACCACTTTTAATATATTTTACCATTATATACAGTTCTCTGCTCATGTTCTATGAGTCAACCTGCTCTTTTACGTACACACCCTGCTATTCCCTAGAGTAAGGGATTATTTTACTAAAACACGTTAATATGCATCGAAAGTGAGCTGCCTAAACATATTTCATCTTGACAGTCGTTTACTAAATCAATGAAAAGTTATATTTTTCGAATTTCCAATTTTGCGTTATACCACCCTGCTATCCTCTAGAGCAAGGAATTATTTCACTAAAACACGTTAGTATACATCGAAAGTAAGCTGCCTGAACATATTTCATCTTGATAGTCGTTTGCTAGATCAATGAAAAATTATATTTTTTGAATTTCCAATTTTGTCTAATACAACCCTGCTATCCCCTAGAGCAAGCAATTATTTCAATAAAACACGTTATTATAAAGCGAAAGTAAGCTGTCTGAACAAATTTTATCTTGACGGTCATTTCATCAATTAATAAGAAATGAAATTTTTTTAAATTCACTATTTTCCGTTATACGACCCAGCTATCCTCTAGAGCAAGAAGTTATTTCACTAAAACACGTTAGTGTATATCGAAAGTAAGCTGCCTGAACATATTTCATCTTGACGGTCGTTTGCTAAATCAATGGACAATTATATTTGTTGAATTCCCAATTTTGCGTAATACCACCCTGCTATCTTCTAGAGCAAGAAGTTAATCTACTGAAACACGTTAGTATACATCGAAAGTAAGCTGCCTGAACATTTTTCATCTTGATAGTCGTTTGCTAAATCAATGGAAAATTATATTTTTTGAATTTCCCATTTTGCGTAATGAAACCCTGCTATCCACTTAATCAAGGAATTATTTCAATGGAACACATTAGTATACATCGAAAGTAAGCTGCTTGAACAAATTTCATCTTGACAGTCGTTTGTTAAATCAATGAAAAATTATATTTTTTAAATTTCCCATTTTGCATGATAAAACCCTGCTATACCCTAGAGCAAGGAATTATTCCACTAAAACACGTTATGATACATCGAAAGTAAGCTGCCTGAACATATTTCATCTTGACAGTCGTTTACTAAATCAATGAAAAATTATATTTTTTGAATTTCCAATTTTGCGTAACTCCACCCTGCTATCCTCCAGAGCAAGGAATTATTCCACTAAAACACAATAGTATACATCGAAAGTAAGTTGCCTGAACATATTTTATCTTGACAGTCGTTTGTTAAATAAATGAAAAATGATATTTTTTAAGTTCCCAATTTTACGTAATACCACCCTGCTATACCCTAGAGCAAGGAGTTATTTCGGTAAAACACGTTATTATACATCGTAAGTCTGAAGCCTGAACATATTTCATCCTGACAGTCGTTTGCTAAATCAATGAAAAATGATATTTTTGAATTCCCAATTTTGCGTAATACTACCCTGCTATCCCCTAAAGTAAGGAATTATTTCACCAAAACATGTTAGTATACATCGGAAGGAAGCTGCTTGAACATATTTCATTTTGACAGTCGTTTGTTGAATCAATGGAAAATGATGTTTTTCAAATTCCCAATTTTGCGTAATACCAACCTGCTATCCTCTAAAGTGAGAAATTATTTCACTTAAACACGTTGATATGCACCGGAAGTGAGCTGCCTGAACATATTTCATCTTGACAGTCGTTGCTAAATTAATGAAAAATTATATTTTTTAAATTTCCTATTTTCCGTAATACGACCCAGTTATCCTCTAGAGTAAGAAGTTAATCTACTGAAACACGTTAGTATACATCGAAAGTAAGCTGCCTGAACATTTTACATCTTGATAGTCGTTTGCTGAATCAATGGACAATTATATTTGTTGAATTCCCAATTTTGCGTAATACCACCCTGCTATCCCCTAGAGTGAGGAATAATTTTACTAAAACACGAAAGTAAGCTGCCTGAACATATTTTATCTTGACAGTCGTTTACTAAATCAATGAAAAATTATATTTTTTTAATTTCCAATTTTGCGTAATACCATCCTGCTATCCTCTAGAGCAAGGAATTATTTCACTGAAACACGTTAGTATACATCGAAAGTAAGCTGCCTGAACATATTTCATCTTGATAGTCGTTTGCTAAATCAATGGACAATTATATTTGTTGAATTCCCAATTTTGCGTAATACCACCCTGCTATCTTCTAGAGCAAGGGATTATTCCACTAAAACACGTTATTATACATCGAAAGTAAGCTGCCTGAACATATTTCATCTTGTCAGGCGTTTGCTGAATCAATAAAAAATGATATTTATTAAATTTTCTATTTTGCGTAATACAAACCCTTAATCAAGGAATTATTTCAATAGAACACATCAGTATACATCGGAAGTAAGCTGCTTGAACAAATTTCATCTTGACAATCGTTTGTTAAATCAATGAAAAATGATCTTTTTTAAATTTCCCATTTTGCATAATAAAACCCTGCTATACCCTAGAGCAAGAAGTGATTTCACTAAAACACGTTATTATACAGCGAAAGTAAGCTGCCTGAACATATTTTATCTTGACAGTCATTTCATAAATTAATAAAAAATGAAATTTTTTAAAGTTCCAATTTTGCGTAATACCACTCTGCCATCCTCTTAAGCAAGGAATTATTTCACTGAAACACGTTAATATGCATCGGAAGTAAGCTGTCAGAACATATTTCATCTTGACAGTCGTTTGCTAAATCAATGAGAAATGATATTTTTTGAATTCCCAATTTTGCGTAATACCACCCTGCTATCCCCTAGAGTAAGGAATTATTCCACTAAGGGCCAAATTATTAATCGCCTGTTAAAGTCCCTGGCAGTAACCAGCAGGATAAATTTAACCCTTCTGGTAATATTCAGTTCGTATTATCATTCCAATGTTAACCTTTGGGCAGGTACCAAACGGTGACAATGTGGCAACGGTGTATTTTTATCGTTGTAGTTAAAATTAAGCATAAAAGTGTGGTTATGGTTATGTTTATGTTGTACTTTGCACAGATAACATTTTTAATATATTGGCAGAGATATTGGTAGTTTGTACGTTTGTAGTGTCGTCTATTGTACGTAATTTGGTTAGGAAAGATACTTTTTTTGTATAGTATTAATAATAACAAAATGACAGAGCCGGAAACTAAAAAGAAATTCAGGTCTGCAAATTTTTCGCAACAAGAAGTTGATTTATTAACTGATTTAATAGTTAATAATTTAGGTTATTTAATCAAAAATACTGAAATCTCTGAAATTACTTTAATTCACCATGAAATAAGTACACAAAGTATAATGCATGTACCAGAAACTATTGGCTAGACATCCATCAACTACAAATTTGCAAAATAGTTATTTATCAATTGCACTTGGTAAGTATTTCTTAACTGGTTATCAATGTTTATATTCTGTGGAACCTCAACATTTATCACTGCTTCCAAATCAGGATTTATGTCCGGAAGATGATCTCCCTGATTGACTGCTATATTATGTAAAATAGTTGTGGCAACTATTATATCCTGTGTAGTTGTTAGTTTTGTTCGTAGTCCAAGTGATAAACATGGAAATCTTTTTTTCCAGACACCTATACATCTTTCAATTGTATTTCTTGTCCTCACAAGAGATTCTTGATATCTGATTTCACTTGCTGCAATGGGGTTGTCTAATGGAATCATAAAATATTTTTCAACAGCATATCCACTATCACCTAGGATCAAACAATTTTGTAGCCTCCATTGAAAATGGTGTTTTAAATATGAATTCATGAAAACAATCATGTCATTTGCAGACCCTGGCCACCTGGCAACTATATTTCTAATTCGTAATTGGTGGTCACAAGCAATCATGGCATTAATTGAGAAAAATCCTTTCCTGTTACGAAACCATTCAGCTTGATTACCGCCTGGACTTTGAATCCTAATATGTGTTCCATCAACAACTAATAACACTCTTGGAAAATTTGCTATTCTAAAAAATCCCTGCTGGACTGCAATGATTTCATTTCCTTGGAGTAAATTTATATAAGCTGGTTTTAACATACACAATGTTGTTGTTACTTTTTAAATTATTTTGCATGCTGTGGACTGATGCACTCCGCTGTGATCTCCCACAGAATTCTGAAAAGAAACTGTGGCGTAAAATCGTAACGTTAATAGCAGTTGTTGGAGTGGAGTTAATGCTGCATTTCTGAAAGTAAATGCACTATTAAAAACGTATCCTAATTTTTATGAACATAAAACAGTAACCTTATGGTTGGATATTGAATTTCATCTTGTATTTGAAGTAATAAATGGTGAACAGTATTTTTCGAAAGTCGAAATCTGTTGGAAAAATCGACATCATCCCAGAAATTTAAATGGTCTGGTCTGGTATTCGAGGTCTCCGGAAAATAATATTTATATAATCGTCTAGATCACTGTCTGAGGAGTCAGAAAAAACATTTACATCAACAGTAATGTTTCCTGGAATATTCATTTTATTAAATTATAATGTTTAGCAAAGACCTTTTTCTATTTTTTTTTGAATTCTTAGGTTATTACTTCCATTTATCTCCCAGATAAAATTACAAACAGACAGTTCAAGTGGCTGTTAAGAAAATTCCTGCTAATTTGATTTTATCCTGTAGTTATCACTAACAGTGTATTTATAATTACAAAATATATACTAACAGGAGGATAACTTTAACAGAAACTTTCACAGGCGATTAATAATTTGGCCCTAAAACACCTTAATATGTACCGGAAGTAAGCTGCCTGAACATATTTCATCTTGACAGTCGTTTGCTAAATTGATGGAAAATTATATTTTTTGAATTTCATATTTTGCGTAATACCACCCTGCTATCCTCTAGAGCAAGGAATTATTTCACTAGAACACGTTAGTATACATCGAAAGTAAGCTGCTTAAACATATTTTATCTTGACAGTCGTTCACTAAATTGATGAAAAATTATATTTTTTAAATTTCCTATTTTCCGTAATACGACCCAGCTATCCCCTCAATCAAGGAATTATTTCAATGGAACACATAAGTATACATCGAAAGTGAGCAGCTTGAACAAATTTCATCTTGATAGTCGTTTGTTAAATCAATGGAAAATTATATTTTTGGAATTTCCCATTTTGCGTAATGAAACCCTGCTATACCCTAAAGCAAGGAGTGATTTCACTGAAACACGTTAATATGCATCGAAAGTAAGCTGCCTGAACATAATCCATCTAAACAGTCGTTTACTAAATCAATGAAAAATTATATTTTTTGAATGTCCAATTTTGCGTAATACCACCCTGCTATCCTCCAGAGCAAAGAATTATTCCACTAAAACACGATAGTATACATCGAAAGTAAGCTGCCTGAACATATTTCATCTTGATAGTCGTTTGCTAAATCGATGGACAATTATATTTGTTTAATTTCCAATTTTGCGTAATACCACCCTGCTATCCCCTAGAGTAAGGAATAATTTTACTAAAACACGTTAATATGCATCGAAAGTAAGCTGCCTGAACATATTTTATCTTGACAGTCGTTTACTAAATCAATGAAAAATTATATTTTTTGAATTTACAATTTTGCGTAATACCACCCTGCTATCCTCTAGAGCAAGGAACTATTTCACTAGAACACGTTAGTATACATCGAAAGTAAGCTGCCTAAACATATTTTATCTTGACAGTCGTTTACTAAATCAATGAAAAATTATATTTTTTGAATTTACAATTTTGCGTAATACCACCCTGCTATCCTCTAGAGCAAGGGATTATTCCACTAAAACACGTTATTATACATCGAAAGTAAGCTGCCTGAACATATTTCATCTTGTCAGGCGTTTGCTAAATCAATAAAAAATGATATTTCTCAAATCTTTTATTTTGCGTAATACAAACCTGCTATCCCCTCAATCAAGGAATTATTTCAATAGAACACATTAGTATACATCAGAAGTAAGCTGCTTGAACAAATTTCATCTTGACAGTCGTTTGTTAAATCAATGAAAAATGATATTTTTTAAATTTCCCATTTTGCATAATAAAACCCTGCTATACCCTAAAGCAAGGAGTGATTTCACTAAAACACGTTAATATGCATCGAAAGTAAGCTGCCTGAACACATTTCATCTTGATAGTCGTTTGCTAAATCAATGGAAAATTATATTTTTTGAATTCCCAATTTTGCGTAATACCACCCTTCTATCCCCTAGAGCGAGGAATTATTCCACTGAAACACGTTAATATGCATCGAAAGTAGGCTGCCTGAACATATTTCATCTTAACAGTCGTTTGCTAAATTGATGAAAAAGGATATTTTCCAAATTTCCCATTTTGTCTAATACAACCCTGCTATCCCCTAAAGCAAACAATTATTTCACTAAAACACGTTATTATACAGCGAAAGTAAGCTGCCTGAACATATTTAATCTTGACAGTCGTTTACAAAATTAATGAAAAATGATATTTTTTAAATTTCCCATCTTGCGTAATACCACCCTGCTACCCCCTAGGGCAAGGAATTATTTTACTAAAACACGTTAATATGCATCGAAAGTTAGCTGCCTGAACATATTTTATCTTGACAGTCGTTTACTAAATCAATGAAAAATTATATTTTTTGAAGCTCCAATTTTGCGTAATACCACCCTGCTATCCTCCAAAGCAAGGAATTATTTCACTAAAACAAGTTAGTATTCATCGGAAGTAAGCTGTCTGAACACATTTCATCTTGATAGTTTTTTGCTAAATCAATGGAAAATTATATTTTTTGAATTCCCAATTTTGCGTAATACCACCCTTCTATCGCCTAGAGCGAGGAATTATTCCACTGAAACACGTTAATATGCATCGAAAGTAGGCTGCCTGAACATATTTCATCTTAACAGTCGTTTGCTAAATTGATGAAAATGGATATTTTCCAAATTTCCTATTTTGTCTAATAAAACCCTGCTATCCCCTAAGGCAAACAATTAATTCACTAAAACACGTTATTATACAGCGAAAGTAAGCTGCCTGAACATATTTTATCTTGACAGTCATTTCATAAATTAATAAAAAATGAATTTTTTTAAATTTCCAATTTTGCGTAATACCACCCTGCCATCCTCTAAAGCAAGGAATTATTTCACTAAAACACGTTAATATGCATCGGAAGTAAGCTGCCAGAACATATTTCATCTTGACAGTCGTTTGCTAAATCAATGAAAAATGATATTTTTTGAATTCCCAATTTTGCGTAATACCACCCTGCTATCCCCTAGAGTAAGGAATTATTTCACTAAAACACGTTAATATGTACTGAAAGTAAGCTGCCTGAACATATTTTATCTTTACAGTCGTTTGCTAAATTAATTAAAAATGATATTTTTTGAATTCCCAATTTTGTATAATACCACCCTGCTATCCCCCAAAAGCAAGGAATTATTTCACTAAAACACGTTAGTATACATCGAAAGTAAGCTGCCTGAACATATTTAATCTTGACAGTCGTTTACAAAATTAATGAAAAATGATATTTTTTAAATTTCCCATCTTGCGTAATACCACCCTGCTACCCCCTAGGGCAAGGAATTATTTTACTAAAACACGTTAATATGCATCGAAAGTAAGCTGCCTGAACATATTTCATCTTGACAGTCGTTTGTTGAATCAGTAAAAAATGATATTTTTTAAATTCCCAATTTTGCGTGATACCACCCTGCTATACCTTGGAGCAAGAAGTTATTTCACTAAAATACGATATTATACATCGAAAGTAAGTTGCCTGAACATATTTCATTATGACAGTCGTTTGCTACATCAATGAAAAATGATACTTTTTGAATTTCCTATTCTCCGTAATACGACCCAGCTATCCTCTAGAGCAAGAAGTTATTTCACTAAAACACGTTAGTGTACATCGAAAGTAAGCTGCCTGATTATATTTAATCTTGTCAGTCGTTTGCTAAATCAATGAAAAATCATATTTTTTAAATTTCCTATTTTGCGTAATACAACCCCGCTGTCTCCTAGAGCAAGGGATTATTCCACTAAAACACGTTATTATACATCGAAAGTAAGCTGCCTGAACATATTTCATCTTGTCAGGCTAAATCAATAAAAAATGATATTTTTTAAATTTTCTATTTTGCGTAATACAAACCTGCTATCCCCTTAATCAAGGAATTATTTCAATAGAACACATTAGTATACATCGGAAGTAACCTGCTTGAACAAATTTCATCTTGACAGTCGTTTGCTGAATCAATGGAAAATTATATTTTTTAAATTTCCCATTTTGCATAATAAAACCCTGCTATACCCTAGAGCAAGAAGTGATTTCACTAAAACACGTTAATATGCATCGAAAGTAAGCTGCCTGAACATATTTTATCTTGACAGTCGTTTACTAAATCAATGAAAAATTACATTTTTTGAATTTCCAATTTTGCGTAATACCACCCTGCTATCCTCCAGAGCAAGGAATTATTTCACTAAAACACGTTAGTATTCATCGAAAGTAAGCTGTCTGAACACATTTCATCTTGATAGTCGTTTGCTAAATTGATGAAAAAGGATATTTTCCAAATTTCCTATTTTGTCCAATACAACCCTGCTATACTGTATTTGAAAATCTAGAGAGAGTAAATTCCCAGAATAAAAACTAATTCGGTATGCAAAACTATAGTACAGTACGTGCGGTAAAACTTCAATATTTGTAATGCATTCTAAATTGTTTTTGTTAATTTCAATACAAAATTTATTAAATTCCTTGAACTATCACATTATTTTATGATCTTTCATTGTTACTAAAGTAGGCCTAAGAGGATTAACGTGCGTCATAGGCGTAACCAGATTAGAAAGGGATAATTGTTATTTAACGACCTCCGAATGGCAACAATGACAGATATTTTGACTTATAAATAGTGCTTAAGTTTCTAGAAATGCAGTTATTTGATTTTCGATAAACGTGACAAATAGTAGTGACTAAAAATGGAAGCAGTTTGTGAGTATACGCCAGTGAAAAAATTAAAACTAGACCATTTATCGCTCAATGAAAAGAGTGCTGTAGTGAATGTGTACCACTATTTTAAACATCAAAATCCCTCAAACACTATTGACAGTGTAGTTGAAACAACATCTAAGGCAATGGGATATGGAAAATCTACAATATATAGAGTTCTAAAGGAGGAAAAATCAGGTGGAGTAACCTCACCAAAGCCGAAACCAGGTAGACCAAAACTATTAAAAGTCAACGTGGACGAGTTTTTTAAAAATGCTATTCGTAAGCTTGTTCACTCATTTTTTATAAACAAGCAAATACCAACTTTAGATAAAGTTTTGCAAGCCATCACGAATGATGTTGATTTACCCACAATAAGCCGGGATAAACTATGGAAAATGTTACATGAGTTAAACTTTAAATTTGAAAAAATGAGCAGACACTCAATGCTAATTGATTCTGAAGAAATTGTATGTTGGAGAAGACAGTACCTCAGAAGAATACAACAAGTTAAAGCTCAAAATAAAAACATTTATTATTTAGATGAAACATGGGTTAATGAAGGACATTGTGTAGGAAGAGTTTGGAAAGACAAAAATATAAAATCATCTCATCAAGCTTTTCTAGAAGGATATACTACTGGTTTTAAGGAACCTATAGGAAAAGGTAAAAGATTAATTATTTGTCATATAGGCAGTACAAACGGTTTTCTTGAGAATGGTTTACTTTTATTTGAATCAAAAAAAACCGTTGATTATCACGAAGAAATGAATGGAGACGTGTTTGAGGAACATTTTGAACAGATGATTCAATTCATACCAAAAGGATCGGTTATTGTAATGGACAATGCAAGTTACCACTCCAGATTACTTGAACCTTTACCAACCACTAAATGGAAAAAGGATGAAATTGCAAAATGGTTATCTTCTAAAAATTTAGCCTTTGACAATACAATGCTGAGGGCAGAATTGTTAACTATTGCTAAAAAACATAAGCAAAATTATAAAAAATATAATATTGAGGAGATAGCCAAAAAACGAGAAATTGAAATCCTTCGTTTACCACCCTACCATTGTGAGCTGAATCCGATAGAATTGATATGGGCTCAAGTTAAAGGTTATGTTGCCAGAAATAACACTACTTTTAAATTACCAGATGTTAAAAATCTCTTTAATAAGGCAATATCTGAAGTAACAAGTGAAAATTGGCAAAAATGTATTAGACACGTTACAGAAATAGAAAAAAAATGTGGGAGCTAGATAACATAATTGATATTACTATAGAGCCCATTGTAACTTCTCTAGAATCAGATGGTGAATCTTCTGACACAGAGTGCGAGGAACCATAACTTTAAAATTATTAATTTATGTACTTTAATTTTATTTTTAGATTTTTATTTTTTAAGATCTAATATTGTCGTATTTTTTGCATGTTGCTCGTCAAATTTTATCCTTGCGGTTGGTTTTTTTTTCTCATATACCTACTTAATTGTTTTTTTAGCTCCTCATATTAATTTATAAATAATTGTAATTATCTGTACATATTATATACATATTTTGTAAATAAACATATGCCTAAAACAAAATGCCTAAAATAATATTGACTTTTTCTTCATTATTTCTATTTCCATATTAATGTAATTTTGAAAACGCACGTCTATGGTTTACTGCCTTTAACACTGATAACTGCAAAACATTTCTGGGAATTTACTCTCTCTTGATTTTCAAATACAGTATATCTTCTAGAGCAAGGGATTATTCCACTAAAACACGTTATTATACATCGAAAGTAAGCTGCCTGAACATATTTCATCTTGTCAGGCGTTTGCTAAATCAATGAATAATGATATTTTTTAAATTTTCTATTTTGCGTAATACAAACCTGCTATCCCCATAATCAAGGAATTATTTCAATAGAACACATTAGTATACATCGGAAGGAAGTAACCTGCTTGAACAAATTTCATCTTGACAGTCGTTTGCTGAATCAATGGAAAAGGAATTATTTCACTGAAACACGTTAATATGTACCGAAAGTAAGCTGCCTGAACATATTTTATCTTTACAGTCGTTTGCTAAATTAATGAAAAATGATATTTTTTGAATTCCCAATTGTGTGTAATACCACCCTGCTATCCCTCAAAAGCAAGGAATTATTTCACTAAAACACGTTAATATGTACCGAAAGTAAGCTGCCTGAACATATTCAATCTTGACAGTCGATTACAAAATTAATGAAAAATGATATTTTTTAAATTTCCCATCTTGCGTAATACCACCCTGCTACCCCCTAGGGCAAGGAATTATTTTACTAAAACACGTTAATATGCATCGAAAGTAAGCTGCCTAAACATATTTCATCTTGACAGTCGTTTGTTGAATCAGTAAAAAATTATATTTTTTAAATTCCCAATTTTGCGTGATACCACCCTGCTATACCCTAGAGCAAGAAGTTATTTCACTAAAATACGATATTATACATCGAAAGTAAGTAGCCTGAACATATTTCATTTTGACAGTCGTTTGCTACATTAATGAAAAATGATACTTTTTGAATTTCCTATTTTCCGTAATACGACCCAGCTATCCTCTAGAGCAAGAAGTTATTTCACTAAAACACGTTAGTGTACATCGAAAGTAAGCTGCCTGAATATATTTCATCTTGACGGTCGTTTGCTAAATTAATGAGAAATTATATTTTTTAAACTTCCTATTTTCTGTAATACGACCCAGCTATCCCCTTAATCAAGGAATTATTTCAATAGAACACATTAGTATGCATCGAAAGTAAGCTGCTTGAACAAATTTCATCTTGACAGTCGTTTGTTAAATCAATGAAAAATGATATTTTTTAAATTTCCCATTTTGCATAATAAAACCCTGCTATACCCTAGAGCAAGGAGTGATTTCACTAAAACACGTTAATATGCATCGAAAGTAAGTAGCCTGAACATATTTTATTTTGACAGTCGTTTGCTAAATCAATGAAAAATTATATTTTTTGAATTTCCAATTTTGCGTAATACCACCCTGCTATCCTCTAGAGCAAGGAACTATTTCACTAAAACACGTTAGTATACATCGAAAGTAAGCTGCCTGAACATATTTCATCTTGATAGTCGTTTGCTAAATCAATGGACAATTATATTTGTTGAATTCCCTATTTTGCGTAATACCATGCTGCTATCCCCTAGAGTAAGGAATAATTTTACTAAAACACGTTAACATGCATCGAAAGTAAGCTGCCTGAACATCTTGACAGTCGTTTGCTAAATTAATGAAAAATTATATTATCTTAATTCCCTATTTTGCATAATACGACCCTGCTATCCTATAGAGCAAGGTATTTTTTCACTAAAACACGTTAGTATACATCGAAAGTAAGCTGCCTGAACATAATATATCATCTTGACAGTCGTTTGCTAAATAATAATAATAAATTCTTTATTGTTCACCATATAACAAAAACACAACTCAGTAAAACACTTTATCAGAAAAAGAAGGTGAACAAAAGGTTAGGTGATAGGTCTATTGACCAATTCTTCCTCACCAACCTTAATGAAGAAGACTAAAAAATAACCAAACCAAAGTTACCAAAGATTAATAATTAATATTAAGGTTATGAATTAATATGTAAATAAAAAAAATTCAATAACATGACATTAACATAACATATTAAAACCAATTGGTGTGCTGAAACAAACTCCTTGACTAAATGAATATAACTTACTGGTGTTGAAACAAGTCCTTACGCAGTTTATTCTTGAAAGCTGCCAGTGACAGCAAAAACCTTGGCACATCCAGAAGAGCACCAGAGGAGGCAATTTGATAGGAAAAGGAAGACTTAAATAATTTTTTTTATGACGAGGGATAGTGATTTTATTCTTTGACCTTAGATTCATATTGTGAACATCTGTTCTAAATTTTACTTTCTTACATAAATATGACGGGCTATTGGATATTAAAATTTTGTAAAAGAGACAGTAGGCATGTAACTTCCGTCGATTAAACATACTAAGCCAGCTAATTTCTTTCATCTCGTAGCTTATTCTGTTCCTTCGTCTGACGCCAAATATTAAACGTAGGCATGAATTTTGAACCTTCTGAATGCGA
This sequence comes from Lochmaea capreae, assembly GCA_949126875.1. Taxonomy (NCBI): domain Eukaryota; kingdom Metazoa; phylum Arthropoda; class Insecta; order Coleoptera; family Chrysomelidae; genus Lochmaea; species Lochmaea capreae. The sequence goes on from OX421406.1 coordinate 29,978,613, forward strand.
TAGCAGTCAGATTTTCTGAGAAAAGGTCCATAAACAGTATCGCAATGAGTAAAGTGGGATAAGACCAGTGAGTGTGTTAACATTTTTTTAGTATTGATATTGATTACTGAGCGATGAGGATAAATTAGTTTGAGTGAAGCATAGGCTTTTTTAATTTTTTCGGAAACATGTTTGTCGAAGTGAAGCTTGTGGTTAAAGATTACACCTACATTTTTACACTGATCGCTAAAACCCAGCATTTCGTTACCAATAAAGATATGCAGTTGTTGCATCGCTTGTGATCTGCGTGTTTTATGACCGAACAATATTGCACATGATTTTTTTGTATTAATTTCCAACATATGTTTTTCGGATAAAGAAACAATCTTTGATAAATCTTCATTGATTCTCCCCATAGCCAAAGTAATTTCAGATAGGTTAAAAGAATAATAATATTGGGAGTCATCCGCGTAGAAATGGTAATTGCAATAAGTTAAATACTTGTGGAAATTAGAAGTGTATAAAGTGTACAGTAGAGGCCCTAAGATACTACCCTGGGGTACTGTGTTACCGAGAGACAAGTTGATACATCTTGATCAATTTTCACGAATTGTTCTCTGTCTGAAAGAAAGGACTTCATTAATTTAATAGCTGAAACGTTAAATCCCAGATAATGTAACATTGCAATTAGAATATGATGGTTTAGATTGTCAAATGCACGTGAATAATCCAGCAGTATTAAAACGCAAAGCTTATTACTATCCAGAGAGTTAACAATATCGTCAGTAACAGCTGCCAGTGCCATGGCGCAGCTGTAGCCACTTCTAAAGCCAGATTGATTCAATGGTAGTAAATTTTAAGTGTTGAGATGAGTCCTAATTTGTTTTTCTAATATTTTTTCCAATATTTTGGAAAATGTAGGAAGAATACTAATGCTTCTTAGATGACGAAATTCAGTGGGATTAGATATCTTCGGTAATGGTATCACATACGCTCTTTTCCAGGTATAAGGAAAGTAGCAGTTATCTATACATTTATTAAAGATATGAACAAGAAAGGGACATATCGATGGGCAATGAAGTAATATAATTTGAATATTTAAGCCATCTACACCATAAGTCTTGGATTTAATGTTTTTGATAATATTGAGAATCTCATTTTCACTGGTGTGATTAAATCTGAATTGTTTATCAACAATGTCAGTAACATTATTATTGTAATATTGTAGTAACTCTCTGTCAGGAATACGGATGTCTTTTGTATCATTTATTAAAAAATTGTTATATTCATTTGCTTTTTTCAAGGAAGCAGGAAGAACCATATTTTTCTTTTGAGTAACCTTTAGTTTATTCACCTCGATCCACTTTTCTTTGACAGTACAATTCGAGAGTTTGAATTCCAAATATGCTTTCTTTTCTCTTTTAATACTAGCTGAAGTAAAGTTGCGCAACTATTTGTAATAGCCCCAATGGGAAGGATTTTTTGATTTTCTGAATCTGGTCAAAGCTTTGTCCCGTAACTTTTGCATTAACTTGATGTTTTCTGTTATCCACGGTTGCTTCGATTTGTTTAGTTTAAAAATCTTTGTTTTTATTGGCGCATATTTGTTAACTAGTGATAAGATGTTATGATTTAAGAAAAGAATCTTATCATCAATAGATTCTAATTGAAATAGAGACGACCAGTTCACTGATTCTACGTCAGACTGAAAATCTCCTATTAATTCTATCAAAATCACGAAATGTCACTGTTTTTGAGGAAGGCATACTTCCAGAAAGTTCAAATGTGCAGAAAATTAAAAAATGTCTGACCAATTGAGTATCAAACCCTTCAGAATGCTTAACTTCAAAGTTGGTATAAAGATGATCAATTAAGGTCATTGAAGTACCCATTATATGTGTGGGATCTGATATGTTTTGAATCAGATTAAATGATTCATAGATAGCAATTAAGTTGCGAGCCAAAGTTGATTGTAAGTTATAAATATCTATGTTGAAATCTCCAAGACAAATAATATCATTATATTCTGCATTAAGAGTAATTAAAGTGTTTTCGAACTTATCTAAAAAGCTGTCATTACTAGAGTTTGGTGGCCTATACAAAACACCAACAATATATTTTTTATTACCAATTTTAATTTCAACCCAAAGATGTTCACAAAATGTCTCTTGTTCGGAGATTTTAACTTTATATGATAAAGTATTTTTAAGATAAATTGCTACCCCTCCTCCTCTCTTACCTAATCTATCATTTCGAATAATGTTATAACCGTTAATATTTAGTATTCCATCACCAATTCTAGGAGTAAGCCAAGTTTCAGAAACTGCAAATATAGCAAAGTCCTTAAGATTCATAAGTTGCTCAACATCAGCAAGTTTAGGTAGCAACGACCCAATATTAATGTGTCCCACAGAAACAATCATAGTTTCAGCACAAATTTATTGATACAAACTAAAAAGAAAAACCTGTTTGATGAAGTTAATAATTATAAGTAGTTACAGAAAATAAAAAGAAAGAGAGAATACAAAACAATAAGTATAAACTAAGTCCAGCTCAAGTAGTTTACATATAGGTATCTACCTTTTCATAAAATATTACAATTATTAGTCTATGAGCCAGATTTTCAAAAGTGAAAACTTAAATTGTAAATACTATAAAATAAAAAAAAAACCGACTACATTAATTGTTTTTGTTCGTGAGCCTAGTTTAATTATAGTTTTTAGGTGGCTTCCCGATATCTACTTCTTCGCGATTTCTTTTGAGAGAGTTGCTGCCAGTTGATGAGTACTATTGCTGCGTACTAAGGCGGGGGGATTATCTGTTTTATTACCAATTGAGATTGTATGCACCTCTTCTACACTGTATGCAATATCATCAACAATAAGAGAATTTCCCTTTATGAATGCCCTTTGGCCCGTTTGCCGAGCCAGTTTCTGGTAATGAAAAAGGGTTTTTTCTTCTGATAATCTTCTACAGCATAGTCTGGACAAATGTATATACCGCTGCCCTTTAGTCGCTTAGCCTGCTTAAAAATTTCAGTCTTGAGCCTGATGTTAACGCATTCTAATAGAATAGGTTTATGTTTACTGACCTGACTGCCAGAGTTAAATCTAAATATGTCTCGAAAGTCACAATAATTGCAGGTAACTTGTAGTTTTTGATTAAATAAATTTCGAACAGCAGCATACGCATCATCACCTTCTAAATTGTAGATTACTAAATTGTACTTTTTATTTCTTCTTTCATTTATTATCAATCTTTCTTTAAGCCTTTCATTATCTTCTTTTAACTCCTCACATGCTTTATTTAAAATCTGCTCTTTATCTTCTAGAGTGGACTTTAAAGCTGTTAATTCTCCAGCTATTCCGTCGATCTGATTTGTTAACTTTTTAAACATATGAAATACTGCTTCGTTACTTATTTCGTCCGGCATGTCCTTCAAATAAACTCAAGCCCATGTACCATTAACGGTGGGTCCAACAATATCACAGTACCAGTTTTTGTGTTTACGGCGATAAGAGTAGCAAATTTGTAATAAATAAGAAATCTTTATTCCTGTCTAAATGCAATGTTTCAACTTAATACATGAATCAAATCGACCAATTTATACAGCATTCAATTCGTAATTTTTTTTCTGCATATCTAGGTGTAAAATACTATTTAGTACTCACAGTAATTCCACAGAAAGTAGTTAATTTTACAGAGCACCACAGAACGTGTCAACACACTCGAATAGTTTTATTATTTTTTAAATTTCCTATTTTGCGATATACCACCCTGCTATCTCCTAGAGCAAGGAATTATTTCACTGAAACACGTTAATATGCATCGAAAGTAGGCTGCCTGAACATATTTGATATGATATTTTTTGAATTCCCAATTTTGCGTAATACCACCCTGCTATGCCCTAGAGTAAGGAATTATTCCACTGAAAAACGTTAATATGCACCGAAAGTGAGCTGCCTGAACATATTTCATCTTGACAGTCGTTTGCTAAATTAATGAAAAATTATATTTTTTAAATTTCCTATTTTGCGTAATACGACCCAGCTATATCCTCTAGATCAAGAAATTATTTCACAAAAACACGTTAGTATACATCGAAAATAAGCTGCCTGAACATATTTCACCTTGACAGTCGTTTGCTAAATCAATGAAAAATGATATTTTTTAAATCTCCTATTTTGCGTAATACAACCCTACTATCTCCTAGAGCAAGGAATTATTTCACTGAAACAGGTTATTATGCATCGAAAGTAGGCTGCCTGAACATATTTCATCTTAACAGTCGTTTGCTAAATCAATGAAAAATAATATTGTTTAAATTTCCTATTTTGTGTAATACTTCCCTGCTATCCCCTAAATCAAGGAATTATTTCACTAAAACAAGTTATTATATAGCGAAAGTAAGCTGCCTGAACATATTTCATATTGACAGTCATTTCATAAATTATTAAAAAATGATATTTTTTGAAATCACTATTTTGCGTAATACGACCCTGCCATCCTCTGAAGCAAGGGATTATTTCACTAAAACACGTTAATATGCATCGAAAGTAAGCTGCCTGAACTTATTTCATTTTGACAGTCGTTTGCTAAATAATGAAAAATAATATTTTTTAAATTTTCTATTTTGCGTAATACGACCCTGATATCCCCTAGAGCAAGGAATTATTCCACAAAAAAACGTCAAAATGCACAAAAGTAAGCTGCCTGAACATATTTCATCTTGATAGTCATTTGCTAAATCAATTAAAAATGATATTTTTTGAATTCCCAATATTGCGTAATACAACCATGCTATCTCATGGAGCAAAGAATTATTTTACTGAAACACGTTAATATTCATCGAAAGTAAGCTGCCTGAACTTATTTCATCTTGACAGTCATTTGCTAAATCAATTAAAAATGATATTTTTTGAATTCCCAATATTGCGTAATACAACCATGCTATCTCATGGAGCAAAGAATTATTTTACTGAAACACGTTAATATTCATCGAAAGTAAGCTGCCTGAACTTATTTCATCTTGACAGTCCTTTGTTAAATTAATCAAAAATGATATTTTCTAAATTTCCTATTTTGCGTAATGAAACCCTGCTATCCCCTAGAGCAAGGAATTATTCCACTAAAACACGTTATGATACATCGAAAGTAAGCTGCCTGAACATATTTTATCTTGACAGTCATTTGCTAAATTAATGAAAAATTATTTTTTTTAAATTTCCCATTTTGCGTAATACGACCCTGCCATCCTCTAAAGCAAGGAATTATTTCACTAAAACACGTTAAAATGCATCGAAAATAAGGTGTTTGCTAAATTAATGAAAAGTGATATTTTTTGAATTCCCTATTTTGCGTAATACGACCCTGCTTTCCTCTAGAGCAAGGAGTTATTTCACTAGAACACACATCGAAAGTAAGCTGCTTGAACAAATTTCATCTTGACAGTTGTTTGTTAAATCAATGAGAAATGTAATTTTTTTAATTTCCCATTTTGCGTAATACCACCCTGCTATCCCCTAGGAGATGAGCTAGCATGCCCTCCACAGGCATTACAGGCTGGCGTAGACTCTTGCCGAGAAACGGACATGCAGCTTATACTGGGATGTGATGCCAATGCCCACCATACCATCTGGGCCAGTACGGACATCAACAAAATAGGAGAGTTATTTTATGAATCCATACTTAGGGAAGGGTTATTTATTGCCAATAGAGGTACAGAACCTACTTTTGTCACAGCGGTTAGGAAAGAGGTATTAGACTTGACTTTGAGTTTCAACAGAATAGGTGATAACATAGGAGCATGGCGGGTATCGCAGGAACCATCATGTTCCGATCACAGGCATATAAGATTCGATCTTAAGTCAGCAGCCCTAATAGTGACTAGACGAACTGGGAAGAATACGATAAATTCCTCAGAGAGTCACTTAGGGAAGGGACAGTAACTATAAAAGGGAGGGAAAGCCTTGAAGTGGCAGTTGACCAGGTTAATGAGGCAATTTTGAATGCCTACCGAGAAAACTGCTCAGAAAGAACAAGAAAACGCAAAGGGAACACAGTTTGGTGGAACAATTATCTAGAGGGTTTAAGAACCGAGGTAAGAAGGCTATTCCATAAAGTCAAGCTCAACCAGAACTGGTACCTATACTGGAGTAAACTCACTCAATATAACAAGGAGATCCGGAAGGCCAAAAGGGACTCTTGGAGAAGGTTCTGTGAGGATATTCTAGAGACCATAGAATGCGCACGAATCCACAAAGTCTTGGCCAAGGAGGGCTCTACTGACAAGGTAGTTCTCCTGAAAAAAATGGACGGAGAAAGTCCAGGAAAGCTTGGAGTTGCTGACAAAAGCACACTTTCCAGGAGCTACCATGAATCAAGGTCGGCAGGAGGTAGTCAGTAATCCCCAAGAGGCACACAGACCCAGCCGGGAGGACTGGCAACTTGCCACTGCCATCACAAGGCCAGATAAAATAAAATGGGCCATAGACGAATTCCAACCCTTTAAATCACCGGGGGAACATGGAATCTATCCGGCCCTATTGCAGAAAGGTAAAGAGGCATTAGTGCCGCAACTAAGTAAGATTTTCAAGGCTAGCCTAGCCTTTAAATATACTCCGGTAATATGGAGGAAGGTGAAGGTCATCTTCCTTCCGAAGGTGGGTAGAATCTCAGACCAAACGCCCCAATCATATAGACCAATTAGCCTAACGTCATTTCTACTTAAGACTTTGGAAAAGCTAGTAGATAGGTACATAAAGGACAGTGCTCTGAAAACACGCCCTCTAAGCGAGAGTCATTACGCTTATCAACAGGGCAAGTCAACAGACTTAGCTCTGAATGACTTAAACCGGCTACTGTTCAAGTCGATCGACGACAAGGAAATAGCAGTAGCTAGTTTTTTGGATATAGAGGGAGCATTTAATAATGCTTCTCCAATATCTATAACCAGGTGTATGGAAAGAAGAGGGGTCGAACCAACCATCTGCGGGTGGCTTGCAGCCAATCTAGGGAATAGGATAATTACATCCACCCAGGGTGTGGCAACCATCACAGCGGGGGTGAGAAGGGGTTGTCCTCAAGGAGGCCCCCTTTTGTGGGCAATTCTAGTAGACACGCTTCTAGTACGGCTGTCCGACGAAGGTATTCAGTGCCTTATATATGCGGACGATCTTGATATCGTCATAACAGGACGGTTTCCAAGTACATTATAAGAGCGCACACAAATGGCGCTTAATATAGTGAGTGGTTGGTGTAGGGAGGAAGAACTGGCAGTGAACCCCCACAAAACTACACTGGTACCATTTACAAAAAAGAGAAATTTGCAAGGTCTACTGTAACGAGTTATTTTTTTTATCATGTTGGATCTTCTTTTCTTTTTCTTGATATAACTCGTTACTTAATTCCCGACTTAAATTTCTTGTACCTTTTTTTTTTAGTATATCTGCATTACTGTAATTATTTATTTTATGGGTAATTCAAAAGACATGAATTCCGAGTTAAAATATAAAAATGTTCATTAATTTCCATTTTCAAAATTTAAAGACTTGAGGACATACGGTATATAAACTATTTTAATTAAATCGAAAACCGTCCAGTATATTAGGAACTTTTTGTTGCAAGTAAATAATATTTCGTTAATGACCAGAAATTGTAGGGAGGAATGAATATATAAATTCGGAAGCAAAACGGCTTAATGGCTCTCGATTCTTACCGTTCTGAAGAAGAATTGAAAACAGTACCGATCGTGATATATATTTCCGCTAGCCCGAGTTTGAGTTTTGTGAATTTTGATAGTGCCGACCGTCCAAGTTCTAAAATTTTATTTTGAGTAAGTTACTTGCTTTATAATATAAAATTACCGTGTGTAGCAACAGTGAGGAAAATTATTTTAGTAAAGCCGAGAAAATATATTTGGATTAGTTAAAAATATAAAATTGATTTTTGTTAAAATTTTAGTACCGTATTTCAGTGAATGGGTTTTTCTGTAACCATAGATAAGAAACTTGATGTTTAGTTTTTTTATTTAGTGTTTTCTTTTAGGAAAGGTTTTTGTAAGTGAATTAGTTGAATATTTAATATAAGATACAGTTAAACAGGATTTTAGATTTTATCTTCAGATCACAGTTCTTATACCCGTTGTCCTACCTTCAGACCAAATTTATAATATAACTTTTGTACGAAAATTTGCGATTTTAAAAACTGATTGTGGAACAGAGCAGAGGCCTAGCCACAAGCTGTTTCCCTTTCAGCCGGTTATAACTTCACTTTAAGCTAATTTTGATTTATTTTATTCCAAAATTTTTAGTTTCGTTTTCCGATAATTTGGTATTTTAAAAACTGATTGAGGAACAGAGCAGAGGCCTAGCCACCAGCTGTTTCCCTTTCAGCCGGTTATAACTTCACTTTAAGCTAATTTTGATTTATTTTATTCCCAAAGTTCTAGTTTCGTTTTCCGATAATTTGGTATTTTAAAAACTGATTGTGGAACAGAGCAGAGGCCTAGCCACCAGCTGTTTCCCTTTCAGCCGGTTATAATTTCAGTAATTTGGATTTAGTTTTGTCCCCAAATTATATATAGTTTAGTTTTCCGAAAATTTGTGATTTTAAAAACTGATTGTGAAACAGAGCAGAGGCCTAGCCACCAGCTGTTTCCCTTTCAGCCGGTTATAACTTCACTTTAAGCTAATTTAGATTTATTTTATTCCCAAATCTTTAGTTTCGTTTTCCGATAATTTGGTATTTTAAAAACTGATTGTGGAGCAGAGCAGAGGCCTAGCCACCAGCTGTTTCCCTTTCAGCCGGTTATAACTTCACCTTAAGCTACTTTTGATTTTTTTTTTATTCCCAAATTTCTAGTTTCGTTTTCCGATAATTTGGTATTTTAAAAACTGATTGTGGAACAGAGCAGAGGCCTAGCCACCAGCTGTTTCCCTTTCAGCCGGTTATAATTTCAGTAATTTGGATTTATTTTGTTCCCAAATTATATATAGTTTAGTTTTCCGAAAATTTGTGATTTTAAAAACTGATTGTGAAACAGAGCAGAGGCCTAGCCACCAACTGTTTCCCTTTCATCCGGTTATAACTTCAATTTAAGCTAATTTTTTATTTATTTTATTCCCAATTTTCTAGTTTCGTTTTCCGATAATTTGGTATTTTGAAAAACTGATTGTGGAACAGAGCAGAGGCCTAGCCACCAGCTGTTTCCCTTTGAGCCGATTATAATTTCAGTAATTTGGATTTATTTTATTCCCAAATTATATATAGTTTAGTTTCCCGATAATGTGTGATTTTAAAAACTGATTGTGGAACAGAGCAGAGGCCCAGCCACCAGCTGTTTCCCTTTCAGCCGGTTATAATTTCAGTAATTTTGATTTATTTTATTCCCAAATTATATATAGTTTAGTTTCCCGATAACGTGTGATTTTAAAAACTGATTGTGGAACAGAGCAGAGGCCCAGCCACCAGCTGTTTCCCTTTCAGCCGGTTGTAGTTTCAGTTTAAGCTAATTTTAATTTATTTTACTCCCGAATTACAGATAGTTTCGTATTCCGATAATTTTGAAAACTGATTGTGGAACAGAGCAGAGGCCTAGCCACCAGCTGTTTCCCTTTCAGCCGGTTATATATTGAGTCTCTTTCTTACCTATCCCGCTTAACCATCCCTACTGTGAAGATAGTTTTATTTTGCTTATCCCGATAATAGGGTTTTGGGTTTTGTTAATCTTTCCTGTAAGTTTTGCTCGCTGTTTGCTTATAACTGCTTACACCGCTTTATCACTTGCTGATCGCTAAACTAACTTGCTTACATACGTGCTACCGGCAGGTTTTGCATGTGCTATACTGTACATCTTCCTTTTGTTTGGTACTGTTGAAAGTATATATAATTTCTAGAAGGTATTATTAGTGTATATATATATATTTAGTCCCTGTAAATATTGAATCCATTGCTTTTATATATATAGGAATTTAGTACTGTGCTGGTATATTGTCCGGCCCTGTATATTTTTGAAAATATAGCAAATCAATACAATCAGTGTTTTCTTAATGTCCTGTAGTATAATTATCTAAGAGCTATAGTGTCATAAAAGTGTTTAATTCAACGAGACCCCTGGAATTTTCCGTAACCTCCATCTGAGGCTATCTGGAGCTCTTGACGTTAAGGGTCAAGGGGCCGTGGATCAAACCACGTGAAAAATCTGGCGCCCGAGCATTTATTTAACAGCAATTTGCATCGAGGGTGTCCAAAGTGACGTACTTGTGATAAGAACCGGTACGAGGTGGGAAAAATACGTCACACTACAAAAGCCGCAAATAAACGGAGTGGAAATTCCATATGCGAAAGAAGTTAAATACCTAGGGGTAATCTTTGAACAGAAGCTTACATGGAATTCTCACATCGAAAAAACCACACACAAGGCCAGACTCGCTCTGGGAAGGTGCAGGCAGATGCGTGGAAAGAATTGGGGATTGAATCCCAACATGACCAAATGGTTATACACACAGGTCGTGAGGCCAGGGATAACCTATGGATCAGTAGTCTGGTGGCCCAGGACACTGCAGATTGAAGCGCAAAGGCAGTTAAGTGGTATCCAAAGGCAAGCTTGCTTGAGTATCACAGGGGCCATGAGAACAACGCCGACTGCAGCCCTGGAGGTAATACTAAACCTACCGCCACTACATATCTTCGTTCAGGGAAATGCAAGATCTGTTATTCACAGATTATTACAGGGGCCTCCTCCGATAAGTCAAGGACACGGCAAGGCCTGTACAAAGCTATGTGAGGAAATAAAGGCGGATCCAATACTGGGAATGCCAATGGATCAGATTGCCCCACAATACAGCTTCAAAAATGAATACAGAGTAGTTATTCCAAAGAGAAAGGACTGGGAGGCAGGGCCTCCTATAACAGCGAATCTCAACTGGTACACTGATGGCTCTAAAACAGACTCTGGAGTAGGAGTCGGAATATATGGGGTACAAGAGAAGATCAAGATCTCTCTTAGCCTAGGGAAACATGCCACTGTCTTTCAGGCAGAGGTAATGGCAGTGCAATGCTGTGCAGCAGAGTTGATGAGACGGAAGGTGGATAACCAAAGAATCGTCATCTACTCCGACAGCCAGGCGGCACTAAAGGCGATAAGCTCATATCGGACAACGTCAAATCTGGTGTGATAGTGTCGCAAGGCATCAACAGACTAGGTAGTCATAATAGAGTGACCCTAGCCTGGGTACCAGGTCACCAAGGAATAAGATGCAATGGAAAGGCTGATAAATTAGCCAAGCAGGGAGCTACTGAGGTCATGATAGGGCCAGAACCTTCCTGTGGAATTGCAAAAAACCTCACTAAGGAGAGTATCCACCAATGGATAAACAATCAGGCTCTGTGCTGGCCAAACTGTCACGCGACCTACTATGTCAAAGTCGAGAAACGACGAGGATGATAGTGGGAATGCTGACCGGATATTGTGGGCTGAGGAAGCATATGCACGCAATTGGCCTAGCAGATGACAGCCTATGTAGGTTTTGCCAGGAAGTAGACGAAACCTCGGAGCACATACTTTGTGAGTGCGAAGGCCTAGTAAGGGTGCGGTTTCACCTATTCGGAGAAGAAAAACCGAAGGCAAAGAGCTATGCACGGGAAGCGGTATCCAGGCTAATAAGTCTAACAAAAAGAATAAAGCTAGATATCGAGCTCTGAGGATAGGAGGGACCACAATAGATCTGCAAGGGTCGCAGTGGGATAGGACAGAGAGCCACTCCATTTCTAATCTAATCTAATCTATCCCCTAGAGTGAGGAATAATTTTACAAAAACACGTTAGTATGCATCGAAAGTAAGCTGCCTGAACATATTTTATCTTGACAGTCGTTTGCTAAATTAATGAAAAATTGAATTTTTTTAATTTCCTATTTTCCGTAATACGAACCAGATATCCACTAGAGCAAGGAGTTATTCCACTAAAACACGTTAGTTTACATCGAAAGAAAGCTGCTTGAACATATTTCATCTTGACATCGTTTGTTAAATCAATGAAAAATGATATTTTTTGAATTCCCAATTTTACGTAATACGACCCTGCAATACCCTACAGCAAGGAGTTATTCCACTAAAACACGTTATTATACACCGGAAGTAAGGTGCCTGAACATATTTCATCCTGACAGTCGTTTGCTAAATCAATGAAAAATGATATTCGATGAATTCCCAATTTTGCGTAATACTACCCTGCTATCCCCTAAAGTAAGGAATTGTTTCACTGAAACACGTTGATATGCACCGGAAGTAAGCTGCCTGAACATATTTCATCTTGACAGTCGTTTGCTAAATTAATGAAATATTGAATTTTTTTAATTTCCTTTTGTCCGTAATACGAACCAGATATTCTCTAGAGTAAGGAATTATTTTACTGAAACACGTTATTATACATCAAAAGTAAGCTGCCTGATTATATTTCATCTTGTCAGTCGTTTGCTAAATCAATGAAAAATCATATTTTTTAAATTCCCTATTTTGCGTAATACAACCCTGCTATCCCCTAGAGCAAGGAATTATTCCACTAAAACACGTTATTATACATCGAAAGTGAGCTGCCAGAACATATTTCACCTTATCAGGCGTTTGCTAAATCAAAAAAAAAATGATATTTTTTAAATCTCCTATTTTGCGTAATACGAACCTGCTATCCTCTGGAGCAAAGAATTATTTCACTAAAACACGTTAATATGCATCAGAAGTAAGCTGCCTAAACATATTTCATCTTGACAGTCGTTTGCTAAATCAATAAAAAATGATATTTTTTTAATACCCAATTTTGCGTAATACAACCCTGCTGTCCCCTAGAGCAAGGAATTATTCCACTGAAACACGTTATTATACATCGAAAATAAGCTGCCTGAACATATTCTATCTTGTCAGTCGTTTGCTAAATCAATGAAAAATGATATCTTTTAAACATTCTATTTTGCGAAATACGACCCTGCTATCCCCTAGAGCAAGGAATTATTCCACAAAAAAACGTCAAAATGCACAAAAGTAAGCTGCCTGAACATATTTCATCCTGATAGTCGTTTGCTAAATCAATGAAAATGATATTTTTTGAATTCCCAATATTGCGTAATACAACCATGCTCCTGGAGCAAGGAATTATTTCACTAAAACACGTTATGATACATCGAAAGTAAGCTGCCTGAACATATTTTATTTTGACAGTCATTTGCTAAATTAATGAAACATTTTTTTTTTAAATTTCCTATTTTGCGTAATACGACCCTGCCATCCCCTCTATAGCAAGGAATTATTTCACTAAAACACGTTAAAATGCATCGGAAGTAAGCTGCCTGAATATATTTCATCTTGACAGGTGTTTGCTAAATTAATGAAAAGTGATATTTTTTGAATTCCCTATTTTGCGTAATACGACCCTGCTTTCCTTTAGAGCAAGGAGTTATTTCACTAGAACACATTAGTATACATCGGAAGTAAGCTGCTTGAACAAATTTCATCTTGACAGTTGTTTGTTAAATCAATGAAAAATATAATTTCTTAAATTTCCCATTTTGCGTAATACCACCCTGCTATCCCCTATAGTAAGGAATAATTTTACTAAAACACGTTGGTATACATCGAAAGTAAATTGCCTGAACATATTTCATCTTGACAGCCGTTTGCTAAATTAATGAAAAATTGAATTTTTTTAATTTCCTATTTTCCGTACTACGAACCAGATATCCACTAGAGCAAGGAGTTATTTCATAGAACACGTTAGTTTACATCGAAAGGAAGCTACTTGAACATATTTCATCTTGACAGTCGTTTGTTAAATCAATGAAAAATTATATTTTTTAAATTCCCAATTCTACGTAATACCACCCTGCTATACCCTAGAGCTGGGGTTCTCAAACTGTGGGTCGCGACCCCCAGGGGGGTCGCGTGATGTGTCCAGGGGGGTCGCGGGATAAGGAGGAAAAAAACAAATCAGTCATAGCTGTAGTTTTTATTAATAACAAAATTTATAGGCTACACAAATTTGTAACACACATACAAGTTGAAAAAGTCCTAATACTATTTAATGGGAAGCAGGAGCTTGTTTGGAATTTGGAATTTTTATGTCCGGATTGAGTTTTGTTATACACAAAAGAATGTCATTTTCCAGGGTCAAACGATTTCTTGATTTTGTTTTGATATTCACCATTATGGAGAAACCTTGTTCACAGTTCACAAAGTAAACACAGTGTTGAGTTGACTCAAGAAGCCAGACTGTCGTGTCGTCTGCCGGGCACCGGCTGACAGAGTGCGCGCGCGCAGACAGCTGTGACTGCAGTCTATTCTAGGCCCCATGAGTCATCACCACTGCTCATTAATTTTACCTTAAACTGCTCGACAGAGGGTTGCAGTAATTTTCTGCACATTAATTTTCAGCAATATTATAAAACAATTCAAGTGACAACAATTTGTATTTATTTTTACTAGTTAATAGTATTTTTATGGATAAAACTTAGCCAATAGTGTTTTTTTTTTGGTTAATATTTAAAAATAGGGGGGTCGCCGAAATACTAGGTCTAAAAAGGGGGTCGCAGTGTCAAAAAGTTTGAGAACCCCTGCCCTAGAGCAAGGAGTTATTTCACTAAAACACGTTATTATACATGGAAAGTAGGTAGCCTGAACATATTTCATCCTGACAGTCGTTTGCTAAATTAATGAAAAATTGAATTTTTTTAATTTCCTATTTTCCATAATATGAACCAGATATTCTCTGGAGCAAGGAATCATTTCACTGGAACACGTTAGTATACATCGAAAGTAAGCTGCCTGAACATATTTCATCTTGTCAGTTGTTGGCTAAATCAAAGGAAAAATTTTTTTTTTTAATTTCCTATTTTGCGTAATACAACCCTGCTATCCCCTAGAGCAGAGGTTCCCATACTTTTTTTTCTCATAGACCACTTTAAACATTTTGCTGGATTTGGTGGACCCCCTGTAGCTATTACATTTACTAACTTACTTCCAAAACCCGAAAAAAGTATATGTCTATGTAAATCTGTGTTGTGGCTATTTTTCAATCAACTATGAGTTAAAAGTTTTCGAAAAAAAGGTGAGAATTTATATTGCTTTGATTATGCTGTGAGTATTAACATCAAAACTAATAATGATTATTATTTTAAAAACAGTCGCAATATAATCAAAATTTTGAAATAATAATCATTATTAGTTTTGATGTTAACTTTTATCTCAGATTACCATTGTAATCTGAGATAAAAGTTTTAATTTTAATGGGAGGTATGTACTTGGTGAATTGACAGCAAATTATCAATATTTGGCTTGAGTTTAGTTAAGTATAACCATAAATCTCCTCGCTCTGTAATATTTAATCTGCTCCGTTTTTTTGTCAACAAGGAAACGCTATGAGAAATTTTTGCACAATTCCCCACAGTCCTGGATATTTTTCAGGTATTTGTGCCTGCAGCCAAAATGATTGATACCCTCTTTTGAATGCTACTTTGAGCTCCTCATTAGTGCTAAGCTCGAGTAGCTCTTCTTGCAGTACCACATTCTCCACTTCAGTTTCATCATATGGATTTATTATCCATGGTGGTATATCCATCGATAGAATGTCTTCAAATCTGATTTTAAAATCATCATACAGGGCAATCAAATGTTGAACATACGTCTGAATATCTTCGTCGATGCATTCTACCTGCGATAAATTTGGAAACTGGGAAAATTCACGTCGACCAATATTTTGCTTCAGTTTACCAAGAAAAGCTGAAATTTCACTCTTTGTTTTTATCAAATTGAGGCTGTACCCTTGTAACTGTAGGTTGAGGTCATTGAATTTTTTGAACAAATCTGTCAAATACGCAATGTCTGCTTTGAAATTCATGAGGTTTTCTTTTAAAACAGGATCTTTAGTGTTCAGAAACTCTAAAACAGAGTCGAAAAGCAAATAGAATCTTGATAGACATGCACCTTTCGACAACCAGCGTACTTCGGTATGTAGCAGCAATCGTTGGAAGTTCTCATCATTTTCTTCGCACAATTGTGCAAATAAGCGCGTATTTAATGCATTGCTTCTTATTTTGTTAACTGCATTAATCACAAATTGAAGCGCTTGGTGCAATCTATCACTCAATTTTTTTCGCTACTAGATGTTGTCGGTGGATGACACAGTGAATTGCAATTACCTCTGGTATAATCCTTTTAAGATGACTTATAAACCCACGATATCGCCCGACCATGGCAGGAGCTCCATCTGTAGCCACCGAAATAATGTTTGTGAATGCAATTGATTTTTCCGTAAAAAAATCATTCAGAACATTAAAAATTGATTCACCTTTAGTGTCAGTCTTCAAAGTTTTCGCGAATAGTAACTCTTCAAACATTTGTTCGCCTTTGATAAATCGAACATATGCCAATAATAATGCTTCATTGCCAGGTAAAGTTGACTCGTCCAGTTGAATAGAAAAATGAGTTGTTTGCAGATAATTACACAAGAAACTTTCAACATATCAGAGCTCATTTAATCAATACGTCTTTGTACAGTGTTGTTACTCAAAGGAATTCTTTTAAGTATGTCAAATGAAGATTTGTGCAGGACAGTTTTTAAGACCTCTTCAACAGCAGGCAAAATTAACTCCTCTCCAATGGTATGCGGTTTCCCAGATTTTGCTATAAGTAATGAGATATTGTAAGATGCCCGCAAGCCATCGTCGTTGCTTTCAGACGTTGAAGCGAACATACTATGCACGGTGGGTCTCTTTCAATACTTTTCCTTCAATGTTTGGAAATATTTCAAATCCTTACCTATTTTGTCAGGATGACACCTTCTTAGATGATCTTCCAGCTTCGATGGTTTCATAGAGTCATTGCTCAAGACTTTGTTGCATAAAAGACACATGGGCAATCGCTTGTCTGTATTTAATGGAAGAAAACCAAATTTCAAATATTCAACACTGTACTGTCGACACTTCTTCTTAGATTCAGCCATGTTTCGTATCAATTACCTACCTGTAAATATGAAAAAAATGTTTGTTAAGTAATCTTAAAATGATACAAGTTGCTAACAAATAGATAGGTAGGTACTTACTTTTCCAACACTGGCAAACAATAATATCAATTCACTTTAATTTTCAAAAGTCTGAAAACTACACCTTATATATACACTTATATAGGTACACTTTCTTTTTTGAAATTTCGGAAACAACTGAGTAATGTTTATCATTCGCATTCGTATTTATATTAGAGAAAAATCCAACAAGTTCATGCAAGTTCAGACACGACTTTAACTAGGCGGTGCGGCATCGGCGAGTCTTAACACGCTCTTTCTGAATATGGAATATGCAAGTTCTTACAAAAACAATTGCTGAGCTTCCTATAATATTGTCTTCCTATATTCATAGGAGAAGTCAAGCTTCTTATAATATTGTCTGCCTATATTATTGTCTCCCTATATTCATAGGAGAAGTCAAGTCGGGTCACCTAATACATTTTTATAGACCCCCGTTGACGACTTGTGGACCCCCATTTTTTTTCCACGCAAGCGTAGACCCCTGTCGGGCTCCCGTGGACCCCTGGGGGTCCACCTGGACCACTTTGGGAATCAATGAACATATTTCATCTTGTCAGGCGTTTGCTAAATCAATAAAAAGTGATATTTTTTAAATTTTCTATTTTGCGTAATACAAACCTGCTATCCCCTAAAGCAAGAAATTATTTCACTAGAACACATCAGTATACATCGAAATAAGCTGCTTGAACAAATTTCATCTTCACAGTCGTTTGTTAAGTCAATGAAAAATTATATTTTTAAAATTTCCTATTTTGCGTAATAAAACCTGTCCCATGAAGCAAGTAATTATTTCACTAAAACACGTTAATATGCATCTAAAGTAAGCTGCCCGAACATATTTCATCTTGACAGTCGTTTACTGAATCAATGAAAAATTATATTTTTTGAATTTCCAATTTTGCGTTATACCACCCTGCTATCCCCTAGAGCAAGGAATTATTTCACTAAAACACGTTAGTATACATCGAAAGTAAGCTGCCTGAACATATTTCATCTTGATAGTCGTTTGCTGAATCAATGGAAAATTATAATTTTGAATTCCCAATTTTGCGTAATACCACCCAGCTATCCCCTGGAGCGAGGAATTATTCCACCACTGAAACACGGTAATATGCATCGAAAGTAGGCTGCCTGAACATATTTCATCTAGACAGTCGTTTGCTAAAATGATGAAAAATTATATTTTTCAAATTTCCTATTTTGTCTAATACAACCCTGCTATCCCCTAAAGCAAGCAATTATTTCACTAAAACACTCAAACAGCGAAAGTAAGCTGCCTGAACATATTTTATCTTGACAGTCATTTAATAAAATATAAAATTTTTTAAATTTCCTATTTTGCGTAATACGACCCTGCCATCCTCTAAAGCAAGGAATTATTTCATTTCATTAATATGCATCGAAAGTAAGCTGCCTGAACATATTTCATCTTGACAGTCGTTTACTAAATCAATGAAAAATTATATTTTTTGAATTTCCAATTTTGCGTAATACCACCCTGCTATCCTCCAGAGCAAGGAATTATTCCACTGAAACACGTTAGTATTCATCGAAAGTAAGCTGTCTGAACACATTTCATCTTGATAGTCGTTTGCTAAATCAATGGAAAATTATATTTTTTGAATTCCCAATTTTGTATAATACCACCCTGATATCCCCCAAAAGCAAGGAATTATTTCAATAGAACACATAAGTATACATCAAAAGTAAGCTGCTTGAACCAATTTCATCTTGACAGTCGTTTGTTAAATCAATGAAAAATGATATTTTTCAAATTTTCCATTTTGCATTATTAAACTATGCTATCCCCTAGAGTAAGGAATGATTTCACTGGGACACGTGATTATACATCGAAAGTAAGCTGCCTGAACATATTTTATCTTGACAGTCGTTTACTAAGTCAATGAAAAATTATATTTTTTGAATTTTCAATTTTGCGTAATACCACCATGCTATCTCCCAGGGCATGGAATTACTTCACTGAAACACGTGAATATGCATCGAAAGTAGGCTGCCTGAACATATTTCATCTTGACAGTCGTTTGCTAAATTAATTAGAAATGATATTTTTTAAATTTCCTGTCTTGTGTAATACTTCCCTGCTATCCCCTAAAGCAAGGAATTATTTTACTCAAACACGTGAATATGCATCGAAAGTAGGCTGCCCGAACATATTTTATCTGGACAGTCATTTCATAAATTAATAAAAAATTATATTTTTCAAATTTCCTATTTGGCGTAATACGACCCTGCCATCCTCTAAAGCAAGGAATTATTTCATTTCATTAATATGCATCGAAAGTAAGCTGCCTGAACTCATTTCATTTTGACAGCCGTTTGATAAATCAATGGAAAATAATATTTTTTGAATTCCCAATTTTGCGTAATACCACCCTGCCATCCCCTAGAGCCAGCAGTTATTTCACTAAAACACGTTAGTATACATTGTAAGTAAGCTGCCCGAACCTATGTCATCTTGACAGTCGTTTGCTAAGTTAATGAAAAATTATATTTTCTAAATTTTCTATTTTGCGTAATACAACACTTCTATCCCCTAGAGCGAGGAATTATTTTACTGAAACACGTTAGTATACATCGGAAGTAAGCTGTCTAAATATATTCCATTTTTATAGTCGTTTGCTAAATTAATGATAAATGATATCTTTTGAATTCCCAATTTTGCGTAATACCACCCTGCTGTCCCCTAGAACCAGCAGTTATTTCACTAAAACACGTTATTATACATCGAAAGTAAGCTGCCTGAACGTATTAGATCTTGGCAATCGTTTGCTAAATCAATGAAAAATGACATTTTTTTAAATTTCCTATTTTGCGTAATACGACCCTGCTGTCCTCTAAAGCAGAGAATAATTATACTGAAACACGATAGTATACGTCGAAAGTGAGCTGCTTGAATATATTTCATCTTGACAGGCGTTTGCTGAGTTAATGAAAAATGATATTTTCTAAATTTTCTATTTTGAGTAATACAACCCTGCTATTCCCTGGAACAAGGAATTATTTCACTAAAATACGTTAGTATATATTGAAAGTAAGCTGCCTGAACATATTTCATCTTGACAGTCGATTGCTAAATCAATGAAAAATAATATTTTTTGAATTCCCAATTTTGCGTAATACCACCCTGCTATCCCTTAGAGCAAGGATTTATTTGACTGAAACACGTTATATTAGTAAACATCGAAAGTGAGCTGACTGAACATATTTAATCTCGACAAAAGTTAATGAGAAATTATATTTTTAAAATTTTCTGTTTGTCGAAATACGGCACTGCTATCCCATGGAGCAAAGAATTAATTCACTAAAACACGTTAGTTTACATCGGAGGTAGGCTTCCCGAACATGTTTTTTTATCTTTACAGTTTGTTTGCTAAATTAATGAAAAATTATATTTATTGAATTCCCAATTTTGCGTGATACCACCTTGCTATCCCTTAGAGCAAGGATGTATTCCACTAAAACACGGTAATATGCATCGAGAGTAAGCTGCCTGAACCTATTTCATCTTGACAGTCGTTTGATAAATCAATGAAAAATGATATTTTTCAAATTTCCTATTTTGAGTAATAAAACTCTGCTATCCCCTAGAACAAGGAATTATTCCACTGAAACACGTTCGTAAACATCGGAAGTAAGCTGCATTAACATATTTTATCTTGACAGTCGTTTGCTAAGTTAATGAAAACTGATATTTTTTAAATTTCCTGTTCTGCGAAATACGGCACTGCTATCCTCAGGAGAAAGGAATTATTTCACTGAAACACGTTAGTATAAGTCGAAAGTAAGCTGCCTGAGCCTATTTCATCTCGACAGTCGTTTGATAAATCAATGAAAAATTATAATTTTCAAATTTCCTATTTTGGGTAATAAAACCCTGCTATACCCTAGAACAAGGAATTATTTCACTAAAACACGTTAGTATACATCGGATGTAAGCTGCCTGAACATACTTCATCTTGACAGTCGTTTGCTAAATCAATGAAAAATGATTATTTTTTAAATTCCCTATTTTCATTCGGCCCTGCTATCCTCTAGAGCAAAGAATTATTCCACTGAAACACGTTCGTAAACATCGGAAGTAAGCTGCATTAACATATTTTATCTTGACAGTCGTTTGCTAAGTTAATGAAAAATGATATTTTTTAAATTCCCTGTTCTGCGAAATACGGCACTGCTATCCTCTGGAGCACTTCCCCAAGGAGTTGTGAGACCTGGTCGTTGGTGGGGGAGCCGAGTAGCTGTTCCTCTTCAAGAGGAATACGTGAAACCAAGGACAGCTCAACGGATCTCTGTGGAATGCAGAAATCCGATATCAGGATCTTCAGCGTGGAGAGTGGACTGTTGTCCCGATGAGTTTGTTGATAACCGGTCAGTTGCCGGAGTCAGCGGGGCCATCGGAGCAGTAGACTGCTTGTGGAACCTGCCTGATATAAGCCGTATCTAGTGGAAGGTGGTTGATGAGGTATATTCACTAGATGTGGGGGCTTGCCTTAAACAGCTGGCCAAGTGGAAGGAGACCACAATAAAACCCCCCAAGTCAAGGTGGAACAGCATATGCCGAGGACTGCGTGGTCAAGGGGAAGCTTGATCGCTAATATGCGGACTCTGGATACCTGGGGACATCCAGTTTAAATACCCTTACTCCTGCATGCGGGGCTCTGCAGGAGTGGACCTTATACTTCCCTAGCTACTCGTGGGATCAACCATGGATAAAAAAAAAAGAAGTCAAGCGGGCAAGCACCGCATTCGGGCACAAGTCGGAGCAATGTATCCACAGTGCCCAAAAATACAGCATCTTCCTCACATGCGAGCAAACCTCGTGTTGAGGAAGCTAGCAAAAAGCAGGAGAGGAGAAAGGCAGGGGCACCTATACCCTAAACCTCCTCAACTGGCGAAAGTCTCCGGGAAAAACCCTGGATAAAGAATAAGAAGACCCCCCTCCTTCCAGAACTGGGCAAGCCCGGAGGAAGGGACGATCCACTAAGGCGTGGACTTAGTGGGGCGGGGGTAAGATGGTATCTTCGCTTCCTTGAACAGGGACTTGCACCGGAGAAAGCAAGAAAGAAGGCCACAGAGCGGAAATAACAAGGAGAGGAGAAAAACATCCCTTCTAAAAGAGGAAAACGTAAGCGGGAAGTGGCGACGGCCCAGTCACCGCAAGTACAGGTGAAGAAGAAAAAGGAGGACAGAATATGCTATGCAGCTGCAGCAAAGCTGATAAGAATGGCAGTTCTCCCTAGGGCGTACCCTGAGACTTCCCTCAGTGCGGACGACCAAACCTTGCTGGAGAACGCAATAATAGAAGAATTGTATGCTGGATGGGAGCATAAGCTCCAATTCAGTGGCATACATTTCAGACCAGGAGTCGTTTTAATCGACTGTGAAACACCACAGACTGAAGAATGGCTCCGGCTGATAGTACCACAGCTGAAAAGCTGGAAGGGAGTAGAACTGACGGTGTGCCAGGGAGACCACATCCCAAAAATGCATACCGCCACGATCTTCCTCCCAAGAAGCAAAGGCGTAGAGGAAGGTAAGCTGCTTCGCTTGATCAAAGCGCAGAATGATGGTTTGGAAACAGACCAGTGGAAAGTCCTCAATCTTAAAGAAGAGGGCAAAGGCCTATTCTTGAGGGCAGGAATAGACAATCTATCCTGCCAAAAAATCAAGAACAATGGGTTCACCATCCATTACCGGTTTGGGAAAATCCCCGTACATGGCCTTAGAAAGGAAGAAGAAGGAGACCTGGAGAAGGCTTCCCTTTCCTCCAAGGCCAGTTGCGACTCGGGTAGTGTAGAAAGTCTACACATTACCAAACTCCTTGGGGAGGAGTCGCCACTGTCCGAGGAGGGAATGGAGATTGTGTCGGAGGAAGGGGACAGTACTCTTACTGAAGGGGACATCACCCTGATTAAAGAGGGAAATACCCAAGAAGGTAACCAACAGGATGGCAGGAATTAACTTAGCTCAAATTAACGCTCCCCATGCCAAAGGAGCTTCGGCGGTGATCACAAGATTGTTCACCAAGGACCAATGGGGGATGTGTTTGATCCAAGAACCTTGGGTCAATAATAACCAGGTAAGAGGATTAGCATGTAAAGATGCTAAAATAGTATATCACACTGGTAGTGATATACCAAAAACATGTATTATGATAAGGAAGAATATTAATTATTTTTGTCTTTCAGAATACATGACTCGGGACCTCGTTCCAGTTCGAGCACACCTCGAACATAAGAAGGAGGGCAAGGAGATAGTAATAGCATCATGCTACTTCGAGGGAGATGGGCTAGCACCACCCCCAGAGGTACAAAGGCTGGTGGAGTACTGTGAAGAGAAGAGACTACCTCTACTTCTTGTTATATGTTTGTGTTTAAGTTAATAATAATTGCTGGATTGTGAATTTTTGAAATTATTTTATTAGATGATTGACAAGTGCTCAAACATGTCGAACCCTAGTTACAGAAGGGAGATGTCCAAACCCCCAACAACGCGATACTGTCATTGTAAACATTCTATACAAGTTAATAGAAACTGGATATATAACATCTCCTTTCTTTACATAAATTATAAAATACATTTCAATAATAGTCAAACATATATAAACAACTAATCTTAATATCTAATATAGTCTCTCAAGTAGGCCGGTGTTTTTATTTGTCGGCGAATTCGTACGTTGGAAGGGTTTTCACGAATTTCACTTTCCCCGTTGATGCTACTCGAAACCCGAGTTGCTTCAGTTATAAAATTTTCGTTACTCGACCTATTATTTATAATGTTAGGAGGTTCCTGTGAAGATTCTGCCGATTGATTATAGGTCAAATAACTATCTAAGAGTTCATTGAACATAGACGTTGTCTCAAAATTGTCTATATCGAATTTTCTCAGAAACTTCCTATTCCTAACTAAAACATTGTCATTATCCCGTTTTCTGACCAAATAGGATCTTGGTCTGTATTTGTCTATTTGTACAACCAGACCAGGTTCCCAAATGTCAGAAGTTTGTATCATGACTTTATCTTCCTCTTTTAGAGGAGGTAAATCTTTTGCAGATTTATCAAAGTAGAACTTTTGTTTAGCACTATTTTTAATAATTTTTTCTTTCATGTTTTTGATTGAATACCTAGGTTTCAAGGCTTTTTCTGTAGTTGGTAATATTCCATTAATTTTTCTGCCAAACAAAAGTTCTGCTGGAGAAGGTACATCATAATTATTTGGTGTATTACGTAGTTCCATTAGAGTCATGTACATATCTTTCTCATCTTTTAGAGCCTTTTTTAAAGTATTTTTAATTGTTTGCACATGTCTCTCTATGAAACCATTTGATTGCGGATATCTAGGTGAGCTAGTTTTATGTTGTACCTTCCATTCTTTTAAGAAATTTTCAAATTTTATATTTACAAATTGTGGACCATTGTCTGTATACAGTATTTCAGGTCCCCCATGCCTTGCAAAAATTGACTTCACATGATGAACTAAAAATTCATATGTTGTATTTGTATTTAAACAACAAACTTCTGGAAATTTTGAGAATATATCCACTAGAAGTAAGTATTGTTTCTCATTGAATTGAAATAAATCGGCGGCTACATGCTGCCATGGGCGGTTAGGCATATCTTTATTTACCAATGTCTCTTTTTGTTGAGAGTTCTGGTATGTCAAACAAGTGGAGCAATTTTTTACCAAGTCCTGAATTTCCTTATTTATAAAAGGCCAATACACATGTTCACGTGCTCTGAGAATGGACTTATCAATACCTAAGTGGTTAAAATGTACTTTTTCAATAATATCTTTGCGCATAACTTCTGGAATGACCAAAGCTTCCCCTTTACAAACCACACCTTTTACAAAACTAAGCTGATCCCTGACTTTCCAATAAGGTCGTATTAATTCTTTCACATCTTTTTTGCATTTTGGCCACCCATTTCTTATAATCTGTATCAACTCTTGCATTTCCAAATCTTCTGCTGTCTCTACTTGTAATTCATCAAATTTCTGTGGGCTTATACTACTATAATTAATCAAATCAATGTTGGCTTCAATATTTTTCTCCAATATCTCGAAGCTCTTATCATCAAAACTGGCCCTTGATAATGCATCAGCAAAGTATAATTGAGCACCAGGTTTATACTTTACAACAAAATCAAAATTTTGTAAATTAATCCTTAATCTTTGTAGTCTTAAAGGACACTGATTAAGTGGTTTTTGGAAAATGGATTCGAGTGGCTTATGGTCACTTTCTACTATGAATGGTTTCCCATATAAATATTGGTGGAAACGCTGACAACCAAATGCTATGGCAAGACATTCCTTCTCAATTTGTGAAAAATTAGTTTGTGCTGAAGTCAATGACTTGGATGCATAAGCTACTGGAGCATCATTTTGTAAAATCACGGCACCTAGTCCATCCTTGGAACTATCTACTGATAAAACTAAAGGTTTCTTTTCATCATAAAATTGCAAAACTGAGGTTTCCATTAAAATCTTTTTCAAGTCATTAACCTATATAACATTTTGAAGTCTTAGACCCACGACCCTTCCTATCCTTAATTAGGAATGGTCCTGTGTAGTCCACACCTGTAACTGTAAAGGGACTAGACGGCATAATCCTGGCAGTAGGTAGATTACCCATAAGCGGTTGTACATTTTTGACATTATACCTAAAGCAAGTTGTACATTCACGAACCGCGAGCCAAATTTCTTCCGGATAACGGCCAGTAAGTGTTTCAGATTGTTTCTAACAGTAACTGCGGTCCTGCGTGTAATAGAATTATGTGTGTTTCACGAAACAGTAGTTTGGTAAGATGATGACGAGAGTACAACAGGATAGGTTGTTTTTTATTGAAATTATAATCGGAGTATTTTAGCCTCCCTCCAAGGCGCAAGATGCCGTCGTTGTCAAGGAATGGAGTTAAACTTGAAAGTTTACTCTTTGGATTACTACCTTTGTTTTCACGAATTTCTTGAATTTCGTGGGAAAAACTTTCATTTTGACAGATTTTTATCAATGTGTTGGTGGCTCTACGTATTTCAGAGGCAGATAAGGATTTGACTGATTTTTCTGATTTTGGTTTGAAACAATTATCCTTGAATCTCAACAAATATGCAACAACTCTACACATTTTTGTTAAGTTGGAAATCTCTCAAATGGAAATTGAAATGTATTTTCTGATGAATGCAGAGCTAAGCCCTTGGATTTAAGCCCTGGTAAGTTATTGATTATGCCCTGAGTATTGTCCGGCCAATTATCTGGATGTAGGGTGAGCCACGTTGGTCCACGCCACCATAACTCGGAATGCAAGATTTGGCCCGGATATAGGCCACGTGAGACAATGTCAGCGGGATTTTCCTGAGATGGAACATGACACCATTGAAAATTAGAAGTTAAAGTTTGGATTTCAGATACACGATTGCCCGTGAAGGTTTTTAACAAATTCGGACTTGTCCTGATCCAAGCAAGGGATATCGTGGAGTCCGTCCAAAGGAAAACATTTCTTATATTTAATTGCATGGAATTTATTACCTTCTTTGTTAAACGTGACAATAATACGGCGGAGCACAACTCAAGCCTGGGTATTGTAATGGTTTTCATTGGAGCAACCTTAGACTTAGCACATACAATTCGAACCTGTGCGTTGTCATCATTGTCGTGGCTTTCCAGATATACAGATTGCGTAAATTACTTTGGAACCCAGGCCTCGGATTACACAAGTACGACAAGGATATATGAAAGAGAGAGAAAGAATAATTGTGCGCGGTCATCACTTTGTTTCATCTTAGGGGTGTACACTTATTTCCCGAGGCTGGCCGAATGGTCCTTTACAGAGAGAATTCACTAGTTCGTGATATTCAGTATGCTAACAACATGGAAGGAGTGAGGGTGTTAAAGAAATAAAAAAATACAATCGTTATTACGTAACCTGTACATCTTAAAATTCATTTTTGTCAACATAATCATTTCAGACCAAGTTGACAATTTCTAACTACAATAGGATATTATTTTAGCCATTGTAACTTGAGAATAAAACGGCATTTCTTGAGAGAACCATAATTAATAAACTAAAAATCCCTTCCATTAATAAATTAAATTCAAAAAATGAAATAAGTAGGTAGGTACCTACACCTATTCTAAACGTAAAATATAAACTTCCTGAATAAATAAAAATAAAAATCTATTCTAAAGGTAAACATAATTTTAATTAATTAAGTGCTCAAATAAACCACCTGCCTGTGCCAGACAATAACCAAATCTGTGATCAAGATTTGATCTCATATCTCTAAGATTAGTTGGCGTAATGCTGGCACAAACGTGCTGTATTTTCGCCCTCGAAAAAAAGTCAACGATAACGAGACAAAAATATCATTTGTACAAATTAATCTGCGCTTCTGGCAACAGCGGTTAAAATAGGGGGGCAATGAGCATTCGGCCAGTCTCGGGAAATAAGTATACACCCCTAAGGTGAAACAAAGTACACTCCTTAATGACCACGCATAATTATTCTTTCTCTCTCTTTCAGCTGTTTTTCTGTCGACGGTTCGTATGTACTTTACGCAATCTGTATGAGTGTGTGTGTGTCGACAAGAAAGCACGATTTTAAAACGATCTGTTATTGGAAAGGTGGTATAAAGTGACCAAAAAATTTTAAATATTGGACAGTGTATTTATTAGACAGTAAGTTATTAGATTTCCACATAAAAGCTAAGAAAAGACATTTTAGTCCAGGTGATGATCAAAAATTTACAGTCATTATGTCTTTATCAGAGGAAGCTATTCAACAATTAACCAGTGTAATTGAACAGCAGAATAAAAAACAAACTGAAATAATAACAAACAAATTGAACGAAGAAATTCAAAATATAAATAAACTAATAACCTCTGAACAAATTAGAACTACTAAAGTAGAAGAGGAAGTTAAAGAACTGAAAAACAAAATCAAATACCTGGAAAAGAAAATTAGTTCAAATAACATTATTGTTTTTAACAGCAATTACCAGGCAGGTGATCTAGTAAACTTTACCATAAATTTATTGAATACGAAACTTCAATTGAACGTCAAAAACACTGAAATAAACGATATTTATACAATTGGAAAATCACAGTCGAATAAACCAATAGTTGTAAAATTCCTGACAGCATTGACCAAAAAGGATATTTTGAAAAACTGTAAAAAACTGAAAGGATCAGGTATTGTTATTGCGGAAGACTTATCCCAGGAAGAAAGAAAAGAGAATAAATTGTTAGTACAACGCTTAAAACAAGCCAAAAACGAAAATAAAAAAGCACATATATACAAAAGCACTTTGTTTGTGGAAGGACTTAGAAACAAACTCTACTAAAGAGAAGAATTGTGTAGGTGCAGCATCATCAAACAGCAGTTTTCCAAAAGCCCGAGAGGAAGACAAAACAGAAATTCTTTCAAAGTTGCAGAAAAGGAAAATACCAAATAACGAAGAAAAAGAACAACAATTACCAGCAAACAAGAGAACACTGATAGAGCCAAAACTCACTCAAAGACAATCAGCAAGATTAAATAGGGCATAAAATTTTAAGAAAATAAAAGTCCACTGATACTTATTCATTACAATATTCATAACTGAATTTGATTAAATTTTATAAGATAACCACACGTACTAATTGCTTATAACTGGAGAACAATTTTATTATCGATTTTTAATTTTTATCGTTAATAAAATAAAAATATCTAGTTGGAGTCAACGTTTTTAATATTTGTTTTGGGTAAATTAACTAATTTAAATTTTTTTCAATGAATGTCTAGTTTTATATTATAGTCCTGGTAAATTGTATTAAATGAACCACTTACACGTAAAATATATTTATATTCATATTTTAACACTTATTTTATACTCTAATTACATATATAAATGGATTATTATATACGTGATTTTGAAATGGAGAAGATAGAAACATTCTCTTTACAATCATCAGAAGAAACCAAGGAGGTCCTAAAAATAAACGACAACAATACTAATTTTAAAATAATCCACAGTAATATTCGCAGCATCG
Organism: Lochmaea capreae; assembly: GCA_949126875.1. Taxonomy (NCBI): domain Eukaryota; kingdom Metazoa; phylum Arthropoda; class Insecta; order Coleoptera; family Chrysomelidae; genus Lochmaea; species Lochmaea capreae. The sequence goes on from OX421406.1 coordinate 30,007,708, forward strand.
CTTGCAATTTTGATGAATTTCGAATCTTTATAGAAGGCTTAGAAACAAAAATTGAATGTATTGTCCTAACAGAAACTCGTTTTATTCCAGACTTATCACTGTATAATATTGATGGTTACCGAACTTTGTATAACTACTGAGAATTCAACCAGAGTGATGGACTCATTGTATACATAAAATCTGAACTGTATGAGTCGCATAGCTTATTTGATCTAAGTGGTAGTTCACTAATTAAAATAAAAGCCCATCTCGAAAATAAAACGTTTATTATAAATGCTTTCTATAGATCACCAGCTCCTGAAAACAAAATCGAAACGTTTATTGAGGAGTTAAATGACGTTTTAGAAATACAAACTGAAAATTGTGAATTCAAACTTTTTGTTGGTGATATTAACATTGATCTATTAACCGAAAATGATAACAAGAGAAATTACTTAGACTTCTTAAACGAATTGTAACCTTAACAATAGAGCTTGAGCCCAAATACCTTGTAACGTGCTCTTTTTATTCTTTTACAGTTCCATTATAATTATATGTCTGATAATTTTCTATTTCTCAAGTACTCGTAAATAGTGTTGCATACCTTAAGTTACAAGTCTATTATTTGCTGTAAATAGTGTCGCATACCTTATTTTGCTTATTTGGCCAAGATTCGTTTGTTAATGTCTAAGGCATTTTTATTAATGACTGGAGATTGAGTAAGGTGAGGCTAACTATCAACACGGACGAACGCTATTTTTAGTGTTGAATGTAGACTCGCGAATATTCTTGGTGGAAGTCAGTTCCGTGTCATTTGTGATTTCCGGCATTGGAAGAGGTCTTGTTGGTTTTTGGAATTTTGGTCAAGGTGATGTTAACAAGTGTGCCGAACTCTACGGTTTTCCTATCATATCTGGCTGTATTTGGGCCATCTTAATTGGATTTTGAAGCAAAACCATTTGATTTTTAACTTGACCATTCTATCTTATCTCAGTAGTTGATATTTTTGGATTTTGGTGTCGAGTTAAAATTACCGCTTGCGGGATTTATTTGAGGGAAGCCATTGTTGATTAGCAGGTGCCGTTCCATAACCAAACAGTTCTCCTCGCTGAAGTGTTTGACTTAAAACCCTATAACATCTAGGTGAGTCGATTATTTTGTCTATATTTCATGTGTACTATCAACGTAATTGCTGTTGAATCAATTTCGATCATTTTAAACTATAAATTCGTGTCTCCTATAACACTCTTTAAATTTTCATTTTTTTTAAGTAAAACGTTAAGTATATTTTATTCTATCAATTTTCACTGTAATTCGTTTAAACTCACTCTTATATTACCTTACTTTGATTTGGAGATGTAAGTATTTACTAGTAACTTCCGTAAGCTCTTCAGTTTATAAGTAAAACTTAAGGTATCTTATTTTATCGGAAATTTGAAACGTTATTCGCTTTGAACACTGTTATATTACTTTACTGTGATTTGATATGTACGTAATTTTAGTAGTAACTTCTACTTTGGTATATTATTTTAGTAACTGAATTTTAATTCAATTTTGGCTTTCGATTGTTGTTAAAGCTACTTTCAAATAGACATTTTGTGATTTTCCTTTCTAAACAAATTGTGAATTTTAATTTAATTTTGGCTTTTAAGTGTTGTTGAGGTTACTTTCATATATATTTTTTGTAATTTTCTTTTCTAATTAAATTGAATTATCTAGGGTTTTTTTTTCTGGAGGATCCATCCCTGTACTCATCAGGAAGATCTACCTTTTCTTGGTTATTGGAGGATCACAACTTCAGCAGTTTCGTCTGAAGGTTCAACTATACCGAGCATCTAGAACGCGCTCAGAAGAAAAGGTTCACACTCCGAATTGTACAAACACAGATAAGCTTATCTAACTTTTGTTTTTTTATTCCACGGTAAAATAAATTTAGAGTGATCACACGTACGAATAATTTTGTTATCTTATAGTATTCTCTGTATGTAATTTTGGGTATTTATGTCGACTTAATTTTATTTTAACTTCGTTCATTTTTTTTTGTTAAGTAAAGTAATTTAACCTATTTCGGTAATAGTTTTATTTATTTGGTTCACCATATTTTTATATTTTTACTAACTTATCTTGTGGCTCTGCTAGTGCCTACAAGACCTAGTGGTTTCCGGCTTGAACCGTCTAAGCCGGTGGCGCGGCTCACCTTTTTTTTTCTGTCCTCTACGGCTGAGCTCGGGCATAATTTGCCAGTAGAGAGACCGCTAGTGGGGTCTGAATAGGGACGTACAAGAAACGTGGCAACCGGAAAACCCTGACAACTAAAGTCCTAGTAAATGCCCCCCCCCCTTAAAAAAAAATGGTGTGAACAGCTGTTACACAACAACAATCAAGTAATTAACAATAAAATTTCAAAAACATCTATACCCAAGTTATTCGACCTACGTAGTGTGAAATTAATATTGCTGTTCAATTGAACCAATAGTGATTAAATATTACTGTAATAATAATATGTTCTATAACCGAAACTGAAAAGTAATTTAGCGTTTATAAAAGAAATTCCATATAAGGCGACACCGTTAATCAAGGCGTTGGTACCAAGGCGAAGACGCATGCGCAAGTGGATAAAATTATGAAAATTCACCGCAAAATATTAATTTCCATCATTACAATAAAATTACATAAAAATATAAATTAATAAGTAACTACCTATCTAATATTAAATTATATACATGATGGCTTAAAGCCTATTCGTCCTCAAACCATTTCGTGGTTAGGAAGGAAAATGAATAATAACTGAAAAATATATAAGTTAGGAAAATACCCCGATACCGGGTTACCCTCAATATGGTCTTCTTCAAGAAGCTGTGGCACTATGGCAGCAATAAGCAGCAAACATCTCTATCTTCCTATCTATTTATTAATATACTCCAAGTATCCCAAAGTGTGTATACAAAGGGTGGTAAGTACGACCTGGCCCCTCGGGTGAACCTTTAAAGTAGTTATAAGGCCTACTTACAATCAACAGTGTCAGCAACAGTATACTACACTCAATTTAAATTAAATAAATAAGAATATGCTAATCATCTAAAATAAATTGTTTCTGGTCAAAGCCAGGGTAGGTTTGAAGAACCACCCACGAATTATAGTATTCGTTAGACTAAAGCGGGCAAAGAAAAACAAAATATACACAGGGTAACAGAATAAACTGTCTTGCAGCCTTCTTAATCAGAAATTTGCAATCAACAGGTGGTATTTTACCACAAACTGTTATATCTACAAAATACCACAAATCTATGAGACATACCTTTTCCAAAAAGGGTCCAGTACTCAAAATTTTCCTCTTATTGGGTGGCAGCCAACAAATAATGAACCAACATCAACATGTGCAATCTCCAATCGCAAAACTTCAACGTTGGCGGTTTCAATTGTTTGAGTGCAATATATCCCCTGTAAGGGTTTGTGAAAACGGCTTCCAAACCAGAACGGAATTCTCCAACAATACGAACTCCCGTAGAACAAAATACTAAACCGTATATTCCACAATTAATTTAAAACGAGAACCTATAAAACCCACCAAGGGATGACTTCCCAGCCATTAACAAAATCCAGATTCTCGTTTGATGCACTTTTGGAAACCAAGCCATCAAGTAGCAGCACACAGCGGGGAGCCAGAGACTGACAGTCCTGACACTTCCTCTTCCTCAAGTACCTACCGAATAGTACCATAGAAAAACCTACCCGAAACATACATCCGAACTACACCGCTCAAGTCATAAAGTGCGACACTTCCCTCTCATAAAGTCTCTATCTATACCGACAACATCGGCGCGACAAACTAAGTTGTCTGTGGACTCGATAAAGTCACAGAGAAAACGCTCTATCTATACCGACAACATCGGCGCGACAACCTAAGTTGTCTGTGGACTCGATAAAGTCACAGAGAAAACGCTCTATCTATACCGACAACATCGGCGCGACAAACTAAGTTGTCTGTGGACTCGATAAAGTCACAGAGAAAATGCTAAACAAATTACGACTACTCTCAGCGTTACTACTTCACAGCATGACAAACGAACGCTTTTACCACGACTGTCACTGCCAATTGTTAATGTCATCCAACAAATGATTTTACTTTGTAAACAAACAGAAACAATCAAATGTATATATTAAGGATTATTCAAATAAATTTGAACAATACATAATACCACAATAATATTGCCAGCGTATACAAAGCAAGATCAAACACTCGGATTTCACGCACAAAATACATGGCGACAAACAGTTAATATATTATGAATAGATGTTCAGAAAATATTCGAATGCCATCCTACACAGAAGATTTCTAACTAGTAAGTCTCTGCTCAAGCCAAAATATGGTAGATAAATGAAGAAAATAGACCTGTAACTCAAAAGTAAAGTAAGTCTCCATAGATCAAAAGTTTTATTAAATCTAATTACTACTTTAAATGTTTTAGACTTCTAGTCAAGGAGACATTATTTACATTACCTGGCGAAAGAATATAAAATTGTTGTCATGATGTGAGGAGAGGTTTGGTTACAGCCTGCACCACTTCACTGGAAGGATGGTGGCAGAGATGTCCCTAAAACTCTGGACTGACAGAAATTATTTAACTACTGAAGTCTTTTCGTAGTGAACAAATGATGTTAGAAACATATTGACAAATTCCGTCAGGTAATTACTATATAAAAATACTTGATATAAACAATAGACGTAGTGACAAATTTACCCGTTACAGAATGAGGTTATCAATCAGCCATTAATGTTCCAACAAGAGTTCAAAAAAATTCAAAAACATGTATAGATCATATTTTTATACATTCTAAGAGTGATAATTCTTATGATAATTTAATTCCTCTAATAATCAACACATCTGTAACTGATCATTATACAATAATGCTACAACTGATCCTCTCTGAAAAAGATCGTGTTATAAACTCTAAGTCTAAATGTTTGGCGCAGATAGATAAGTATAAACTGATACATAAATTTCAGCATACTGACTGGAATGATATTATTTTCAATCCAAATCTGGGCTCTGCAACTGATGAATTGATTAGCACCATCCAAGATAATATTAGACAGTCAACAACTTATACAAAGATTAAGAATAACTTGAGAAAAAGAAAAAAATGGATCACACCATCTCTCATAAAATCCGTTAACAAAAAAAATGAAATGTATAAAAAATCAAAAATAAATCCTCTAAATAATACGCTAAAAAAAGAATATACATATTACAAAAAGCTACTAAATAAATTAATCATCACTGCTAAAAATAATTATTATAATAAACTTATAGAAGAGGAAAAAAATTCGTCAAAAAAAATATGGAATGTAGTAAACTCAATATCTAAGAAATCGGAAAACACGGAAATTACAAATATTATGGACCAAAATGGAAAAACAGTAGATAAAGCAGATATAATTTCTGAAATGTTCAATACTTTTTTTGTAAATATAGGACAAAATCTAGCAAATACCATACAAAAACCAATAAATTACAATGAAAAGAAAATTGTTAATTGTCATTCCATCTTTTTTGCACCTACTAGTGTTACAGAATTAAAAAATATAATTAGTGTACTGAAGAATAAAAAAGCACCGGGATGGGATGGAATAAAAGCTGAAACGCTCAAACATATTTGGGATTTCATTGCATATCTGCTAATGATTATAATAAATAAGTCATTAGAAATAGGACAATTTCCTTCAGTTTTCAAGACATGGATTGTAAAACCTATTTATAAAAGTGGACAGAAAGATGAGATGACAAACTACAGACCAATATCATTAATAACTTGTTTATCAAAAATACTAGAAAAAGTAGTTAATGCACGGCTTAATACATTTCTAGACAAGTACCAGCTAATATCAAAATCTCAATTTGGTTTCCAAAAGCGCAAGTCCACTGACGATGCTCTACTAGAACAAATACTTTATATAAAAATATTAATGAAGGTTTACCTACAATAGCGGTATTCCTAGATTTAGCAAAGGCCTTCGACACCGTGGACCACTGCCTTCTTTTGGAAACATTAGAAGACATTGGAGTTAAAGGTACAGCACATGCTTTTTTTAAAAGTTATCTAACAAAACGATCTCAAAAAGTAAGAGTTGGTAATAAACACAGTAAAGAACAGACAATTGCGTGTGGTGTACCACAAGGTACGGTTCTAGGCCCTGTTTTTTTTAGTATTTATTTAAATAACTTATTTATGATTGAAAGTAAAAGTAAAATAATCAGCTTTGCAGACGATACAGTTCTAATATACAGTGATAAAAATTGGTACGATCTGAAGTTAAAAATTGAAAACGATTTAATTTGTATAAAACAGTGATTTGACTATAGGCTTCTTTCAATCAATTATAAAAAAACTGTTTACTTGCCATTTGCATCCTTAGAACCAAATCTTCCGAACTACACCATCAATGTCCATAAAAATACCAATATTCAACCTGCAAAACACATAAAATATTTAGGTATTATGATAGACCCACATCTTAGGTGGGATAATCATATTAACTATTTAGTTCAAAAATTGAGGTGTATACTGTACAAATTCAAACATATCTCATATTATCTTCAATATAAACAAAAACTAATTGTTTATCGAAGTTTAGTTGAATCTCACCTAATTCACGGTATGGTCAGCTGGGGTGGAGTGGCGAAGACTTACTGTAACATTCTCCAGGTTTCGCAAAAAAGATTCCTCAAAATCATCCTTGGAAAAACGAGAAGATATAGCAGTGAACTACTATATACTGAAACGAAAATATTAGACGTAAGACAATTATATTTTAAAAAAGCGGTATTAAAACAACATAAACTTAAATCAAATCTGCAAATAAAAACTCAGACGCCCGTCTCTACAACGCCAGCCATCCCCAGTACGAGAGCCGTCCCCAGTGCGACGAGAAGAAACCGACACGACGTCGGAAAACTACCACAGGGGTGCACATTAGAAGAAAGTTAGAAATCGTCAACTCCAGAGCCAACAGTTCAAGAGCCAGTCAACGTAGAGGTACCTGAAACGCCGACCCTCCATCACATGAGTACCGAAAACGAGATACTCACGGAGATGTCAGAGGACGTCACCGAGGAGGCCGTCGAAGTTTCGACCGTGACTGCAGAACAAGCCGCCGTTGACAGATTTAGTGAAGATTTACCGGAGTAAATCGAGACGAACCGCTAATGTGACACCCCACGCGATGAAACTGAGGGAAAACGAGACGCCAGAAGCCAGGAAGGATATCAACCGATTTCTTCGACTACACCCCAACCACCCACCAGGACGACCGCCGCCGCCAGACGACAACCGGACCAGGACCCACACAGACGACGAATTTACGCATCGCAATAGTAGTAAATAAAAACTTTTTGTTTACGTGGAAGTTTCGCAAGAAAAGTGTTTTACCAATGTTTTCTACGTATGTATTGTTAATTTTGTTCATTTTTTTTTCTGTATATTTGTCCTGCATTGTGTTTGTTTTTGTATTTTTGTAGTAATTTTAATAAAAATACAATTTTTTCTGCGCCCGGCAACAATCTCCGAAGCGGGGGGTGTCATCAACCGAAAGTCATAGCGTCTACGGCCACGCCTGCAACACCGCTTAGGGTGCAGTCCGTCTAGTTTGACTTGGGCTCCGCGCCAGATTTTATTTCATCCGACTGAGCTCTAGTATAAATAGAGGATGAAAACTCAGTCGGAGGCATGAGTAGTAAAAGAAGATAGCGAGCTGTCGAGTAGGAAGGACGTGTCTGGAATACTCTGTAGCAAGCGAATCGGACTCTAAGAAAGCGATCGGACGGAGGTTGATTTTTATCAGCCGAACCGGCGAGCGCTATTAGAAGCCAAAAACAGCGTTTTTAAACGCAAATAGTGTTTTTTAACACTTTTTCTGTTTGATGAAAGATTTAAAAAGTATTTTTATTTTTTAAATCCGGATTTAATAGATGTTTTGTATGTTTTAGGACCTGTGGAGGACGGGAACTAACAAGATGCCGAAGAAGAAACACAACGACAGTCGAGCTAGCAGCCAAGCTAGCAATTGGAAGAAGCGGACACAGGAATCAACAACCGAGTCGGAGAGCGAAGAGGAGGACACGACGGCAAAATTCAACAAGATGTGCAGAGAGACGACAGAATTCCTCAAAAGTGGGAAATTAGAGACGTTTGTAACCAATGCCATGGATAAGCAAATAGCCGAAAAGCAACAAGCCGAAGAATCCAAAAAAGAAGCCAACGAAGCGAAAAAAGCCGCAGAAAAAATGAAAAAAGAAGCCGAAGCAGTCAAAAAAGAAGCCGAAGAAGCCAAAAAAGAAGCGGAAGAGCTGAGGAAAACAATAAGGAAAATGGAGGACGAACTAACGGGACTAAGGAAGGCAATGGAAAACATGTCTACGACAATGGAAGCCATGCAAGAAGAAAAACGAAGCCGAAGCCGATCGGAAAGTGTCAGAAGGAAGGCACAAAGAACAGAATCCCCCCAAGAAGAAGAAGTAGAAGATATGGATTTCTCGGAAGGGATATCCATGAGAAGAATCCAGAGGGAACAACGGAAGGAAGCCGCAAGAAGGAAAGCCAACGACGAGGAAGCGATGGACGAAGCCATACGCGAAAACCAGAAGACGACGACGACGCACCGACCGCCACCCGTCATCCTGCGGAGCATCCACCACTGGAGCTCCGTAAGGAAAGACATGGACCGTCTTAGGATAAAGACGAGGTTCATCACAATCCGAGAAAGACTCGGAGTGAAGATCCCCTGCGAAGGACCCGACGACTACAGGAACCTCACGAGGTACCTGAGAGAAGAGAGGAAGGAAGTGGAGTGGTATACGTACATGCCACAGGAAGAAAGGATGGCAAAGATTGTCATCCAAGGGCTAACCAACTGCGAGGACACCGAGGAAGTCAAGGAGGAGATTGAGAAGCAAGGGGTAAGTATAAAAAGACTAACCCAATTACATTCCAGATTCGGAGAGAGAAGACCGCTACCCATCTACTTGGTGGAGCTGGAGCCAGAAGAAAAAGAAAAAATCCGGAGAATCCAACACATCCAGAACGTGAGGATCAGATGGGAGGAACAAAGAAGAGGAAAGGGACCGACACAGTGCTACAACTGCCAAGGATACCACCATGGACAGACGACGTGCAACGTAAGCACCAAATGTGTGAAGTGCGGAGGACCACACCGATCCAACGACTGCCCACGACCGAGGACCAAACCGGCCACCTGCGCAAACTGCCAGGGAGAACACCCAGCGAACTACAAAGGATGCCCAAAGGCACCAAACAACCAGAAGACGAGGACAACAGTGACAACAACGAAGCCGGGAGTCAGCTACGCCCAAGCCGCAGCGAACAAGAAAACAACGACGACAACAGCGAAACAACAGATCCTCGAGCAGGTGACTAAGCTATTAGCCCAGCTAATGGCTTAAAGTCGCTTGTAAGAGATCGGAAGAAATGAAGACCCACTCTATAAGGTCGTCTTCAGCCGCAGTTCGTCGGCTAAGGACGCACTTTGTGGAGGCAGCGCAAACACACACAACGGAAGACACACACAAACGGAAGACCGCCGAAGAGAAAACCAACGGAGTTACACGGCCAAAGAGAAGACGGCTCGACCCCAGCCAACAGCCATTTCGGCTAGGGACGAGCTGTACGCCAAAACGCGAACGACGACGATGAGACCCATCGGATAAGATGGGGGGTTGTGGTGGAAGTCCTCCCCGGGGATGCGCCTCGCTTAGAGGGGTGCATCCGTGGGTGGGACGGGCTCATCTAGCGGTGTGTGTGTGTGTGTGTCGGAGGCATCACAGTGGCAAACTTACCGACGCAAACTCCACACGTCGCTTGCACACGGTCCCTGGTACACACCGTGTCGAAAAGCGCTCGTTTACGAGGGTGCTTCGTAAAGTAATTTGCTGAAACCGACCAGACAACGTTTATCTACGATAAATCGACTAGAATAGGTAAGAAAAAGCACCCAGTTACTGGCCAAAGCCACCTTAGGCTGTTAACCGGGGAGTGAGGCTGCTCCTTGGCAGTAACCGGTTACGACTAACGCAAGACAAATATAACTACACATTTACGTCTGTTTTTATATCTTAAACCCCAATATGCGATCTACCAGATCGCAAACCACTTCTAAAACCTCCTCAACGCCTTCCTGCTCCAAAGAGGAATACCCTGCCTTACCAAAAACCTCTTCAACCCCTGGCTCTTCATCCAGCTCCGTCACCAAAACTTCCACCAACGATTTTCATAATAAATTCCTGAAAAACTTATTAGCAAACGCCCTAACCGAAAATGAAACCTTAAAATCCCGTATTGAATCCCTCGAAAAACTCTTCGAGATACAGAACCCCCAATCTCCTCTGCCTGATGCCGTTTCCTATGCACAGGCAGCAAAATCACCACCCACTTCACCCCCAGCGTCAGTCCGAAGGGCTCACGCAACCAAACCAACCACCAAAAAACCCAGCTCCGCTCACTCAGCGAGCTCCAAATCTTCCACCCGACCAACCACACCACAACCTTCTCTCCAAACCCTGAATCTCAGGAACCTTCCACCAAAATACTGCTCCCAGAAGGAGCTCTTCACTCTCCTTAACACAAATGAAATTTTAAGAGGCCAAATCCAATACCTCAAGGCCAATCCCAATGGTACCGCCCTTCTCAAAATTTCTAAATCTTTCGAGGTCAATCCCTCGAAAGAAAAATTCAAAATGCCATGGGTGACAATCGTGTGGTATGCATACCACTCAACCACGCAACAACCGCCAAACCCAACCAGCCCTCCCGACAACACGTCCCCAGCTTCTCCTTTGTCATCCTAAAGGTTGACAAAAAAATCTCCGATGAAGAAATGGCTGATATTCTTCAGACTCTCAACTTCAGCTTCAAAAAATGCTGGAGAATAATTTCCAAAGCTAAAAATGCTCCCACAGTCCTGATCAGAGTTGTCACTGGCTCTGAATCCGCCTACCACTCGGCCCTTTCCAAAGGCATCTCTTTCTATGGCCTCAATCATCGATGCGAGCCATCTAATGCCAATCCTCTCCAACCAGTCCCCAAATACTGTACTCATTGTACAGAAATCTGCCACCTCTCTACCGAATGTAAAGCCAAACTTTACACTTGCCCAAACTGCGGTGGTCACAGCCACAAAGCAGATAAATGCGACAAGGTTAAAAAACCTTGGTGCAGAAACTGCGGTGGTGACCACGCAACATACGACCCAAAATGTCCAAAACGTCAGACCCAGCCCTCGAAACCCGAGGAAACAGCCCACATTACCCTCCCCTAGCCCTCCATGCCTTTCGGCTTCCCTACGGAAGTTCAAAAAATCCTAGAAGTGGTAGTCGTGACTATCATGAACGCCATCCCTTCTTAAATTGCCAAGGTCTCTCCAGGAAGATACACTTGTTGAAGCATCTCCTGAATTCCAACAATATCCAAATTCTTTTCATAACAGACACTCTGGCAAAAAACCCTCCTCACTTCTCAGGGTACCAAACTTTCCACTATGGCAAAGACCAATATTCTCGTGGTAACGGCTTTCTTGTCAGAAATGGAATTGGTGCCACAACTCACAGTTTTCCTGTACAAATCACCTCTCTAAATTTAGACTGCTTCGCTATTGACGTATCCTGGAACAGGTCTACCATTACCTTTATCTCTTATTACAACCACCCTCTCCAAACCCTCAACTCAGAGCTTTTCGAATACTTTTCAAACCTCCCTAAAGCCATAATTCTTGGAGATTTTAACTCCAGACACACTCAATTTGGTGATACTTATACTAATCAATCAGGTAGAATTTTCTCCGACTTTCTTCTTGACCTACCTATCTTCCGAATTTTCAACAAAAATCCCACCTTTTTCGGCCACCAGGGAACTTCTATTACAGATCAATAACTCAATAACTTCCGACCATCTTCCATTCCTAGTCCGAACAAAGCTAGCAAACCCCAAACCTCCGTTTTCGCAACAATTCACCTTTTTAAATTATAAAAAGGCCAACTGGGAAACTTTCAAAAATCATATATCTTCCCACCTTCCGAACGAACCTGAAAGAATCACCATAGATTCAATAAATTCTCAAGCCGAAACACTCCAATCTCTCATTATAGATGCTACTGATCAAGCCGTGCCACTTACCACCATTGATACCTCCAATCGTGCTTTACCTCAGCACATCATTAACCTCATCAAACACAAAAGGCATCTTTATCGCACATTTTTGCGTACTCGAGATCCTGCTGTTAAGAACGAATGGAATCGCCTTAATGCCCTGGTCAGACTTGAGACGAACGCCCTCAAACAGAGGTAATGGAAGCGTGTCACGTCTGACTTGGACTATAGGCGAGGCAGTGAGTTCTGGAACAAATTCAAAACTCTCACCGGACAACGGAGAAGAGTAGAATCAGGTCTCAGAGTACAAAATCAAATTGTGCACACCCCAGACGAAAAAGCCGAGGTTTTCAAAACACATCTCCAAAGTGTTTTAATCTCCCCCGAAAACCCACTTTTTCTCCCCGATATTCTCAGAGAAACCACCCTACTAACCGCGAACATCACGAGGAGCCCTCATATAATCACTCCACTTGACCAAAACGACCCTTTTTTAAAGCCCTTTTCTCTTGAAGAAATTCAAACTGCCTGCCTTAGAGGAAAAAATACGGCCCCTGGTCCCGATAGAATTTCTAGGAAAGCTCTAAAAACCTCCCTCCTTCCATTTTACCTCAAAATACAGAACCTTGTAAAAGCCTGCCTCTCACTTTCATATTTCCCAAATGTATGGAAAATTTCCCATACGTTTCTCATTCCGAACCCCGGTAAAGATTCTAAAAATACAGAAAATTACAGGCCAATTTCGCTTATCAGTGTTCTTGAAAAACTCTTTGAATTCCTGGTAAAAGAACGACTCTGGCAACACTGCAAAGGCCACAATATTATTCCCGACTACCAACATGGGTTTCGCCCTGAACACACTTCTCAAGATCCAATTACCTCCTTTCATACTATCATCTCTCGAGCCATAAACGCCCGCGAATGCTCTTCAGCTGTACTTTTCGACGTTCATAAAGCCTTCGATCAAGTCTGGCACGCTGGACTTGTGAGAAAACTAATGAGCATAAATATTCCTGTTCACTTCGTAAAACTCATCTATTCATATCTCACTGAACGTACGATTAAAGTAAAAGTTTGCTATTCCGTTTCCGATCCTTTCACCCCTCTAGCAGGCGTATCTCAGAGTTCTATCCTCGCTCCCCTTCTCTACCTTATTTACACTTATGACACTCCGACCCCCGTTAATCGTCATCAACATATTCATTTGTATGCAGACGACACCGCTATCATTAACACCGCTAAAGACATACACACACTTCAAAATAACACTCAAAGCTCGCTAAACCGATTTTCTGATTGGTGCTGCAAGTGGAGAATTACACTTAATCCACAAAAAACTCAACTGATAGCGTTTAAACATTCAAATACCATCAAACACGACCTTTCACCTACACCAACGAACTTCCGTATTTCACTCTGGGGCGAGAGACTCGAATTACAAAAACAGGTTACCTATTTGGTGGTGAGATTTACTCACACCCTCAACTGGGAGCCTGACATCACTGCTACTCTTAGCAGGGTGAAAAATCGAGTTAATCTCCTCAGAATGTTGTGCGGCAAGTTCGGTAGATCTCACCCTCAAACTCTTCTGCATACATACAAAACCTTTATTCGCCCCGTAATCGACTACAAATACCTCGTATATTCAACTCTCCTTCCACGGTTGATGAATCGTCTCCTCTCCTGTGAGAGGCGTATTCTGATACTTTGTCAATATAAACATTTTCGCTCCCCTTGCAACGAGGTATATACCAATACAAATATCATCCCCATCTCTGATAGACTGCGAAAACTTCAAGCAGGTTACATTACCCGAACTCTCTCATCTAACAATACGTTAGCCAATAATACTTTAAAAATGTCTTGGAAAACCCGGCTCCTTCGCCCAATTTCAAAAATTCCTAAAAATAAATTGCCATATCCTCCTCTACGACTTCTTCGTACTATCCCTTACGAAGAACTCCTCCCAGACTTCCAAGACTTCCTCGATACTTCGCCTCTATCCATTCGATAGAGGCACAGTCGTACACCGGAAAATTCAAAGCCGAAGAAGAAGTGCTGCGAAAGCTGTTGTAAGCTAGGAGGAACACCGAACACGACAAAAAGCACTTTTTAGTGTATTGTCTCGGGTACTTTTCAGCATCCGAGACAATTTATAACATATGAAAAAATTTAAATAAAAATAAGTGTAAATTTATTCCCTTTCCCTTCCTCTACTACCGGGCTGATGGATGCAGGTTTTCTGTGGTACTTTTCCTGCATCTTAATTTCCGCAATAGTTGGAACTGCGACATATTGTGGAAATTAACCAAATGGCCATCCTTGGGTGTACAGCCACAGCTGTCCCTACCGCGACCTTTAACTTCACTTGCATTAATATTCAAATCATACCTTGAAGAGGATTAATCTCCTATAGCAGGGTACAGAATTAAACTTTTGCAAATTCCAATAAAGGAAAATCAATTATCAAATTAAAATCATGTTCAAACAAAAAAAAAAGGCAATAGCACCGAGTAAGTGGTGGAGTGGTTACGCTCTCGACTTGCATTCGGAAGGACCGGGGTTCAAATCCCAGGTCCGCCTGACCTGCTATGAGTTTTTTCAGAGGTTTTCTCGTAGCAATAGGCGAATGCTGGGTCAGTACACACCTCTCAGGCACCTACCACCGTTCCTTCCACTCCCATCCCCTGAACCAAAAACAATCCTTATTCCTTCCAATGTTGGCTGAAGAGGCTCCGGAAAGCCTATAGCGGCCCGCTCCCCTTGAGGGGGGAGAATGAAAATCGATCCTTCCTTTGGCAATAGTATCTCAGTCCTCATCGAACCTTGTAAGTTAGATTGTTATATACTCTGACTTTCAAGATAGATCTTGGCTGGTCTACGGCAGTCAAGTTTTGTAAGAAACTTGTGTTTTATTTCAACACCCAGAAGGAGAAGCTTCAAGGACACGGTGAATTATTATAAGTATCGTAACTTTATTGTTCTCTCTTATTTTTTCATATACAGGGTGATTAATCAATAATGGGCCAAATTGTAAATCTACGTTCAGAAGGCCAAAATAATAATATTTTCATTAACAATAATGGGTCTTAGTCTGCTCCTTACTGAGGTACAGGATGTTAAAGCGAAAAAAATAAAATAGATTTTTGTTAATAGATCAGCTACTTTTCTACATAATGACTTGAAAATTGGGTATGAACTAGTTTTTGTAAGGGTAAACAAGAATGTGTGAGAGGATTTGAGTTAACTCGTAGATGTCGCCACATGCGCCATATAAATTAGATGAAATCAGCTACAAATTTTTTATCGCTCATTATTTTACAACTTACTTATTTAATTTGGATAGTCCCATCATTTCTGTAGAAAAAATCTATACTTCTTTGATCTTCAAAATATTAACGATTTTCGAGATATTTGAATTTTACTAATTCACTACACTACATTTCACGATGGTCGACGTAGCATTAATCTGTTAAGGCACAAGCATGCCATGGAATGTTGACATTTACCTAACCGTAATTGATAATTGGTAATAATATTAAAATGGAACCATACAAAAATTACGTAATAAAACACATTTATTGTACCAGTTAATAAAACGAAGACAGCATTAGAACAGACTTGAACTAAGACCACTTACAACTCTTATCAAAACCTACTTGTTAAAGTTGTGCGAAGTTAAATTAAATTTAAGCTTAATTATGACCTACTGTAAAAGGTTTTCAGCATGGCCACCACCAGCATTTATACACGCATTTAACCGTTTGGTTAAGGATTGTCTGACTTTAAAAAATGTAGCAGGATTAATTCGTATTGAATTGGCTGCATCTTGAATTCTATTCCATAACTCGTCTCGTGTATTTATAGGTTCAGCATAGACCATTGATTTCATGTAACCCCACACATGAAAATCAAGTGGATTAAAGTCAGGACTGCGAGGTGGCCACTGAAATTCACTACCACGTCCAATCCAACGGTGAGGGAATGTTTCATTCAGATGTTCGCGCACAGCAAGTGAAAAATGTGGAGGAGCACTGTCTTGCATGAACCACATATTTCTTCTTAGTTGTAAAGGAAGATCTCCCAAGAGGTCGACTAAGTCATTATTTAAAAATTTCAAATAAGACTCTCCATTTAAATTAGGAGGTAATTCAACTGGGCCCAGTAATGTATTGCCTATTACACCGCACCACACCGCACAGCACGAGTTTAAAATAGTGCTGGAAATGTCTATCTTTTTTTAAACGAGGGTTTTTGGTTTCCCAGGCATGACTATTTCGCCAATTAAAAACTCCGCGTCTGGTAAAGGTTGCTTCATCCGTGGAAAGAATGTTATTTAGGAATGTTGGATTATTATTCAATCTTCCTTTTAGCCACTGACAAAATTGAACTCTGATTCGATAATCTCTTGGAAGTAAATTTTGCACAGGTGTAAAATGATAGGGATATAAATTTTCCTTGTGCAAAATTCTAATCACGGACGGTTGGCTTATTCCAATAGCTATAGACAATCGACGAGTGCTTATTTCAGAATTTTTCGCAATTCTTACCAAAATTTCATCTTCTTGCTGCGGAGTGATAATTTTAGGACGCCCTGTATGATATTTTGGACGAAATGAACCTGTTTCACCCAATCGATTATAAATATTTTGAAATATCTTCCGGTTTGGCTGCCTTCTGTAAGGGTACATTTCACGATATTTTCTGGATGCTGCTTGCCCAGAAAAACGTTCTTGTGCGTAAACGCATAACATGTCTCTCATTCCTTCGTTTGAAAAGTGATTATGTCTCGGCATTTTTATTTATGTTAGGACAAGAGAATGAATCAGTTTACCTAACAATAAAATGTTTTAAGCTCTTCATTAAACGTCAAAGCTTTACTACACACGTTGTTACTGTCACTGTCAACATTCCATGGCATGCTTGTGTCTTAACAGATTAATGCTACGTTGACCACAGTGAAATGTAGTGTAGTGAATTAGTAAAATTCAAATATCTCGAAAATCGTTAATATTTTGAAGTTCAAAGAAGTATAGCTTTTTTCTACAGAAATGATGGGGCTATCCAAATTAAATAAGTAAGTTGTAAAATAATGAGCGATAAAAAATTTGTAGCTGATTTCATCTAATTTATATGGCGCATGTGGCGACATCTACGAGTTAACTCAAATCCTCTCACACATTCTTGTTTACCCTTACAAAAACTAATTCATACCCAATTTTCAAGTCATTATGTAAAAAAGTAGCTGATCTATCAACAAAAATCTATTTTATTTTTTTCGCTTTAACATCCTGTACCTCAGTAAGTAGCAGACTAAGACCCATTAGTGTTAATGAAAATATTATTATTTTGGCCTTCTGAACGTAGATTTACAATTTGGCCGATTACTTATGAATCACCCTGTATATATATAGGAATGTAGTGGTAATTTGTTTTATTATTAATCGTTCTTTTTAGGAAATAAACATTTTGTATAAATATTGTGTATATATATGGGTATATTATAATAATTTTTGAGTTTTTTTTTTTTCTGTGTGATTTATTTAGGCCGTCAACTTTATTTCAGAAGGTTGTATTATTCTAATTACATATATATATATATTTATTTTGCTGTACTTTATTTTTCTTCATTTACTTTATTTATTTCAGAAAGTATAACTGTTTATTATTATTTGATTACCACGTATTATTATCACTTCCTTTTTTTTTGGACTTCCCCAGGAAGGAGTCACCCCATAGCAGTCGACGATGGCGCCCAACGTGATTTAAGTATCACGTCATCCAGTACCCCACGACCCCGAGTACCAACATCAGAGACCCGATGCAGATGATTGCCGAAGCTATGCAACTTTTAGCCACGCACGCAGCAACGACGTCCCACGGAAGCCAGGTGGCACCGCCAACCACCGTCCTTCTCAGGGAGAGAGGACGAAAACCCTGAGACTTTTCTTGCAAGCCTGGAGGACTTTGCAATGGAAGCCAACATCCCCAGAGAGCAATGGAGGGAACTGCTCCAACAACAGCTCCGAGGGGATGCCAAAGCATGGTCCCGGGCATATACGCAGGGAAACATGTGCTATACATTCCTTGCAACGCAATTGAGAAGGCAATATGACAGCCCAACAATTATTGCAAGGATGACTAGCATATTTTATGGCAATTTACAGCGCTCCAGTGAGTCAGTGGCGGAGTTCATTCTGCGGAAATGGGCACTAGCGGACCGTCTGCACCTTACCCTGCCAGAAATCGTTATGTGTCGGACGATTCTGGACCAACTCCTTCCTCAGATCAGACGACATCTGAAAATCACCCAGCCAACCACCCTGGAAGAACTGCTCCAAGTCTGTGGCGACATTGAAAATCACCTCGCCTACGAGAGACAGGGACAGCACCAAGGAAACACACAAAGATGGGAAAACAGACCACAACCAACAGCGACCCCATGGAGATCCAGGCAGACATCACCACCGACGGTGCAACAAAAAAGAGGACCAGCGCCGTGGCGCAGACCATCCCCAAGACGAGGACCATCCCCAGGACGCACCGAGCCACAGACTAGGCAGCAGCGGAGCCAGTCAGCCCAACGGCCGTCAAGAAACGACCGACGGGGCGCCTACTAAGGGATGAGAGAGCAGTAGATCGTCAACCCCTGTTCGCGGCTCTTAGTCCGACCTGCGAGAAGGCAAAGAAAACCAATTTGCCAGTCCTTGGAGTGGGAGTTAATGGACGTCTTGTGTCAGCACTCATTGACACCGGAGCGACGTCTAACTTCTGTAACACTTCATTGGTGACGGATGTCACCAAGGACTGCACTGAGGTTCAACTTGCCTGCGTAGGCAGAACGACAAAGAGTCCGGGGACAGCCGAGTTGACGATCAAGACGCCGGACTGGACCTTCAACTCCAAATTTAGAGTACTGCCACAAATTAATTGGAAAAGCATATCGGAAATCTCCACCTAGTATTAGAGCGCCTTCAAGCCCACGGCCTGTGGATTTCCCTGATGAAATGCCGATTCGCAGTTCCAGAACTCGAATACCTTGGACATCGAGTCACCGCGGACGCAACCCACCCCCTGAGCAGACACCAAGAAAAAATCCAAGGATTTAACCAGCCGAGGTCCATCAAGCAGATGCGATCCTTCATAGGAACAGCGAGCTCGCTGCGAGAGTACATCCCAGGATTTGCGGAACTCGTCAGCCCCTTAACAGATCTGATGAAGCAAGGAAGGAGATTCAAGTGGACGTCAGAAGTAGAAGATGCCTTCCAGGAGATCAAGAAGAAGATCGCCCAGCCCCTAAAGCTCTCCAGACCAGACCCAAACCTCCCATTCAGCATCCAGACGGACGCTTCCGCAAAAGGAATGGGAGCCGTGCTATTCCAATTTCGCCAATTTCTGCTAGACCACCCCTTCACCCTCTATACCGACATCCGAGCCCTCACCTGGCTTCACAAATTCAAGGCGAACAAAGCCAAGCTGACTCGATGGGCCCTCCTCCTACAGGAGTTCACCTTCAGCATCGTTCACATCCCCGGAAGGTTGAACCAACTCCCGGACCAGCTGTCTCGCAATCCCCCAGAGGACAACACCCACCCAAACCAAGACGAAGACGACGACGACGTGGATCGCATAGCCTGGCCTATCCCCCCACTGCAAGAATACAAGACTTCCCCCTTCTCTGTATCCTGGACGACGACCTGGACCTATCAGAGGAAGGACCTCCACCAGGAGCCACATTAGAAGAGAGGATCCAATTTTCCCACAGGACGCACGAAGGAATGGTTAGATTCCGACAACGCCGACAGCGCATCGAAGAAGACGGACCCCAAAGTGCAGCGGAGCAATTCTCCGTCGAGGAAAACGTCGTCTTCTATGCCCCAACCCCAGACATCAAGACCACGGTAGTACCACGACGCTTTCGACAGGAGGTGTTGGAGCAATACCATGACTCTGAAACTGGCCCAGCACCCGCGCTGATGTCCGAAACCATGTTCGCAATTGTCTGACATGTGCAACCACGAAGGCCGCAGCCCACCAAACGCCAGCTCCAGTCCTAGTTCGCCTACCACAGACTCCAGGGCACACTGTCTCCTTTGACATCCTTGGACCTTACCCACCTTCCAGAGTGAGGAAAAACCGGTTTATCCTCCTAGCGACAGATACCTTCGGCCACTGGGTGGAACACAGATGTGTTCCCAGCGCAAATCTGTCACAAATGGGAATATCCGAAAAAGGAAGAAGAAGCAGACCAGCGACTTACCCAATCCCGAGAGGAGAGGATAGAAGCCGCCAAACGACGAGCAACGGTCTACGCAAGGAATCTACTACCGGAAATGGAACCAAAACCAACACGATTCAAAGAAGGAGATGCAGTACTCACACGGCACCACAACAAGGTCAACTTCGGACCCACATGGATAGGACTATTTACCATTAAGAGAAGAACAGGAGACCACACATATGAAGTTGAGAGGAACGACGGATCCACCCACATCATCCACCTTGATGACCTACGACCAGCGCCACCAGAAAGACAAGACCTCCGGGAGTAAAGTTCGCGAATAGTGAAGTGTCCTTGTGCGCCTATACCCTTTGCCCCTGTGCGTGCGATAAAAGACACACCAGAGACAATAATTGTTTCGTTACCTCGCGTTAGATATAAGTTTGTTTGTAACCTATATTTCTTTTTTTTTGTATTGTCTATTGTTCATGCATGTTTTTTTTGTAACTGTAGACCCTTTTTTTTATAAATAAAGACAATCACCTGCGACCAGCCACGATCTCCGAAGCGGGGGGTGTCATAAACGGGAAAGTCAGCGGGAAAGTCAGAGTCAGAAAATAGATATATATTTAGGGAAAAATTAACAAAACACGTGGTGTGACGTCAGTGAATTCGGGCAATACCCATGACGTCACAGTAAACGGGAAAAACCACAACGACGTGTACTCGAAGGTACCGTCGAGGGTGCAGTCCGCGTGGCTAGATATAGTCACCGGGAATGAACTACCATTGGCCCGGACGAAACTACGCCAATAGGTATAAAGATACGTGCAAATTGGCATAAACGAGCCATAAACGCCCACGAATGCTCTTCAGCTGTACGTCTCGACGTTCATAAAGCCTTCTGCATACATACAAAACCTTTATTCGCCCCGAAATCGACTACAAATACCTCGTATATTCAACTCTCCTTCCACGGTTGATGAATCGTCTCCTCTCCTGTGAGAGACGTATTCTGATACTTTGTCAATATAAACATTTTCGCTCCCCTTGCAACGAGGTATATACCAATACAAATATCATCCCCATCTCTGATAGACTGCGAAAACTTCAAGCAGGTTACATTACCCGAACTCTCTCATCTAACAATACGTTAGCCAATAATACTTTAAAAAGGTCTTGGAAAACCCGGCTCCTTCGCCCAATTTCAAAAATTCCAAAAAATAAATTGCCATATCCTCCTCTTCGACTTCTTCGTACTACCCCTTACAAAGAACTCCCCCCAGACTTCCAAGACTTCCTCCATACTTCGCCTCTATCCATTCGATAGAGGCACAGTCGTACACCGGAATTCCAAGCCGAAGAAGAAGTGCTGCGAAAGCTGTTGTAAGTAAAGTGTACCGCAAACAGTTGGACCGAAGCGTCGATCCAAGCTAGAAGGAACACCGAACAAGACAAAAAAGCACTTTTTAGTGTATTGTCTCGGGTACTTTTCAGCATCCGAGACAATTTTATAACATGAAAAAATTTAAATAAAAATAAGTGTAAATTTATTTCCTTTCCCTTCCTCTACTACCGGGATGATGGATGCAGGTTTTCTGTGGTACTTTTCCTGCATCTTAATTTCCGCAATTGTTGGAACCGCGACATATTGTGGAAATTAACCAAATGGCCATCCTTGGGTGTACAGCCACAGATGTCCCTACCGCGACCTTTAACTTCACTTGCATTAATATTCAAATCATACCTTGAAGATATGGAAGGACACTTGACTGTGGACGACCTCTCCGAAGGACTTAGCGACGCCACGGAGCATTTGTTGACGTCGATCCGGACGGTCCGGTTCAACCGGGGCGCCTCCCCCCCAGGGAGTTGGAGGCGCCCCGCTCGGCACGTAGTGATTCATATGGGAATTGGTTGCAATTTGTTTGTAGAAAAATAATTTGAGTATTGCGATAAAAATATGGTACTGTTGAGTATACATAGCTTGGTAGAGATTGTTTATATTTAAAAAAAATTGTTTGAAATGGTATTTTTTTAAAAATGTATAAATTTGCTACGCACCTCGCTTCGCTCGGCACGTAGTGATTTATGTGGGAGGTTTTTAAAAGGTATTGGTACGTACCAAGGACGGAAATATAAGAGAGAATGTATTTTTTTTTAATGGGATTTATGGGAGAATATTTTGATATAATGAAAGAGAAAGTTTTATAAAAAATTTTTATGAAATTGGAGAGTTATTTTTTTAACTATTAAAGTAATATGGAAGCAAAACTTATACCTATAATCCATATATTTCATTAATTGAGATGAAAACTTTTCATATATAGAAATTTCTTCATTTATAATTATAAAGTAGTACTGATGAGTAGGAATTAATGTATTCGAAAAAGATACAAAGCAATTGTACAATAAAGGGCGCTACGAGAATATAGTTGAATATATGGACGATCTAATAATACTTAACTATGGGGGTATTATGAAATTTCACATTAGTATTATAATAAGTAGAATATTATTGTGTTTATTGAGATGATAGTACAGGTAGGATATGTAAGAATTGTATTGTCGAAATTAATTATAATTAAGAATTAAAAAAAAGGTTCAGAATATAAGGATTACAATTATATATAATTTTGTTACGTACCTCGCGCTGCCCGGCACGTAGTGATCATGATCGAAGTTTAACATAGTGTTAGGGACGGTTATAGATGTCACAGGTGAACGTTAGTTCAACTGAACTACCAGTCAATTTTGAACCGAGTTCATTTTGAATTTCGTTGTAGAGTGCAAGATCAACATTAGTTTGGTTGAACTTCAAAAATGACGTTTTTGACAAAAAACATCAAAATGATGTTTTTGACGGAAAACGTCAAAACTACCTCGAAAACAGGATTTATGATGATAAAACGTCATAAACTGGGTTTTTGGCGAAAATACGTCATAAAATGTTTATTGGCAGGAAAACGCAGAAAAAAATTCAAAATTATTTTCAAAATAAGATGGTCGGAAAATGTCGGAAACTTTGTTTTTGACGAAAAAACGTCGAGAAAAAAACCGAAAATTTTCGAAAAAATTTTTCGGAAAATTTTCGAAAAAAAAAAAAAAAAAAATGCT
This sequence comes from Lochmaea capreae, assembly GCA_949126875.1. Taxonomy (NCBI): domain Eukaryota; kingdom Metazoa; phylum Arthropoda; class Insecta; order Coleoptera; family Chrysomelidae; genus Lochmaea; species Lochmaea capreae. The sequence goes on from OX421406.1 coordinate 30,031,184, forward strand.
TAAAATGAGAGGTATTGACGAGGAAACGCCAAAAATGCAATAAAATTTTTTTTTTTTTCCAAGGAAAAATGAGAATTTCAAAATGGCGGCGGACCGCCATTTACGGAAACAGAAGAGAAAATTAATGAGGCTAAGCGACTAAGCGACTAAGCGAAAAAAAAAAAAAAAAAAAAAAAAAAAAAAAAAATCCATATATTATTTAATCGTCTTTTCTCCCTTTCCCTCTTCCCTTCCTTGCACGATAACTGTGGTAATTCTAGAGCTAATACATGCAAACAGAGCTCCGACCGGAGACGGAAGGAGCGCTTTTATTAGATCAAAACCAATCGGTGGCGGGCTTGCTCGTCATCGTACAACTTGGTGACTCTGAATAACTTTACGCTGATCGCACGGTCTCGCACCGGCGACGCATCTTTCAAATGTCTGCCTTATCAACTGTCGATGGTAGGTTCTGCGCCTACCATGGTTGTAACGGGTAACGGGGAATCAGGGTTCGATTCCGGAGAGGGAGCCTGAGAAACGGCTACCACATCCAAGGAAGGCAGCAGGCGCGCAAATTACCCACTCCCGGCACGGGGAGGTAGTGACGAAAAATAACGATACGGGACTCATCCGAGGCCCCGTAATCGGAATGAGTACACTCTAAACCCTTTAACGAGGATCAATTGGAGGGCAAGTCTGGTGCCAGCAGCCGCGGTAATTCCAGCTCCAATAGCGTATATTAAAGTTGTTGCGGTTAAAAAGCTCGTAGTCGAATCTGTGTCCCACGCCGCTGGTTCATCGTACGCGGTGTCAACTGGCGTGTCGTGGGACGTCCTGCCGGTGGGCTTAGCTCGCAAGGGCGGCCCAACTCAATCCCGCCGCGGTGCTCTTGACTGAGTGTCGAGGTGGGCCGGCACGTTTACTTTGAACAAATTAGAGTGCTTAAAGCAGGCCAAAATTTCGCCTGAATACTGTGTGCATGGAATAATGGAATAGGACCTCGGTTCTATTTTGTTGGTTTTCGGAACCCCGAGGTAATGATTAATAGGAACGGATGGGGGCATTCGTATTGCGACGTTAGAGGTGAAATTCTTGGATCGTCGCAAGACGGACAGAAGCGAAAGCATTTGCCAAAAACGCTTTCATTGATCAAGAACGAAAGTTAGAGGTTCGAAGGCGATCAGATACCGCCCTAGTTCTAACCATAAACGATGCCAGCTAGCGATCCGCCGACGTTCCTCCGATGACTCGGCGGGCAGCTTCCGGGAAACCAAAGCTTTTGGGTTCCGGGGGAAGTATGGTTGCAAAGCTGAAACTTAAAGGAATTGACGGAAGGGCACCACCAGGAGTGGAGCCTGCGGCTTAATTTGACTCAACACGGGAAACCTCACCAGGCCCGGACACCGGAAGGATTGACAGATTGAGAGCTCTTTCTTGATTCGGTGGGTGGTGGTGCATGGCCGTTCTTAGTTGGTGGAGCGATTTGTCTGGTTAATTCCGATAACGAACGAGACTCTAGCCTGCTAACTAGGCGTATTTCGACATCCCAAAGGCCCGTCGGTATGGAGTTTCGGCTCTTACCGTTCGCGGTTTTTACTGTCGGCGTACAAACAATTCTTCTTAGAGGGACAGGCGGCTTCTAGCCGCACGAGATTGAGCAATAACAGGTCTGTGATGCCCTTAGATGTTCTGGGCCGCACGCGCGCTACACTGAAGGAATCAGCGTGTCCTCCCTGGCCGAGCGGCCCGGGTAACCCGCTGAACCTCCTTCGTGCTAGGGATTGGGGCTTGCAATTGTTCCCCATGAACGAGGAATTCCCAGTAAGCGCGAGTCATAAGCTCGCGTTGATTACGTCCCTGCCCTTTGTACACACCGCCCGTCGCTACTACCGATTGAATGATTTAGTGAGGTCTTCGGACTGAGCGCGGTGGCGTTTCGGCGTCGCCGATGCTTCGGAAAGATGACCAAACTTGATCATTTAGAGGAAGTAAAAGTCGTAACAAGGTTTCCGTAGGTGAACCTGCGGAAGGATCATTACAGTGTTCGTATATATAATATACACGACAAGTCTGTATTTATAGAAAATTTTTTAAATTTTTCTATAACTTTGAACGATTGGGTTTTTTTTCATTTTTTCTAATTCGAATATCTGTGTACGTACACATAGATCCGAATAAAGAAAAAGAAAAAAAAAGACATAATTTATAATGTGTTACAGAAAATTGGAACTTTGTAAAACTAAAAACCGATGGGTGAGGAACGAAAACTATATCTACTTAAATTAGTTAGAATAGTATACGATCATCACAGACGTAGGTATTGTTTTTCATCAAAGTTTTTTTTTGTACATCATAGTCAATCGTAAAGTAATAGAGCGTGATTTGCCTATATTAGAAATTTGGATGTGGTCAGCTTTATTAAATAAAGTAAATGACTGTTACCGGGTACCTGAAGGAATATCATCAAAAATGATATTACTTAAGGAAAAATACATAAATAATGTATTATATTCCGAAGGTGTTAAAAGATTTTCGCCTGGCCGTCCAGATTGGTACACGCATTACTTTAATGATGACGAAATTATCGAAAGAGGATTTAGATTGTGCACTTGACTGGTTTGCACGCCTCGTTTGTAAAACATGTGCTGTGCGAGTACGACGTCATAATATATAACATTATATATTATTATATGTATAACAATAGTCAAGTACGATTAGAGTCCCTTTCTTTAATAAATATATAATTAATAATACGCCATTCTGATATAGAGACGTAAAGTTCTGTACGCATGTTTAACCATATATGCGAATAGATCACGTCTAAATAAATGATTACCCTGAACGGTGAATCACTTGGCTCGTGGGTCGATGAAGAACGCAGCTAATTGCGCGTCAACTTGTGAACTGCAGGACACATGAACATCGACATTTCGAACGCACATTGCGGTCCTCGGATACTCGTTCCCGGACCACTCCTGGCTGAGGGTCGTATCAATTTCAAAGACTGCTCGATTTTCTTTAAACGAAGAAAATGTCGGAGCGTGTTGGATGTGTTAACGTATACGTGTATTAGATTACGTGTATGCGACATCTTAAGATGCGAAAGCATTGCGTTTTTATTTTCAAATAAAAACGCATACTTTTGTACACAACTTCCACACGTATGAGCACGATTATAAAAATAATACTCTTACATTAAATACAAAAACTCGAAATTTGTTGGTGAGAATATTTTATATAGTCGATTAGTACTACTACTAACTAATACTACTCTACACGGTCGTCGTGTCCGAGAGAGAGAGATTAATATTTCGAAGACTAAGACGTCTGATCTGTGTGTTTGTATCAGTAGATGCGTAGTACGAACGACATAATAAAATTTCATTCTTACCTTGCATATAAAACACAAATGGAGTTTATGATATTGTATGCGAGAAAAAGAGAGATATTTATAAAATGGTGTATTATCATTGTGTGTAAAAAGTTGTATGCAAATTTCAGTTATATTAATTACATCGACCTCAGAGCAGGTGAGACTACCCGCTGAATTTAAGCATATTACTAAGCGGAGGAAAAGAAACTAACTAGGATTCCCTCAGTAGCTGCGAGCGAACAGGGAAAAGCCCAGCACCGAATCCCGTGGTCGACATCGGCCACCGGGAAATGTGGTGTTAGGGAGGATCCGTTTATCCCGAGATCGTGCGGCGCGTCCAA